>CAOLHI010000803.1:0-507545 GCA_948474755.1 Ctenosaura bakeri
CGACAGATGGTGGAGGCTGCCCGACGGAAGAATTTATTTGCCCTGACACTTGGGATGGCTGGTGGTCCAGAACTTACACACCTAGGGAAGATGGCGCTTGCTCAGCTGTTGGAAAAGGAAGTTTATCTCAATGGGATACGTGGATTTGCTGCCCTAGCCTCCTCAAGGTGTCAGTTGTGTGCCAAAATTAATCCTCGGCAAGGTCCTAGGATGGTGGAGGGACAGCAGCATCAAGGAAGTAGCCCCTTCGAATCATTGGTGGTAGATTTTACCGAATTGCCCCGGGTCAGAGCCTATTGCTACCTCCTAGTCTTTGTTTGCACTTACACTGGATGGGTGGAAGTTTATCCCACCCGTACTGAAAAAATGAGGGAGGTTGTCCGGGCCCTGCTACATGATATCATCCCTAGACATGGATTGCCACACCATATAGGCTCAGACAATGGACCCGACTTTGTCCACAAGATCATCAAGGATCTAACCACTGCTTTGGGAATCACTTGGAAATTACACTGTGCCTACAGGCCTCAGAGTTCAGGAAAGGTGGAGACCATGAACCGACCTTTGAAGTTACAGCTATCCAAATTATGCCAAGAGACGAAGCTGAAGTGGCCGGATGCTCTCCCCATAGCCCTCTTTAGGATAAGATGCACACCTCACTGAACCACAGGGCTGTCCCCTTTCAAGTTGATGTATGGGCGACCTCCTACCATTCAGAGTGGATTAAGAGGAGACACAAGGGGATTGGGAAATGTGACCCTACAGGAGGAGGTTAGCGCCTTAGGGAAAGTTTTGAGTACAATGAGGGAGCACATGTTAGAACACTGACTCCCCTTTTTACAGACAGAGGCACACCCCTTCCAACCAGGAGATGAGGTATGGGTGAAGGATTGGAAAGGGGAGCCACTTGGTCCTGTGTGGAGGGGGCCCTACCAGGTTATATTGACCACTCCCACAGCAGTGAAAGAACAACAGTTGTTATTTCAAAACAACAATGAAAAGGTTTAGAACGATATTAAGAGAGATTTAGAAAAACTGGGGAGGTTAAATTTATTTCTTTTGGTTAGAGTTGCAGTAATAAAAGTGTGATGCCAAGGCTTTTATTTCGCTTCCAAATGATCCCTATTATAAGAAATGGAATATGTTTTGTGCAATGGTAGAAAGATATTTCTAGATTTATTTAACAGGAAAAAAAAGAGTAAAATTTAAAACAATGCACAATGCTAAGTACATGCTGAATGTAGAAATCACTGTGTTAGAAAGGCCAATCTGTAAATTTGGTGTTAATATAATCTATTTTTTTTCCTATGATGATATTAGCCAGCTCACCAGAAGAAGGCTTTTTAAAATAAATGTATTTAATTTTTTTTATTTATTTAGGAAAGAATGTGTTAAAATTGGAGATGGTTGTTTTATGATAATCTTTTTTGTTATTGTTGTTGAGCAATACAATTAGAAGTATAAATCAAAATATGTGCTTTTTTTTATGTCTGAGATCTTAATTGGCTTGTTTATGTGCAATTTAAGGATAGATTTAATCAGTATAACAGAAATGCAGCCATACAGGTTGGAGGAAATGAGTTTACTTACAGTTTTGTAAAGAAAAGAACCATATAATTAAAAAAGTATAAAAATTGTTTTTGAAATTAAAGACAAAAGATGATCCTGTAAAACAATAAATGATAAGGTGGGCTCAAAATGTGGGACATATGTATGTATGTATGTATGGATGGATGGATATGAATGTATGGCTGGATGGATGGGTGAACATGTGGTCCAAAGATACAAAATTTATTTTGTGCAGTAATTTAAAAGAAAACTTGTATAAATGTCGAGACAAGGAGAACTCCTTTTTCATGCCTAATGAACTTGTAAGAATGTGAAAATTCACTAGCCTAAGATTTATATATTAATTCCAAAAATATTTTTTTTTGTAATGATACCAGGTATGTTTCTTCTGGGCATTATGAATAAAGTCTTGGCTAGTAAATGTGGATTACTTCTTTGATACATGACAGCAACAGCAAGAGTATTGTTTTCTCAGATCTCGAAATGGACTGAATAATGAAAAATGGATTATTAAAGCTACAGAGTTAGCCCATGTTGCCAAGTTAGCATGTGCTTTAAAGAATAAGCTAGTTGACAACTTTCTGAAGGACTGGAAAATATTCATGGACTTTCTGAGCACTAAGAAATTTAACTATGTAATAATCCGTGGTTATGGTTATTAGTAAATAGTAGGATTATTAGTTATATCTGTAATTGTAGACTAACATTTTCTCCCTCTTTATTATTTTTCTTTTCATTATAGTTAAGATTGGGAGGTCAAAGCCCTACCGTGTTTTATTTATATATTGTTTTTTCTTTCTCTCTCTCTTTTTTATTCTTTTCCTGTTTTTGTCTTTTATGTTTCTGAATAAATATTTCTTTGTGAATTAATTTGCTCGTGTTAAACTCAATCTATCAATCAATCAATCAAAATATACTATAGCTTTTCTGCTGCTTCTAAAATGAGTTCATGCCTTGACTTCGTTATTAAACTCCCTTAGAAAATCCTTTTTTTTTAAAATGTAGGTCAGCTTAAGGCCTCTTGTAAAGTATTGCTTTCAAACCAGATGGTTAAAGCGATTGCCATTGAATTAATTGAACAACCAGCTTCCCATCAGTTCAGTGTATGTATAGCAGAAAGAGCAAACAATTTTTCTTTGTACTGATCATACATCTGCTTATTTTCCACTTTGTTGGATCCTGTCTGACAGTCATTTCTGAAAGCCAGTCATGGCCATTAGAAAAAGCCTGCTAATTCTTAGGAAAGCTCTCTCTCTCTCTCTCTCTCTCTCTCTCTCACACACACACACACACACTTTGAAAGTGTTATAGTATTTTCAAATATGGCCAAATGAACTGAGTTGTTTGAAACAGTGGCACAGCTCCAGAGAGTACTGGATTGATTGTTTTAATTCTGCAATGAACAACCATATTTCAAACTATTTTGGACCAATTCAGAGATTCACATGTCAAAAATAAGAGAGAGAAAGCTTGACATGGCCCCATAGGGAAGGTACCAAGATAATGTGATGAAGAAATGGAGGAGGCAACCTGGGTTGTACTCATGCAATGCAGGCCATGTATCTCACCAATACTTATCTATTACACAATTTATATTAAAATTTTATGTGTAGTCATTGAAGTTATTCATAGTAAATTTTCTCCAACGCTGCGCCTTTCTGTTTCTCAAGTGCAGAACTTGCATGTGGGGAAATTGCCTGAATAAGATTTATATCATACAAGTAGACAAAACTATTTGCATCTGTTGAGATAGAAGCTTAAATTTAGCTACAGAAAGAAACTTTGGGGCTTACTTGTTATGTGGTGATATTGCTTCTGACTAGCTGCAGTGTGGGCCTTGGCTACAAGGAAGAACGTTTTCATAAATATCTTCAAGGACAATGTACAATTGAGACATTTTTCCCTTTATAGTAATGGGATTGCAGCTTGGTGATCTCCAGATTAGAATAAATTATAACTTTTCTCCTATAATGCTTGGGGACCTGCACCTAATGGTCCTTTTAGTTGCTCATTAGCAGTCAATACCAAGAAGAAGACTAAGGCCCTTTTCACACTGAGGCTTCTAGCGCAAGCGGGGGAGGCCGGCAAGCACAAGAAGGCTCCTCCGGGAGGCTGCCGCTTCCCCCTCCTTCCTCCCGCAGGCGAAGGAACAAGCGGGGAAGTGGCACTGAAGGAGGCTTGCCGCGCAAGCCGGCCTCCCCCCCGTGCGAAGCGGGAGAGCTCGCGCCGGATCCCCCCCGCACGCGCATGCAAAGCAGGCGGTGTCACGCCGGATTCCTCCCCCCGCGTGTGCCGGATTCCTCCCCCCCGCGCGTGCCGGATTCCTCCCCCCGCGCGCGCCGGATTCCCCCCGCGCACGCGCGAAGCGGGCGTCGCGTCCGTTGCGCTAGCTCCCCACCCCGCTCCTTCCTTCCACAGGGGAGGAGGGAAGGAAGCGCAACCCGACTGGCTCCCGGAGGCTCCGCACGAAAGGTAAGTGCGGGTGGGCGCCGGGAGCGTTGCGCGAGCGCGGGGTGATTTTCGCTTGGACGCGAAAATCAAAAAACCCACGCTCGCGCCGCTTCAGCCCCGTGAGCCAGACGGAAGTGGGAGTGCGTCGTGCGGAGCGATGCTCCCACTCCCGCGAGGTTCACGGGGCTGTCGCGCGAGCAAAGGCCCATGCGAAAAGGGCCTATACAACCGTGCAAGTAAGTAGTCCTCCTCTATATCGTGAACCAGATTATATTTCTATTGGAATTGTTTGAATCCTTTTGAAATTTGCATCCATTCATGTATATTAACATAACAATGTCATGTAAGGTTTCACTCAAATTTGAGAAAGTTCTTTCTCTTTCTCTTTCTGTCCCCTTCCTTCCTTCCTTCCTTCCTTCCTTCCTTCCTTCCTTCCTTCTAGTGATGCTGCTTTCTTGGTGAAGGAGCAATTCATAAGTAGTACTTCAGAAGTACATAGATGCTCTTAAACATTCCCAGGAACATCCAAGACTTCACTACCTATAACTGTCATTCTCAGTCTTTCATCTTCAAATGTCTTGGACTCCCTGAAACTCCAGTCCCCATGACCAGGGGCAAGAATTTCTGGGAGTTGAAATCTTCAACATTATGGAGTTGGAAGATGAACAAGTAAAATGCTGTATGATTAAATGGGCCCAAAATGTGGGTCACCTGACTCAGATGGAACAATGAGAAAGGATGTGGACAAAAGATTTGAAATTTACTTTGAGTTATTTACTGAAAGAAAACTCCTACAAGAAGATGTGGTATTTAACTCCAGAAAGGTGGTATTTAACTCCAGAAAAATTGTCAAAAATGTATAAAGCTTCCTCAAACAAATGTTGGAAATGTAATGATATAAAAGGTCTTTCTTTCTTTCTTTCTTTCTTTCTTTCTTTCTTTCTTTCTTTCTTCATATGTGGTGGACTTGTGATAAAGCAAACAGGGTTTTGGGTAATGGTGATACACCATTTGATGGAATAAATTCTCAAGATGAAGATCCAATTGAAACCGGAATGGTTTTTATTGGGACTAGTGGATATCCAGATTAATAATAATTTTGTAGGAGTTATGCTTTATATGACTACAGTGGCTAGAATACTATATGTACAGAAATGGAAAGATCCCACTATATCATCTCAAGATGACTGGATATCGAAACTGTTGGATATTACAAAGATAAGCAAGTTGACAATGTTAATGAGAGAAGGATTTTTGAAGGAATTTCAGAAACAATGGGAAAGGGTTATAATGTTTTAAGAGTACAACCATAGGACTGGAATGCTAAAGTTAGAATTGTTACAAGGTAGAGATAACTATTATGATAATTTAGGCATGGATATTTTGGAGTTTTGAAGAAGTGTAACAAGCTTTCGTGAAAAAAACTTTCTCTGGGCAGTTGGAAATCAAGCGTGAAACCCTTTTATCCCTTTATGTTATGTTATGTGTTTATTAGTTTAGCTAGTAGTTTGTTGTTTCAATATATGTACATATCTATATATAGTTTCTGTCTGTAAAAGAAATCTTGAACACTAGGGGTCCAGAGCTTGAGAACAACTAATCTATAAGATCTCTCATGCCACCCTTTTGTGCACCTCTGTAGTTCTGATTCTCTTGTTGCTTCCCACCAATTTTAATCTAAGCTGCAGGCTTTACTTTCTTCAAGCCAGATGTAAGCTGCCAGTTAGTATTACATTCCTTCCTCTTTTTTCTAGCTGTCCATTTTGCTGAAAGATGTTATAAAATCAGCATAAGAAGGTTTCACATGAGCAACTTCATGATTTGGACTTTGGCTGGCAACATAACTTTCAGCACTTTCTCTGTTTAACAGTCTAGATCTACAGGAAGCCTCATTTTTCTCTGAATACTCTGAATCAAGGACAAATATTAGTTACGGATATCACCTTGAGTGTGAAATTCCAGAAACATTTGATTCATCATTATTGGGGAAAGAACATGGATCTACTAGGCTAGATACAATCCAGCCTGATTCAAGAACATCATTCTAATGTTAATGTAAAAGCCATTGTTGAGTTTGCTGGGTTTATATTTTCTGCCCACTTTCACATTTAGCTTCAGGCAAACAAAATATATGTATATAATTATATTTTAAATCTTGAGAGGGTCACTTGCTATACTGTTTGCTGTGTAGCTACAATTCATGGGCAATTATTTCTGTTAAAAGTAGACCCATTTCAGTGATTGGGACTCGTCTGTAACAACTAACTTAGTTTCATTGGTTTCAATCAGTTGACTCTAGGTAGGACTAACACAGCATGAGAAAAATAAAAAGCTTACTTAAATACACTATTGATAGAGTTTAGTGACATTATCATCTTTTGTCTCTAGACCTAGCCAAATATAAAGTGTTTTTATTTCTTAAAGATATATACAGTCATCAACCAAAAAGCCTTTAAAAATAATGACTTTTTAAAAGGCCTAGATCTGAAGAAAGTGATTGCAATTCACAGAAATAAAAATCCAAACAACTGAATACATAAAGTTAGTGCAATAAGAATCTAAAAGATGTGTTCATTTGGGGTTAAACTTCAATTAGGTCAACAAATTATTTATGAATGCTTTTTATTGCTGTCACAAGTTAAACTCAGAAATACCCTAGGACTTGTAAAAGTGGCATCAATAATGTATATAACACACAAACAAACACAAAGTGAAGTAATAGCTTAAGCATACGAGATGAATAATAATAAAGCACTGCTTGTTTACTGGACAGGACTCCCAAAATATCATCTCTATCAAACTGTGTTCTTTAAGCAAATGATAGGCCAAGACTCCCTGTACTAATATTCAGCTATGTGTCATTTCTCAGCTGCTGATATGTGTATATGCTACTTGATCACCAACTTGTAGTGTTTTGTTGTAGTCTTACATTTTAGCATATTGAAGTACATTTGGACAAGAGCAAAGCACAGTATTTCATAAATGCCAATGGATGTGGGATAAATTACTCTAATGCCAATTTGTTTGGGGAAAATGGTTTTGGAACTACAATTTGTGGCAGACACCAATAATGTTCAAGCTCAAGACTTCCTATTTAGAGAAGTTTTTTAGATAGTCTTTTCCCACTCCTTTTTTCCCCCAATGAAAACAGCAACTGAGGTAACAAATTGTTCCATTGCTTGGTAGTAGTGAGCTTTACAAGAATAACTTTTGGTTTTATGGGAATTATCCAAGGTACCAAACCTAGCCATTGGAGGAAAGTCTTTGAAAATTACATAAAACTGTCAACTGCAGTGATGATTTTAGGTTTTGGCTTTGAATGATTAAATAAGGAACAGAGATACATGTGACCTGGGGATCATGTTTTGTTCAACTTAACTGTAAACATGTCAGAAAATACCACTGGTGAACCCAAAGGGAAGGGAAAGGGGACACGATCCATGGGAAAGCCCAGCCCTATTATTCACCTGGCTGTCTGACAGTTCTATTCAGTTAAAACAGGTAAAAACATGATTCTCTCCATGCTACAAATAGCTGTTGAATTTGTAAATTACAAGTGAATGAGAATTTGTCTCAGTGTATCACTTTAAAAAATTCATAAATGGGGAGATAAGAATGTGGATTTGAAAAGTTTCCAGACTGAGAGATGCATTCATCTCTAGATGTTACACATTGAATGAAGACACTATGTTTGAAGCAGTTTTACCATATTTATTTGAGATATTACCATTCTTATACACACTTAAACGTTTTATCTAAGTGCAAAAACAATATTGAATTACACATAGCACTGCTTGGCTGGCAGCTGCAGTGTTACTAGGTAAGACACATACCAGCCTGAAGCTGTGATGCACATACATTCTATCCCTTTCTTTCTCTTGAAACATATAGCCTACTTGGAACATTTAGGAGAGGCAACATTAATAGATGGAACAATATTTCATTTACTAATATATACATTTTCATAATTTAATTTGTAAAGTAAAGAAATGTGGCTCATGAAAACACTGTGTGTTCTCTTTCCTCACAACATCTGCCATCACCCTGAAATAATAATTATAATTCTTGTATACTACAATGCAATTTTCACTGTGATGATCGAAGTTATTACAAATTTATGCAAATGTTTAGTATTCCTGAACAGCAGATCTAACAGTATATTAATTTGTTAAATGACTAACTGACGAATATAATTATATACAGGCTTAATTCTTTTTAAATTATATTTTAGTGGATGATGGTTATGTAAATATGTCATCTTCTCTGGAATAAGCAAAGAACTCTAAAGGAAATCGTTAACAAGAGTTGTGAGTACTTACCAGCCAGAGAAGATATTAAATTAGCAAACTGCTGCCAATTTACAAAAGTACTGCCTCCAAGCTGTAGATTATTTCTTGTTGCCAAATTTAATAGCTCACTCTTAGAAAGGCGAAATACTGAAATACTGCTTCAAACAATGGGGGATGTAGTCCACTAGTAAACACATAGCATTTATTACTGACAATGAGACTAATAAGTAAATTGAAGATTGAGCTGAACATTCTCTTTAGGTACATTTTAGCTAAGAAATGGGGTTACAGGTGAGTGAGAAAGTTCTCTGATATTAATGCCATCTAGACATTATCTCAGTTTTTTGTTTTTGCTTATTTTGATATCCTAGCATCAGGGCACTGCTTGCAGTTCTAGCAGTGAGCAGTCTCATTTATTTATCCAGGCAGCCCCTAGCACAGGTTTGAGAATATTGGATCACCCAGATCTTGCTGGACTCTCATAAGTCCTAGGTAGTAAAAGCTGAGAGGAACTATTATTCCGAAAGAAAGAATTACATCTTCCTCTCACCTATAACAGGGGATGGGCATGCTCTGGAGCCTGCAAGACTACACCAGTCATTTTTCAGCTTCTCCAGAGGATCACATTGCACCACCACAACTGACATTTTGAGTGACTGGACAAGATAGTGAATTACCCTTAGCCACTTGGTGTGTCTGCATGTGTTCTTGTTGTTTTGAGTCTAGTGGTTCCCTAAACAGTATTTTAAAGCCAGTTGAAGTTGTTTGTAGTCTGAAGAGGGACTTGCAATGTATTTGGGAGTGTGTTGGGGGCTTGAGGGAATCAATATAGTCTCAAGGTAGATATGGAACCCCTCAAGGGTGGGGCTGCCCTTGGGCCACATAATTCACGCCCTTGACCTAAAGTGAGAGCAGGATGTATTGTTAACATTGTGGTTCACTTCAGAATGATACCATTCTGTCATATATTGCCTACACCAATTGTACCATGAGATCTGATTTGATACATGCCACCTAAATTACAGTTCTGCTTTAGTTAGATATTGCATGTAGCTTCTGCAGGAAGAATTTGCTCATGAGGTCTTGCATTCCTTTGTGGACTCAGATTTTTTGCTGAGACACACTATTATGAGACCTAAATGTTATACACAAACAAGAATGGGAGTAGTTTGTTGCAGCTACCCTAAAAACATAGAAGACCAGTGAATCTTGTATATGAACTGGATTGGACCACTATAATGTTACATCAGATGATGAATTCATCTTTCTCAAACTAAAATGGCCTTGCTGAAAATAAGCAAATCTGGGTGTAGGCTATGTTTTGATGAGAGACCAGCTAGGAATCTCCCTTCCCATATTACATCTTCAATTTCATGATGGAAAACAAAGCAGGCAAGTTAGGCAGCAAATAAATACATAGCTGAATGTGTGTCTTTCACAAATGAATCAGAAGTGGCATGGATTGCTATTAGCAATATGAAGAATATGCAAATAATGCCTATATTGAGTTTACTGGAAGTCCATTAATGATTTTTCATAAGGACTGTAAGCTGGAAGAAATGCCCACACTATTTTCTAGTTTGTAAATAATTTGCAGGGAAGAAAGGCAAGGAAGAGGAAGACTTGTATATTCTGTCTGAGATAACATCAATTTATAATTCAAATCAATGAAGGCATATACAAGGTCAATATGATTTATTCTACTGCAGTGAGCTGGTTATTATGACAGCTATATATGTAAATAATCCGATTGTCTAACTTCAGTTCCCAGGAGTTTGACTTTGAAACAGACTCTTCTTGGTTTAAGTTCATGGCCCACAATAGGTCAAAAATGCACAAGAAAATAACATATGAATAAAATGCAAAGTAGAAGGCAAGGAAAAGACAAAAAAAAAAAAAACCCTGGGAAATGTTACAACTAGTAATAAAAAAAAAATCCCTTGTTCATTTATTTTTAATTCAGCTAGGAAAACAGACCTATTTGGCACATTCAAAATCATTCTAAATATAATTAGAAACTAATTTGGATGCCCCTCCTCCCATGTGTAACTTACGACTTTAGTGTGAGAGTTCATTGCTTCCCTCGCCCTGAGAAATCTCATGGCTTCTCCCCACTAGATGAACATGCTTTATTTTCTAAGAAACAGGGAACTTTGAGAACACCAATCACTAGAACCATTTTAAAAAAGGCAATAGAAAGCCAGCTTGGGTGTCTCCAGTATGATCTTATATAAAAAAAACACCAAGAGGGTATGATGTGATGGGGAAAAAAAATGAGAAGAAGCTGTAATGTGCAATCTGGGACAAGAATCTCAATAATATGCCCCAGTCACCATGCTTTGGGGTACAAAGTGTCACTGAAGCTTTACAGTCAATTCTCTCTTGTCTTTCTTCATTGAAAGAAATGGGAGGAGATCCCAGGATTGCTATCTATTTTCACTGTGAGCACCAAATGAGCAGGTGCAAATTGTTATGACATTACTGCATCAGAAGCATGGTCAAGCACTTTAAAAGGTGACACCAAGTCTTGCTTAGGACAAAGTAAGAAAAATTCTCAACAGCCAGGCTTCAGCAGAAATAAAAACAACAACAACAACAACACTGGATCCCTAGGTAGAAGCCTGTCTTAATGTCTCCGCTCCAACATGAGGCAAAAGAAGTCAACTATGGAAGAAATGAGGTGCAGGAAGTATGGGTCCATTAAGGGGAGGTTTCCAGTGAGAGTCCAGATCACCGTTTGCATAAGTGTGATTAGGGGGATTCATCAGGGATAGTTCATCGAGTGGATATCTGGTAAAGTATCCTCTTGTAACCTCTTCTTCCTTATGGTGCATCACTGAATATCATCAGTCAGACTGTTGGTAGAATAAAACAAAACCTTAAGTAATTGGTCATTATCATTATTTTATCTGATTGCTAGCTAATTTTTAATGGCATAGCTGACCCATGTTCTACACATGAAAACTGACCCTCTGCCTCTTTGCCTCCCATTTGTCTGCCTGCTTGCCTGTCTTTGCCAAGTGATCCTTCGGGTATGTCTAGTGCCCAATATCAGTACTATTCTTAGGTGCAGTTCTTCAGCTGTAGATATTGGGGATCCTCCAGTTCCTGTGGGAAGATACTCTGACACTAGAGGGACAGTGCCATGCCGAAGGGGAAGCAGTGTGGAGTATCAAAATTGAATAGTCAATTATTATTATTTTTTTAAAAAAACAACAGCAGCAGCAAAACTTGTAGGCTAGCACCCAAACAAAACAAGAAACACCACTCTGAGGTTACCTTTCAAAAGTTTACTACATAAATCCTTCTTTGGAGTCTATCCAAATGTTATGCTGACATGTTAAAACAACAAAAACAAATTTTTGCTTTTGTGTAAAGGTTTGAGCACTGGACTATGTCCCTGGAGACCAGGGTTGAATTTCCCACATAGCCATGGAAAACCCACTGGGTGACCTTGGGTGTATCACACAGTCTCAGTCCCAGAAAATCTCCTTTTTAAAATTATTGTCTTTCTTTCTTATCTTTCCTTTTTTCATTTTTTTCATTTTATTATGAATCATGCACTTAATGTACATTGATATAGACTATATTACAGTGCTATTACAAGGGGAAAATTGACAATTGTTTTTTTCAACTTATCCACACTCCTAAAAGCTGACAGAGGATCAAGACAACATTTGTACCAAGAAGTCTTTTTAAAGATATGGGATATAATCTTAACCAAATTTACCACATCTTCATACTCCAAACTTTTTCAATCACCTTTTTCCAATTATCACTCCATGATTCTTTACTATATTGACCACTATATTTTAACCTTCTTTTCCTGTACCCTTTTCGCATGTTTTTTTTTTGTTGCACGAGTGCCCCTTGAGCATCGCGCAAATGGGAGTGTTGCTCCATACGACACACCCCTACTTGTGCGACGCTCACGAGGCTGAAGCGAGGCGCACATACATTTTTTGATTTTCGGCTTTAAGCCGAAAATGCCCCGCGCTTGCGCAATGCTCGCAGCACCCTCGCACACTTACCTGCCATGCAGTGCATCAGCAAGCCGGGCGGGTTGTGCTTCCTTCCTCCAGTGCACCCTACAGCTCTCACACTGCCCTGCGGAAGGAAGGAGCGGGGTGCTAGCATAACAGTCACGCTAACAGGAAGTGACCTGCAGTAGGAAGGAGCGGGGAAGCGGCAGCGTTTCGGAGGAGGCTTCTCACGTGAGACACCCTCCCCCGTCACGCAAACAGGTAACATGCGAAAAGGGCCCTGATAAAATCAAATAATATACCTTCTTTTATACATTTTAACAGATAAAACTCATTCCACTCTGATTTCTTCTTCCTTCCTAAAGCAATAACAGCATGAGCAGCTTTTAAAATTTGTTTTTTATGTAACAGATCCAGAAAACCCCTTGATAGGTTTGTCTTAGGGTTGTTGTAAGTCAGAAATGACATGTATAGATTCTGCACCTGCGACACTGGTAGGCTAGTATACCAAGCACCATCTACCTTTTCCACAAGTCTCCATTTGTTTGAAATGTCCAAGGTCTTTCTCTCAAGGTGTTGCATACTCTTAAGGCATGGCAACACCAGTCTCTATAGAACTTCAGTGTTTCTGTGTGGCAAGGTCCCACATCTTCAGCTGGAGAAGACCCACAGGTAATCTTTCTCCAAGCTTCCTCCCCTACAGTACGGGTCACACTGACTCATGTTCAGAGCTACCAGCTCTGAACCACTCAAAATATCAGCACCATCTACCAGTGATCCAAGAACAGCCTGCCACTGGTGAATGCTGCTTTGATATGTGAGGTGACTGCTGATCCTAGAAAGCTCTGAAAGGCCAAAAGACCTCTGCCTTGCCCACTTGACTGCACTCTGGTTATTTTGGACATGGAGGGTGGTTTGGAACTCTCACTTCACCTCTGCAATATGCAAAAGACTGCTATCTATGAACTTTTTCAGATTCTGGGAGGGGGGGGGAAAATCTCCTCTCCACAATGAACTCTTTGAACCTGGAGCCACCCAAACAGCACCATGATTAACCCACATAGGACTTTTTCCCTCTACTGCTTCAATTAACAGAGTGCTATTTCTTTAAATATTATTGCATTTGTATAATGTGCCTTTTTCAATTCCAATTGCTAGAATTCGTTCCCCGCCGCCTAGCTCGCGATGGCGGGGGGGACGGCCTTTGCCGCCCTCCCTCGAAGCGTGGCCACATGTGATTGGTCGCTGGGGACAAGGAGGGGCGGGCGCAGGAGTTTTGGCCCTGCACCGCCTCCCCAGCAGCCATTCTTACAGATCCGGGCACCCACCCTCCTGCCCTATGGTTTCAGTGTAAGACAGCTGGTCGCTTCGGGGCCGGGTAGGAATTTTTTCCCCTTTTCATGGGGGGTTTTTCGCCTACCCTACACTGCGCCTGGGGCGGGGTAATTGGCTTACAGGGTGGTGGCTGAAGCCAGTATTAAATAGGTTGTCACTGTTATTATAAGTAGGTTGGCCGGAAGGGGGGGGCTTTAGGTTTGGCGTGTACCTATGGCACCCCCCCTTGTGGGGTGTAGGATAAATCATATCCTTGGGGAGGGCCCTGGGATCACCCCACTTGCTGTGCAGCTGGGGGTGGTACTCGGGGCTTGCCTTCCAGACAAGGGCTGGCCAAAAGCCATCATGCAACTTCAGCGATTGGCTTTGCGGCCCGGTACTTCGCCCAAAGGGCTAGGGGAGATGGTCGGGAGCGGCATCTTGACCCTAGTCCGAGGATGCTGTATACCCCCCCTGTTTTTTCCCCTCAGGTCTTTAAATCAAGTTCATGTTCAAGTTGAAATTTGAGTTGAAGTTCAACCCCTGTTAAATAGGCATATTAATAAATTGCCCTAGTTCAACCCAAGCTTTGTCTGTGGTCTCGTTATTTCGTGGGTTGGGTGGCAATGACATTTTGTATTGTTTATATGTATAGAATGTGTTGAATGCCCTTCTCTTACTCTCTCTCTCCTCTCTTGTTTCCTCTCTCTTCTTTTTTGAGAGTCCACACTTCTGTTAGATTTATCCCATGACCAAGTGATTAGCCGACAAAATTGATGGAAGTAAGATAGCATCTCATCTTTACCCTCCTTCGTATATGTTATGTCTCTTGTCACTCTGTGACTCCTATCCTCCAAACCAATCGTAGAAATAAAGTTTCATTTTTCCACCATCCTGGAAAAATGAAAGTCTATGGCTTCAATGGGGAAGTTCTACTTTTGGGGGATGGGATTGTTAGCATGCTGTACACCCCCACTCAGTTGTCTTATTGGCAATGAAGATTAGCTAACTGGCACTAAATGTAAATTATACACTTCTGACTGGAAAGCCATGCTGGCAAAGAGGACAAGCTGAACACATGCAAAATTAGGTCAGAGGAGACCTCAAGGCATGATCGGGTGGTATGTTCACTCTGAATTAGTCAGAGAAGATGATCCTTTCAATGGCCGAAACCTAGAAGACAATGACCACCGAAACTCCCAGATAAAGCCACAATGACAAATGCCCAGTAACCTCCTTCTTGCTGAACTTCCCCCTATTGTTCCCTCACCTGCCCAGACATTAAGACCACTTGCCAGCTCCAGACCTCTTTGTTTGCTCTGCGAGAGACCTATTAACACCTTCCCCTTCAGGGCAGAAAAATGGTATTTTAAACCCTGGCTCAGACCCTGAGTTTTTGCTAACACTTGGGCATCACTCTGCACCCCAGATCTTTGTTCCTCTGTGCTGCCCTTATCCACCTTTTGGAGTAACAGCATCACATGGTCACTTCCCTCCACAAAGTACCAACTGCTTTTGTTCCAGTGACCAACTCCTCCCTATTGTTTATTATCAAGCCCACCATTACTGATCCTTTTGTTCTGTTGTCTACTTTTTGAAAAAGAAAATTATCTAGAAGGCACATCAGGAATTTGTTGGAGAGCCTATACTTAGCAGAACTGGTCACCCAACAGATATAAGGGGAACTGAAGTCCCCCATAACTACAAGTTTTTGTTCCTGGAGATTTCTGAGATTTGTTTCAGAAAAGCATCATCTACTACCTTGGCTTGGCTTGGTGGTTTGTAATAAACTCCTACCACAATGTTTTTATTTCTTTCTCATTTTATTTTTACCCAAATGACTTCCTCTGGTCCAGTTTCATCACTTGCATGGATTTCTGTACAAGTGAACATAACTTTCTGCTCATTAGAAGAAAAGAGACATATAAATGCAGCTAATAAACAACAAGCAAATATTCATGATATGTGGAGAGAAGAGAAAAGAGAAATTTCCTGCGTGTCTTAAATGAGGATCATTCAGCAGCATTGACTTTTTTATGTACAACTGTCAAGCCTTGAGAGCTAAGGCAGAGTATAGGCTATCTCAAAAATGAGCAATAACTTTAAGTAAGAACCAAACTCCTCTGAAAGCAATTAAATGCAAACTGCAGGGATGTGAATAACAGTCAGGCCATTGGACAAATAGATAAGACAGGAAATTAGAATTCTCAACTTTAACTGTGAAGTTTAAAAAAAATTCAAAAACAGGCCCAGTGGAGTGATTACGAACAGCCATAAAAGTGGTTATAGTGAATGCCTTAAATTAGGCCAAAATAGTTCTTTCATATTAATGCTACAGTGGATGAAATACTGGAAATTTTCAATCAGCTCCTGTTCAAAGATTTTTTTTTATTTTTTTTAATTGAGATACACCTACCAGAACCTGCTAAGCACTTAAATAGCTACTAGGCTCTAAGGAGGGAAAGATTAAGAAAGAAAAGGAGATTTACTGGTGGCTGTAATAGAAATTGGCAGCAGAACAGAACATGTATTAAACATAGATTGGGGTAGTTTTCATACGCATGTAATTTAGAAAGTAGTGTTGATCATACTAATTCAAGATAAGAAGGCATTTTCTCCCCTTTTAAAATTCATGATAGCACAACTGACTTTGTTTCTTCTCAATAATTTGTGGAAGGCACATGAAACAGCCAGTGCTTCATTAGAAAGTTGAGGGGGAAAGAAAGCTGGAAGGAATATTGCCATTCATTTATTATAGTAAAAGAACTGATGCTGTTGCATTGTCTGACTCTATTATCTGACCATAGTTACAATTCCATTGTATGCTGGGGAATAAAACTATCCTGGATTTAAAGCAAATGTATGTGTGTGTGTGTGTGGAGGTGATTCAGCTAGTCATAGTTTAAAAAAGAGTAGATGGGGAAAAAAACCCAGAGAACAGCAGCAATACTGTTACTCCACTGGGAAAAAAATCCCTATCCCAGGGTCTACAAGTCTGATATTAAATATGATTCCGTGTGCCTGAGAGGTTGCCGGGATGAGCATGTAGGCAGCAACAGTTGAACCATTGAAAACCAGGTCAGGCCAGTAAAATTCCCAGTCACGTAGCCCCAGGAGACCTCAAGGTGAGCAAACCCACAATAAACAAAGGGTCCTCAGCTCCTGAGAAGCTAACTTGAGGGGATTAGCGTGTTTGCCCCAAGTTGAGCAAATATCCTATCAGGCAAGGACCATTTACACGAAGTCACACCACAACCAAATGCAGCCAAAGATCCTAAGACTTTAGCAACACCTTGTAATCTCATCACCCAAAGGACATTATCTTTGTGGAGCTTCTTTCTTATTGCAACACCCATTGTTCTCCCCAGGAAAGGATTAGTCCTGCAGGTACTCTTTCCCCTACAAATAGTCCCAGTTTTTGAGCGTTTCTTCAGATCACTCCCAGTCATCCCAGCAGACCATTGCTCCATCCATTGAGTAATCCCCTCAGCTGGGAAAAACAGCAGGGAAGTGGGGCTCAGCCCTCTCTGTGCTAAGCCCCGCTTCTCCACTGTTTTTCCTGGACCAAGGTCTTCAGGACAAAGGTGCAGTATTACCCCAGCTACAACCCCTCCAATATTCCCCTATCCAATTTCCTCTCTTTTGCTTCTTAATACGTCTTGAGTGAGTGTGTAAGTGATTGTATTGGTGCATGAGACTTTCATTCAATAAAATCATTTTATTGGACATCTTCGTTTGGTTTTTGGCTTGGCCTGACCCCGTAAAAACTGACTAAAAAGACCCCGCTAGGTTACCCTGCCTCTCGCATTGCTATAGCTCATGCCCTGGCTAGTTTCCATTCCCCATCACGTGGAGCACATTAAGGTGTCCCCCAAGGGACCCCAGAAATCAGGGTAACAATACAATACAAAACAATACCACATAATATCTATTATAGAATATTTCTTGACCCTATAATGATCCAGTGAATTCCAGTGTCCCCCAAAAAATTAAATTTCATTTCTCTCAAACTGAAATTTATCCACTAACATATGGGACACAACACTTCTGTTGTGATGCAACATGGCTTGCTGAAAAAATGTGCTTATGTCTTCTAAAACATTGCATTGGTTCTTGTATATTCAGCTGAAAGAAAGACTAAAGATGGATCAAAGATCAGAAGGGCTGAAAATAAACACTCAATTAAATGAATTTGAAAAAAAAATATTTGAGAAAAGTGAACATCAAACATCACAACTATATAAGTTTATGTTAAGCAGAGAGCTTGAAACAGAGACAATAAAAGATACAATGAATATTTGGGCACGCCCCTGAATTCTATCTATTAAATATGTTATTTATCTTCGAAAGGACATTCGTGACAAAAAAATTACAGGGTACTATTAAATTTAGTCTCAGCAGCGAGAATAAACTATGCTAAAATGTGGAAAAATTCAGAAACACCGGATGTGGATCAATGGTTTCTTAAAGTTATGGAATTAAAAGAATGTGATTTATTCTCCCAGTCTTTGAGAGGAAAAGCCATGAAAGAAGCAGAGAAGGACTGGGAACTGGGAACTAGTTAAATTATTAAAAGATGTGAAATCAAAGTCTAATGAATGTGGAAAATGTATAAATAGGATGGAAGATAAAATTATGATATAAGAGGTTTGGAATTATAAAAAAAAATTCTAAAATATGGCATAGTGAATTTAATTTAAATGTGCAACTAACTAGAGGAAATAAGTAGATAGTAGGAAATTTCTAAATAATAATATGTGCACAAGAGAATGTGTAGGATATGACAAGGTAACATTTTCAGTATGTAAGTATGGAATGTTTTATTAATGTATTATCTATGAACTTGAGAATGAGAACAATAGGAACTTGCTATATAAATTCTTGATGTGAGTGATATTTTAATATTTATTAATAAAGAATGAAAATTAAAAAAAAAATATTTGGGCACAGAATATTGGTCATGAAATTAAGCTTGAACAATGGGAGAAAAGCTGGGAAAATACTCAAAAATTTACCTTGGCACAAAACCTGAAAGAGAATCACCTTAAAATGTTATATAGATGGTATCTGGATCCGGAGAAACTCAGTTATACAAAACCAAAGAGAAAGAAGTGTTGGAAGTGTAAAGAAGAAAATGGTACTTTTTATCATATGTGGTGGCAATGTGCAAAAGCAGGAAGTTACTGGAAAAAGATTCATAGTTTAATTATGAAGATCTTACGAATAAAAATACCATTAACACCTGATTTTTTCTTACTGAATATGTTACATCAAGTGAATAAAGAATACAACCAACATAAGAATACGATTTTATATATGGTGACTGCAGCCAGAATCACATATGCAAAATATTGGAAAAGAAATGAAATACCGGAAATGGAAGAATGTCTGATGAAATTACAAGAATATGGCACTTTAGATGGGCTAACTTGTGCAATGAAGGGAGAAAGATGAGGAAAGAAAGTAAGTGAAATGATAGAAGTGAAGAAGTATATTGAGAGTAATTGGATAAGGTTATGCCAAGAAGATAATGGAATCTGAAATATTAAAGGGAAAGAACAAGAGTATTGGGTAGCTAAACACGACAATTAATGGAAAGGTTGCTTATAAAAAGGCAAGTCAACAGTAAGGCAACAATATAGAGGTAAGAGGTATGAAAATAGAAGTATATCTAAACAAAAGAAAGTACTAAGTTAAAAAAGAAGACAGAGGGATATAAAGAAGGATTTGAAATAAAATATCTTGTATTATGTTATGAAAATGATCTACTTTTGATTAGATTCAAGTAAGATATACAACATAACAATGTATTCAGAAAATCCTAGGATAGAAAACAATTTGAAACATATAGAAATGGGTTGATTGTATTATAAGCTTTTGATGTTTTTATGCAATCTGGAAAAAGGAATGTGATAAGAGAATTGTACGAGTGTAAATAGATGGAATTTTAATAAAAAATAAAAATAAAACATTGCATTGACCATGACAAAATAGTACTCCAGTAGGAATATTTGTTTGTTTGCTTGCTTGCTTGCTTGTTTGTTTTAGAGAAAAAGAAAAGAAAGAATGAAATTCAGGGACATAGTCTGCAATTGGGGAAGTGACAAAGTCACAGAATGCATAGACTATCAGATTAATTCTCTAGAGATTGTTCAATAAAACAATAATCTGTGGAACCTAAATGTACTATTGTAGTACATGAGGGTTTTTTTTTTTAAATGCTTTATTATCTTTTGTTATTATAGTAAAGTCATAGAAATTAAGTAAAGAAAGAAAATAGGAGGAAAAAGAAGAAACAAAAAGAGAGAGAGAAAGAAAAAACAATTTCTGATCTGCCTTTTGATGGTTATACATACAGTGAGCCCTTGGTATCCACTAGGGTACCCTGGATACCCAATTCTGTGGTTGCTTATAGGCAGTGACAAAATAAAATAAAATCCCCTGTATAAAATAGCAAAATCAAGGTTTGCTTTTTAGTTTTTCTTTTTCTTTTCCTTTTCTTTCTTTCTTTCCTAGTTTTTTAATATTTTCAAGCTGTGGGTAGTTGAATCTGTGAATACAGAATCCATGAATACTGAGGGCTGACTATACATATAAATTTTCTATTCTTCTCTTTTTAACAAACGATCAGTATCCTTTTTTCAATCTCTAACTATTTCTAATAACCAAACCCCCATGTTACTGACTCATTCTTCTTCTTCTTTTTTAATTGCACAAAGTCAATAAGGGACCAGTCTTTAATATGTATAACTACAAATCTCCAGTTAAGAGAATGAACTGATCTATTTCTAATAAAATAATCAACTTTATCCCCTCCGCCACATCATAATATTAAATTCTATTCTCTTTCAACTAAAAGAGTTTTACTATCATGTTCCCAATTATTTCTAATCAAACATTTTTTTGACATCATGCTAACAGTACATCATTAAAAAAAAAAGAAAATATCTTTACGATCACAATATAATCTCAGTTACTAACTCCTTTGCCCATATTTTTTTCTTAATACATTTACATATTATAACCAAAATTTCTAATCCTTCCTCAACAACTATATATCTGGCATGAGATATCAACAATGCTTCATCTTAAAGAGATTGTTCTGAAGCTCTCCACATATTGTATATCTTTCAATTCTTTTAGCCATATTTTCCATTGATCAAATGGTACACTGAAGCAAGAACTCTTAAACCCTTTTACCCTATCTCACCTGACTTTTTTTTCCATTTTAAACTGTCTTCTGTTCTTACCAGAACCAGGATTTTCTGAAATAAACAAAATACTTATTTTCCCACAAAAATTTTTTTCCAGCAATATCAAGTTTCTCCACTCTATCACATTGTAACAACATAAAATTCATCTTCATCTTAACACTGCCCAAGCATTCAACCTTCTTCTCAGATTCAAAACCCATTTTCTCCATCAGCTCAACTTATTCCTGTATACTTATTTTTTTAACATAGATCATGACATCTCAAAAATTTTAATCCATGTCAAATTGTCCAAGTTTTCCCACATTTATTCATCCATAAATTGAATTTACAGCTTTATTTTCTCAATGCTTAATCAATGAAAGAAGGCAGACTTACTGAGGCAACAGTATCATCCTTAGAACAGAAGATCTTTCTTCAAAGGTAAAATAAATAGTTTGAAAAAGTAAATTTAAGAAATGAGGTTAGCAGGTCTACTTTCCTTTAAGACTCACTTCAATAACTAAGCTTGATGTTTCCTGATGTTCCCCCATGATTCATGCTTGCTTTGGACTGTGAGTCTTGTGATCCTACTCCCAAAGAGCAGAATTTCCAAGGTCTATGTGTATGATCTCATGATTGTCTCCTTTGGAGAATGTTTGCTCACCAGCTGGAGCTCCCTCCCTGCCTACATTTTCTTCTATCAAAGCTGTCCCTTCACATAGTTCACTGATACCATCAACCCACCATTGCACCCTCACAGGAAGTCCTGCACTTCTTATAGTTCAGCCCTTGCCACAATTGATTCCTTTTAATGAATTAAACAAAAGAATGACCAGGGTGCAAACTAACTTGCTGTAGTGATTGTACAACAGCACACTTGATACTGAACAATATTTTATACTCTGAGCTACATTTTATGTGCCATGGTTTAGCTCTGTAATATGCACACACTCTCTCTCGTTCTCTCTGACAAGAAATAATATGTGCAAGAGAGGATACGTATTTTGTGTGTGATTTTGTGTGTATTTATTCATATGAAAATGAGGTGTGGATAGTAATGTTGGGAATCCTGTGTCAGCAAGGAAATTGCTATTCTCAGTTTTAGATGTGGCTCCACCCTCAGCTGGCATGTCATCTCTGATGTGCTTGGCCTATATTAATTTTGTAGACAAAGAACCCCAATTAATGTGATACAACAACAACAGCACAAAGACTATATTGGTTTAAAATATAATTAATATGACCAATCCCACCTCCCAGTCCCAATTCTCCCACTTTCTCCCAATTATCTACTTTGAAGAAATCTGACTTCCCTGCATTCTCTCCTATCCCCCTGATAACCAGTTACTATCACTCCACGTATATTCCTTCTCTTCTGACCTTCTTGTACACAAAAGATTCAATAGAAGTTCTTACTGAGTGTATCGAAGGAAAGAACTGAAGGGATCTGTAGTCCAAATCAGTCTGAACAAATGCATTTGTATTAAAAGCTGTAACAATGTTTCATTGCTACTATGACAAAAGATGTACTAGGAATTTTCTATGACTTATCAGAAAAGCTTCCTAAAAGGCATTGCACCAATGGATAAAGCAGATAACATTTAATCATAAAGAAGATTATGTAAAAGGTAGAGGGACCTACACAATAATTGTCAGTGTTGGGTGTCAAAAATGAAAATTTAAAGTTCTAAAGATGAAGAATTTATTGTCCTTTCTGCTTCAAAATCAGCATGGTTCATCCTCATATTCCCTACACCATCAAGCTGTTGCACTATTTTTTGAGAATAAATCATATAGTACTTACTCCCCCATCCCAACAGTCATAGTTACACTGGTATAGTTTATACTTTAGATATATTTTTGCAGTTCTATAAGAATACTTACCTGACTTGTGTGACAAACATTGCTGCAGGAGAGGATAAGATTTTGATGGTCTCCTTGGAGTGAGACCAGAGTGTTAAGTTTGATTGGCACTAAGCACCAAATCAAGACATGTGATAGGGGCAAAGGAGACAGTGAATCAGTTCACCCTCTATATGTGTCATTCGGTGCTTGACGTTAATCCACCCTCCCATTCTCAATGCAGTGTGAGTTAATCTGGTCACTTCAGGGCCAGATAGGAATTTTCCTCCCTTTTTTTTTCAGTTTTCTTTCCTTTTTTCTTCTTTTTTTTCTTTCTTTGTCTATCCCATACTGTATTTAATGGAATTGGGAAAATTGGCTCTGGGTGGTGTCATTAAATAGATTCTCCCTGGGCAGATACTAAATCTTCGGTGATCACCTATTGGCACCCTTTTGGTGTAGGGTAGGGCTCTTGAACCACCTCTTTAGATGCCTGCATCCCAGGAGGTCGGTGAAGGAGGCTACCCTTGAGGTTAACCTAGGAATAAGACTCTAACTTTTAGAGCCCTTTGGTTTGGGTGGGAGTCCCTGGGTTACCTTCAAAGATGCTAGGCTGGAGAGCAACCAAAGCAATTTGATCTGCTCCTGGGGCCCAGATGTTATCACCCATGAATATGATGAGCAGGTTGTCATGTTGTGACCCTGGCATCAGCTGGACCCATATATTGTTGCTCCCACTCTCTTATATCTTTCAGGGTAACTAATGCAATTCAGCTAAAACGGGTCAAAATAAAGTGGCCCTTAGTTAACCCAACTTTGTGTCTCATCTCTTTATTCCATGGTTGAACATCAAAACAATAATGTGTTTTCTGCTACGTATAACAAATTGTGTCAGTCTAACTACCTATCTATCTACCTATCCATCTACCAACGTCTCGTTATGCGTGTGTGGGAGCAGAGTACAGTTTGTAATCAGAAAGGAAATGAAATCCAAAATGTACAAACTGTGGTAATTTTGTAAATGTATTTAAAATTATTACATTAACTGCTCACTGAGCTGTATTTATAAAACAACAAACATTTTGATGCTGGTAAGTTGATTAGCAGCTCTAGTGTGATGAAAAATTGCTAGTCTAAATTGCTAGTTTAATTCAGTCTACAGGTGATAGATTCAAATTTCTTGATACACTGGAATTCAAAAACTTTAGAAGGTGAAGGATGTTTCATATGGCACACTCCTGAAAGTCAGAAATCAGATAGATGTACCTGTAGCTTTATTATGACAGAACATGAACTTTTCTTGGTTTGTCTGCTATGTTTGGGCCTTGTGTTTTCATACAGGGCAGAGTTCCTCGACTTGTGACTGTTGCTTTTTCCTTATTGCTCATCTTAATCTTGTCATTGGATGTATTCCTGGGCTAATGATTTTGACTGAGATGTGGATAAAGAATATTATTTTAGAGAGGTCACAATTCAGGGGCAATTTCAACAAAGCGAGA
The DNA here is from genome assembly GCA_948474755.1 of Ctenosaura bakeri. Lineage (NCBI taxonomy): Eukaryota > Metazoa > Chordata > Lepidosauria > Squamata > Iguanidae > Ctenosaura > Ctenosaura bakeri. Next base: position 24,141 of record CAOLHI010000803.1, read on the forward strand.
AATCCACAAGAAAACAAAAGGTGAGCAAAAATATAGGAACATATGTATTTTGTCAATATCTCTTAAGTTTGCCTTCTACGATCTTATGTCTCACTGCAGAAGCCTGCTTTTCCCAGCACTGATGTTTTGTTTAGGTTTTACCCACCACAGATTTCTCTCTCTCTCTTTCTGTGTCACAGGAAAGATAATTACATTTGAGGATAAGTTACATCTGAGAATACAGAAAGCAGTAAAGGAAAACTCTTCTGCTTCCTGGATTTTGCTTTGAAAGAGAAGCAAAATGACAGCAGTGTAGATTTTCATGAACACACAGACACAATTCCAACTATTGATTTTTCTCTATAGTAGAGAAATGGTATGTTTCAGAAAAGAAAAACAAAACAAAACATCTGCTGTGTTTTTGCTTTCAACTCACCCCCCCCATCTCTTGGATGACCACAGCCAGATACAGGTAATCTAGAACATACTAATGATGTGTTTCCATGACCATGGGCTACTTCTGTGTGTTTAAGGAATATATTCTAAAATTCTGCCATACTTACTATGGTCTTATTATGATTATTATGAGATTAACCTGATTACAATATGTTCACAAAATAGATTTGGCTCCCACTACAGGAGAAGAAAGTCAAAATTAGGATATAATCTGTGCAGGCACAAATGCCTTGGCCGCTATGCCCTCTAACCATCTGAATGTGTCAATGAGTTTGCTGTAGTAATAACTTCATTCTTCTGAGTCATTCCACATCTAACACCTGAACTTGCAGCTGTGTCTGCATTAGCTTTCTTATCTCTTCAGTGTTCTTTCTATTCACATTGTCATTCTTTTTGCTGCCACTGCTTGCTTCTCCTTCCTCCCCCTCACCTGGTTTGTCATTTCTGTTAGAAATGTCTTTATCTTCTAGAAGCCAACTTTCATTTGCAGAACTACTCCTTTAGGAAACTATGAAGAGCAAAATCAATAAAACTGTCGTCTGTCATGTTTCTTTTGCCTGTGGATCAAGATAGTACCCATTCTTCACCTGAACAGAAAAAGTAGGAAATGTTGCTATTTGGTGGATATTCTATCTATCTATCTATCTATCTATCTATCTATCTATCTATCTATCTATCATCTATATTTAAAAAGACAGAAAAGAAAGAAAAAGAGAAAAGACAAATATAAAAAGACAAAGAAATAAAGACACATTTAAAGATAAAAAGGAAAAAAAATACATTGACTTCCGAATTTTTTCACACTCATAATAGGTCTTAGTATATAAAATGTTACTTCTCCAACTAATTAATGGATATTCTATACTGAAAATCAAACCTACTATTTATCAAAAGCTATAATTATTGTATTATTCTCTTTTTCTTCCAACAAAAAAAAGGGGGGATCAAGTGTTCCCAGTCTTTCAAAAGTGTCACCAATGATTTTTTCTCTGTCAAAACAGTTAATTTGTCCATTTTAGCAAAATCATACAATTTTAACATCCAGTCCTCTTTTGTTGGTATTAATTCACTCTTGCATTTCTGTGCATATATCAGTCTTGATGCTGTGGTTATATATCATAATAGTTTTCCATATTTCCTTTCCACTTCTTTACCCTTCAGTCCCCATAAAAACAAGTCTGGTCTAAACTAAATATTAACTTTCAAAATCTCCTGTATTAAAATATGTATTTGAGCCCAAAAGGTTTTAGCTTTTTCACATATTCCTGATGTATGATAAAATATCCCTTCATGCCGTTCACGTTTCAGTCATATAGTTGAAATATCTTTATACATTCTAGCCAAATTTTTCTGGAGTCATATACTGTCAATACATTATTTTATAAAACTCCTCCATAAAATCATAATACAAAGTAAAGTTCAGTCTTTCTGACCACATCTTTTCCTATTGTTCCATCTTTTTACCAACCAATATAACAATATAACCACATTTTAGTCTTCACATTTTCATACATTATAAACATATTAAAAACCGAAACCATATGCATAGTTTAACGTAAAAGAAACCATTTCTTAAAATCAAACTTCATCTACTCGTCATCCATATTTAACATCTTATCCATCTATTTGTCTTTACCATTCATATTTTTCATAATTAACCATACAACATTATTCCATTACCTGGTTATATAATTACACAGTTATTTCTTCCCTTATTGCTCTTCCTTTATTCTCTTTCTCTGGTCATATTGGTTAATCCTAGCTTGCATTAACCAACAATAAATTCTTCAACATATTTCTTTCCATAAATCTGTACTTTCTTTTTATTACATTAGTTCTTTATTTGATTCGACTTTACCCCAGATTACTTTCTCTCAGGATCTCCTACTTCCTTTTTTATTTTACTTCTTTAGCTTTTCTTTCGCCTGTAGTTGTTTTTATCCAAATTATGTATCTTTTGCTTTTTCCTTTCCTTTCCACGTTATACGCGTATTACCCTTTTACCACTCTCTTTTATTCTATTTTGTTTGATTAACCTTATTCTTCTATTCCTGTTCCATCTATATATTGTAACCAAAATTCTGAACTCATTTCATCATACAGGCATTAACTTACTCCTCATATCAATTTTTTTTTTTTACAAAAGTTTGTACATTTTACCAATCAAATGTTAATCACCAGTACATAATTGTAACTCAAATTCAGATTTTTTTTGTTCAAAGGAATACATCTTTTATCTATCTTAAATGTTGCAACTATTTGTCAGTAAGAAAACCGATGTAAACTTCAACCCTCTGACCATAGACTCTCACTTGATTTACTTTTGTATCTCTTGATCCAACTCCAGACAATCTTGGTAAGTTACCCATCTTTCTTTAGCAATTGTTTATTTTCTATAAAAAAAGCTTCTTGTGTTGAGATCCATAATGACATCTTAAGACACACTCAGTTTGTATTTATTCCATATTTTTAACAAAGCACATTTCACAAAATGATTATTAAAAACAATATTCACTTTAAGCTTATCATGTCTTAAATATCCAAGCCAGCTAAGCCTCAGGTCATGTCCTTCTCATGCCAATAATCTCTTATTATGCAATGTTGAAGGCTTTCACAGCCAGAATCCATAGCTTGTTGTGGGTTTTCTAGGCTTTGATGCTGTATTCTTTTAGTATTTTCTCCTGAGGAGAAATACTAATAGAACACAGCCTCAAAACTTGGAAAACCCACAGCAACCTATGATCTCTTATTACTTAGCACAATCCAGTCTTTTGACCAAACTAAACAACATGCAGAAAAGTATAATTTCAAATCAAGAAAGTCCATTCCTCCTCTTTGGTTTGTGTCTTATAGAGCTTTATATTTAATGCATGGTTTCTTCATTTGCCATATAAATTTTGACAAATCTATCATTGCTTAAATAATGTGTCATTGGTCAAAATCAGCACTGTCTGAAATAATATCATCATTCTTAGCAAAACATGCATGTTTGTCACTGAAATTCTCTCCAAGAGTGATAAATTCAAGTTCTTTCAAGAAGAAAAGTGGAGTAGAAATAAAGATGATGATGATGATGGTGATGATGATGATGATGATGATTCTCCACTCTTAGCAGTTAACTCTTAATTTCATTCCATATATGACATACATTTTTCAGAGTAATATTGAGATATTTAACATTTTAGAAATTTTAGAACTTGACTTATCCATCAATTTCATTTAATCCTATTTTTAAAAAAGTGTTTTTGTCAACAACATTGTATTTTGTTTATTGATCTTGCATCTTGCTGACTCTCCAATTCTTTTAACTTCTCCAACAATGGGTCTATACTTTACTAAGGATTTTCCAACACAATCACTAAGTTGTTAACAAATGAACTTAACTTATATTTCTTTTAAAATCTTTATACCATTATACTTTCATCTTGTCTTGCAGCTCCATTCAATACCTTAAGGGCCAAGACAAACAAGAGAGGAGATAATGGGCAACCTTTCCTTGTTTCTTTTTGTATTTCTTATGGTTGAGTTAACTTGCCATTAATCAATATTTGTGCCCTCTGGGTATTATAAATCACCTTCACCCAATTAATAATGTGTGTGTGTGTGTGTGTGTGGTCATGTACTTTTACTTTGATTGAACAAAGAAACATTCTTTGAACACAGATGTAGAAAACTGGGTCCTTTAAAAGAATAACTCCAACACCACCAACAGTTGTTTCCATATTCAGGACAACTGGATGAAAGAGCACAATGAGTGATCTGTAGTGGACAAAACAATAATTCACAAACTGTTTTTAGCAAAGAGAACCATACCTAATTTTTTTCAGGTTGAGATATAGGACAAGGTAATCACTGCAACTGTGGTCATTTTCTCACTACACTGTTATAGTGCTATAATTCCATTTTCAACAGTCTGCGGAATTCTGGGGTTTGTAGTTTACTGAGGCCAAAGAGCTCTCTGGCTGAGAATTCTAAATGCCCCTCTCAACTGAAAACCCCACAATTCCATAGGATGTTGAAAGTGGAATACCATACTATTGTTATCACGGTTATGATATGTCTGGTGAGAGCACTAGATATCCTTTTGATATTAAATAATTTGGCCTTTGTTTGACCTTTCTCTGCCACCCTACTCCATGTGTTTGCAGGGGTCCACTGGACAAGCATGTATTGGGCGCGGCCGTTAATGGTTGTACATTCCAAAACCTCATTCAGGCAGGCAACTTAAGCCTGTCTGATGCTTCAGGGAAAAACCTCCTTGCAAACTGGCTTTGCTTTTCACGTATCTTTACAAAGCCGCACGGCCAAGAACCGAGCCATTCCTTTATGTTGGGCCATCAGCATACTGGCCATACTATTGTCATCCAGCGCTAACCTCATCATGCAAAACCTGATCTTTTCCAACTCCTTTGTCCAGCTCCAAATTTCCTTTGTTCTCACCAAGCATGGCATAGCCTGTAGGTAAAATCCACCCTATAAAAGGTCCTGAGTTTCATCCAGCCTTGCTGTCGGTTTGTCCAGTGAGCTCTCCTCAGCAAATCGAGCTGAGCTTTCTTCCCCTCAACCTCATCCTCTCTCCAAGACTACGAGACCAGGTGTCGTATTACCCATTCCCCAAAAATCTCTCCATTTCTGTTTCTAGTTAGCTGTGTGCATGTGGTGTCTTTTATGTTGTTTGTCCTCAATAAATGTTATTTTTGTTACTTTAAAACTTGTCTGGCTACGGTCTCTGACCTGAAGCTGTAGACATAGGGTACAAGATCCTAGCTAGAGTTACCCTGCCTCTCATTAGCTTAAGAGAGTGCTCCAGCTTAATTTCTCCATCTTGTGCTTTTATTTGGTTATTTGGGCGCCCCTCCCTGGACCCCCAACATACAGGGTAACACTATAACAGTGTAGTATGCAAATGCCTGTATCTAATGTAAATAGTAGATCTGAGTTGGGTTTGAGGAAGTGTCCTCCACAGCATCTGAGGGCAGCAGGACAATTTAATGGGTGAAAGGTAGTCAAGTGACACACAACTCTCTCCTCTAGTAGAAAGGAAAACCAGTGCTCAGGTCACCTGTATCACACAGTCACAAGCACAGCAGGTGAGATACCTTTTTATAGTGAAGGGTTCTTATTTATTAGTTAAAGTAACGTGTTGCTGCTGCCTCCCACCACCTGCTGCTTTCTCTTTTGCTCTGCTTAAATGCATTGGGAAAGTACAATAATATTCCACAAGAGAACTGGCAGCAGCTGTATTGTAAAAAATTAATTAATTAATTAATTAATCCCTGCTTGTAAACCAGGAGTAGCCATACAAGAAAAGAGACTGTGTCAATGTAATATACAATCACCACTCTGGTTCTGTCTTATAAGAAACAAATAGTTCCATACTGACTGCACAGAGTGACTGCTGCCGCCCTCTGAAGCCTTACAGCAGGGACAAGAGACATGCCTCAGGGTGTTTAAAAGATTGTTGTTTATTGTGGAAAAGTGAATACCTTTTGGCCTGTATGCACTCTTCAAGGAGCTGCATAAAATCATAAAAAAATACATCCCATAAATAAATTATATCACAAAGAGGTCCTGGTGCAGACATTTCTAAAGTTTGATTTTAAGTAAGTATGTAAAGGCTACATGGTGTACAAATTCAGGTGAGTAGTTACAGGAACCAAAATGAGGTCATTTCTGTCTTCCAGTGAAATTTTCATTCAGTGCCCAAATTTGTAGTGTTGTAGCAACTTAAAATTTCAGTTGAACATTTAGAAATACAGTGTAGGCATCAAAAGAAAGGGGGCAGGCAAAGTAACAAGGGGGTGCAAACATAGCAGGAGTAAGAACTCTAAATATAGATGATTTTCTTTGCCTCATTCTCTTCAGTGCTTAACATTCCGGGACTGAAATTTAATTTGTTGGGGCAGAATTCCTATTGGGGCTATGTTCTACCCCCACTACATCCTTGTGTGCAATAATGATTTTGTACAATGTGATGTTATGTACTTATGTGTTTTCTTTTTATGATTTTATATTGTTCCCTGAAGAAGTATATAGGAATATAATAAGCTGAAATGTATTGGGTTTTTAGCTCATAGAAAGTCATAATTTAAGCACATGTGTCTTGTTCCTTCAGTGGAATCTGTTGGACATCCCTCAGTTTTTGCTTCTTTTTCTTGGAAGACTTAGAAAAGACAAGGATCTCCCTAGCTCTCTTTAGGAAGCTAGAGATCGATTGTCAGATCATTTTCATGCAAATCATGCAATAGCCCTTCTGCTACCATCATTACAACACAAGGATAAGTTTCAGCTGCATCTCAGCATTAGATGTGATTGAACCAATCAATCATTCACAAGGCAGGGTTGCAGCAGAAATTACCTGTGCTCAGAGGAGACTGTCAATCATATAGCTGGAGGGCTGCCTTCTCCTATGCAAAGCTGTTGTTTCTTTCAATCTAGCTTCTGAAATCTTGCCCTGATTCCTCAGCCTTTATAGGGAATTGGAGTTTCATAACAGGGCATTTTCTATGGATGGAATTCCCTCCATAATGATATATAGTATTATGAATCAAATTGAAACAGTTTTGTTTTGTTTCTAGGTATCGGTGCTTTATCCTGTCATATTTTTCTTAATTTTAATTTTAATTTTTAGTGTTGCTGTTGAATGTTTCAGTGTTGTGATCTGACAGAGGCTGAATAACAAAACAGAATAAACATGCCTGTACACAAGAAGGCTGAAAACTTGGGTAGTCTTCTAACTTTAAGCCCCAAAAGATTGAAAAGCAAGAGAAGGTACCATAAAACTCAGGGAAGTCAGGCAAATATACCTGTCTTCCTTTCATTTTAAATCTTGAATGTTCAGCCACAGCCCTTCCTTTCTAACATGGGTCTTTCCTCCTCTGTGGAGATCAGGGAGAGAAGTGAAGATGTTCTGGGGGTAAGAATAGACCCTGTTGCTTCTCTGGTCCCTTTGCCCAGTCTACTTTGAGGAGGCAAAAGCAGTCCTGGGAGGAAAACGTTGTGGCCAAAAGTTTGTGCAAGAAAGGTAAGAGTGGTCAAGTACCTTCACTTTGTTTTACACATTTTTCTCTATATGATAGATTACTGTATTTCTCAATCTGTTTGGGCTTAAAGTTACAAGAGCCCATTGCATATCCAGCCTAACAACCTAGTATAAATTTATGCAATCCTAGTATAAAATAAATTGCAGAGTTATCCTGTACCCACTGTTCTTGCACTACCCCATTTAGCTCAATGGGGGAAGACATATGTTTGGCAGAGCATGAGAAAACTTGGAGTCAATCCCACATAAACAAGATGGAGGGTACCATCTTCTTCTTTCCTTTGAAACCTTATCTGCATGTGATAGTGTGATAGTAGAGAGCTGAAATGGTAAAATAGCCACACCACTTATATCTGGAAAAGTTGGGTTGTGATTCTGAACATTTCTATTGGTAGCAACTGTTACAAACAGTTTGGAAACATCCAGTTGAAATTTGCCTCAGTCTGCTATGCTAATTGTTCTCTTTGAAAGGAGGATTTGATGCCAGGGGTCCAGGAGATATTGAAGATATTTTGCTGCTGGAAGAAAGGGATAAATTGGTGAACCTTTTCCACAATTCACATACAGAAGCTGATGGGATTTTCCGTGATGACAATACAAACAATTGTGGTGTATACCTAAGGCAAGCAGCCCACATTGGAGTTCTGTTTTCCAAAAAGAAAGTGGGGAAGGGAGATTTGGAAGACTAGGATGAACAATTAGATGACTTCTGCTACTTTCTGCCAATATAAATTGCTTTAGGTGATTGCTTCATTAATATAAAGGAAATCTAATCACCCATTTGCAGTCTGAAGCCAAGAAGTCCATTTTTTTTCAACTTACCATTTTATCATCACATTCTGCTGCATAGAGAAATGAGAAATTAATTTCTTCTCTCTGCTTAGAAATGAATTATTATTTCCCCTGTAACACCCCTGTCCTCAAAACCCAGAGTATTCAGATCAATGGAAACTTAAGGCCTTTATTTGTAGGCCACAGGGGTAAGGAAGCTTCTTTGTGCCAGTAGCCTCTGTGACATTGTGAACTGGGCATCCAAATAAAGGGAGGGGAAGAACTGTACTGTATATCAGGTAATTTAAACTTGTTTTCTTTTAACTTGATGACAGAGGGCTACTTAATCCTTGGGTTGTGCTTGGTGGGGTACAGGTGTTAGCAAATAAGTCTGAAAGCTGAGTTTCACCATTCCTGAGCAGCATGAACACTTGACATATTTGCAAATTTAATTTTGCAAATTACATATTCAGCATAGAAATAGTTTGAAGTTTTTAGTTTGTATGGTTTAATGAATGCAGAAGAAAAGAAAACTGATGATCTTGTCACCCAGATAGAAACCTGGATCCAAATCCATCTTCATTGTCTCTAGGGTAAGAGATGCACGTTGTTGCTTTCTGCCCATCCTGTAGAGGACAAAGTCAAACTTTCAGTAAATATATATTCTGTTTGAGTTGAATTCTTTATGTAGACTGGTCACTGATTCATTCTTATTCTATGTTTCCTGGCATGATACTCCTTATCCTCACAAATTGTAGGAGACAAAGTAATGACATTGCTATTGGGGATGAAAGCTACTTTACGTTAAAAAAAATGAACTCTTTCTATTCTAAATAATCATAGGTTACAAGTGAAACCGGAATTGAGCTTTATATCTTTATTATTCACTAAATTATTATGGTGAGTACACTTTCCTGTATACATAATTCATCTACTATGTTTGAAGGGGTTTCGTTTAATCTGGATAATGGACTTATCTTCAGTTTTCAGACAGTCCAGACTACATTATTCAAATGATTTGGCTCAGGCACTGCAGAAACAGTAGGGATTCTCTGCCTTTCTCCTTCTACGAAAACTGTTTAAAGCCATCCAGCCCACTGAAAGCTAGTCACCATTTGATGTAAAATACTAAGACTCAATGTACTTCTGCACATCACAAACACCTCTCTTGATCATCTCAACGATGGAGTTGTGGTATGTCAAGGGAATAAATTGGCTATTATATAGCTAAAAGGAACTGAGGCACAATAAAATTAAACAAAATATTTAAAAAAAAATTACAAAAGGAAAACAGAACATGCAGAATCCAGAGCTGTGGCTCCAAGTGAGGAAAAAACATGAGCAAGTATGTAGAGTATGCAAGTATACCTCTGTCCCTGAAGGGAAGCTATCAAAGGGTTTTGTGTTAGGAGCCTTGAGAAGATGAGTTATGAAAGTGTACACAATGGAGAAAGAATAAAATATCCTGGTGCAAACAGATAGGCATTTGTGGCAGAATGTGCCAATGTTACTGTCTAAAGGATAGAGCCATGCTAAGGGTCAGTGTGACTCTATCATTTACACAGCATTGTTACCAACTTGTGACATGATTGGCCACCCATCTGACCTGCATTGACCAACAATCCACTTGGCTTTATTATTAAAGCATCAGCTCTATATGTCCACCTCTTGTTTTTCCTCTTTCTCATTTTGGACACTTTAGCTAGATCTTATATTCACCTGTCCCTGATTCTTCTTGCTTACTTTAACCTGGCTATGCCCAATCATGTCCAATCTTTCTCATGGTATTTGCTCTTCCAGAGCAGTTGGTCTTTTTCACATTGTGTTGGGACAAAAACAAGGATCAGTGCTCAGTGGTGTCAGTTCACTCTTGCAAAAGATGTTTCAGTACTGCATATCTAGGACCATATTATGTTCAAGGGAGGAATTCAATTTTCACTTGCACTACAAGTTGCATATCAGTACTATCTGAATCTGTACTAGTCCACTAATTTTAGAGATGAATAAATGAAGCTAAAGATTTGGCTAACTAGGGTTTGACTTCCTAGGGCATTACTGCAACCTTACACCACTAGTTCTACATTTGTAGTCTTATATTTAGAAAAGCAGTTTTGGATTAAAGGATAGCTGTATAATAGGTCATATGTTCCTATCCTGTATGCAGCTCTCTTTTCTTCATGTAGTCATGAAAAGGTGATTAAACAAATGACACAAGCAGGCATTGTTTTTGTCTCACTAATGCCACACCTGATAACTGCTGATAATTTCCAGTCTCAGAATTCCATAGAATGGAACCATGGCAATTAAAGTGCAATAGTAACACTATAATTGTGCCATGCTAGGAAAAAGCAAACAAACCTGAGCCATTATTTTGCCTGTGCTTGACTGATTACAAGTAATGTTGGTGCCCCCTCCCCCCCCAAAAAAAATACCAGAGCAGCTCCAGGCGAAAAACTGTAGAGTATGGGAGACAATTCAAATTCTCTTCACTTGGAGATACTTAACTAAAGTAGCAAACCAGATATTATGTTCTTAGTCTATTATGAATTATAGGTAATCTGACTATCAAAAAGATTTCTAGAATGTTGGATATTTTTGGACAGCTACAAAAATCTTTTTTCAGATACTGTAGCAAACTGCCATTGTTCCTAATCATGCAGCTCTCTGTGTCCTGATATATGACTGGGAAACCTGGGTTAAAATTCTCACTCAGCCATGGAAACCCATTGTGTTACCTTGGAAGTGTCACACACTGTTATCCTCAGATAGGACTCTTGACAAATTTTCTCTGAACAAATCTTTCCAAGAAAACTGTGAGATGTTCACCTTAGGGTCACCATAAGTTGGAAATAAGTTGAAGGCACATAACAAAATCAGTGTATAATCAACAACCATTTGGATGTCTACAAGTATATGTTCAGCCATGATAGATTGTTACAACAAAAATAAAAGTCATGTAGCATGATACAGTAACACATTCTATCTGGCAAAACTTACATGGTCTCCAATCCAATTCATGAAATGTTGCTTCAGTTGGTATTTATTTACACATATGGTAGAGTGTAGGTGTGTTACCCCAAGAAGTGGGTGACTCAGAGGTCCACCCACAATGTCAATGCCTCTGTGGAATGGTGGGAAATTATTAGCTCGAAGGGGAGGCCTGTGTGTGAGAGAAGTAACTTTATAGGCTGCTTCACCTATGTATACTGGTACTAATGCAGAGACACCAATTGGAGGATAAAATAATGTTTTATTGGGGAGAATCACAAATACACACAAGATCCAAGCAGTCTCACAACCATACAAGGCTAACCAAAGGAAAGGAAGGAAAATTGGATAGTGAGGTGTTGGGATGAAGTGTGCAAAATTTACCTATCCTGAAGAGAATAGGCAAAGTGATGTGGCTCAGCCTGAGTCTGAGGGTAACACAAGAATGGAAATGTGAGCAGCAGAGTGATGGTCCATGTCCAGTGTACTGTGGGTTGCCAGGCTCAGAGCTAGGGTTTAAATACTATTTTTCTGTCCTGAAGGGAAAGGTGTTAATGGCTACCTGACAGATCAAACAATGAGGGCCAGAATGAAGTAGTGGTCTTAGTATTAGGTAAGAAACCATTGATGGATATTGTGATCATTCCTTGATATCTGGGCAGGGAAGGAAACAAAGGAGAGTTTTGGTGGGAAAAGGGAATAGGTTGTTGGCAATCAGTTGCTCTATCAAGACAGTTTTGTGTGCTATTAAATTTGGAGGTTCAGTCATTGAGAGGATTATCACAAGTTCATTAGCACCAGTTGAGAGCTTTCCGGCTTATTGCTTGAATTGTTACCTGGCCATGCTCCAACTTACTTTCACATGTGTTCAGCCAATCCTCTTCGCCAGCATCACTTGTCAGCCGTAATAGTGTATGATTTATATTTTATGCCAATTAAATAATGTTCATTCTCAATTATATGGAGTGGAGGTGTACGGCATGGTAACAGGTGTGAGAAGAAAGGCTTATTATATGAAATTTATTAGTTCCTTCTATTTGTCAAGGAATCCAGGGTAATCCTTATTATTAACATGCATCCTTATTATCAGCATGTCTCAAGATGCATAAAATCATGGAGATTTTACTTCAGAAACAGTAATGTAGTCTTCAGTACATCTAGGAAACGACATTCATTCAGCTTGCCACTTGTCATAAGATAAAAAGCTACATAGGATGTCTATTTATACATAATAGTTTTATATAAATCTCACATTTATATGTTTTATTTGTTTGAAGAATTAATTGCTTTAATTAAAATGCTTGCTTAATATGTAGTCTGAAGACTCTATTACTGTATATATTAAGAAATAAAATAACTGAAGTCAACATAAAGCCCCCTGGGTGCAAAATTATTTCTCCCCTCCCCACTGCTTCAAGACTAAAGATTTAGGACAGAGGTAAGAATTGTTGTGCAATCTTGTATGTATCTACTCAGTAGAAATCCTCTCGGGGGGGGGGTGAGACTTCATAAGTATAGTTTCAATTGTAGGCTTATAGTGCAGTGTCCATTTTTAGTCTATTTTAAAGTATTATTACTATTATTATTATTATTATTATTATTATTATTATCATTATTATTATTATTTTAAATTTTATTTTTTAAAAAATCTGTCATGTGGTCTACACTGATTTTACTTGTACATTTCTATAAGAACTAAAGAACTTCAGAAATATTCACAGAAATTAAAGTGCCCTCAGAATGTTAATGATCAATCTGCAAAATGGGACCTATCAGGCAGAGGTGGACAGAAAGTAAGTCGGTAACGAAAGCTCATGGGGAGGAAGGGGGAATCAGGAGTGGCCTGAAAAACTATAAGTTTCCATACTACACAACTAAAGCACTATTATGCCACCTTAACTGCTAAGGAAAAATCCTATGGAATCTTAGGATCTGCAGTTCAGGGATGTGTAGTTAGAATTTTGTTCCAAAGAACTCTAGAGCCTCACCAAACTACAAACCTCAGAATTCCATAGGATATTGTTCTGGCATTTACAATGGAATCATTGTATTATAATTATGTACAGGGAAAGGGCCTATATGTCTCACATCCAAAGACATTATTTTGCACTCCTATGTAGTCAGTAGACTTGAGTGTTCTAGTTAATTGTATCTGTGACAATGCCTATCTATCTAAGAAACATAAGTCTTGTTATGCTAAAGTGTGCACATGCAACTTAAAGTATATATTCAGTAGTGTTATCTTCCTGCTTTTATCCCTTTGCCAAGGTGAAAAAATTTCTGTAGGAAAAAAATCCACATCTATTAAAATTCCAACATAAAAGACACACAGCTTTTTACAACTGTGAACTTCCCCATTCTTGTAAGAATATAGAAAATTAAAGGAAAGACAGTTAATTAACACAGTAAAGACAGACTTCAAAGAAAGTGAATATTCCAGAAATCTAACATTGTTTCCAAAGAACTGAGTCTAGTGGTAACTTCACTCATTTAGGAAAATCTACTTCATAAATTGGCAAGGGGATAGTTTTAGAAGCTATAAAGTGATATGAATCTCAAAGATTAGCTATGATACTGCCTTTGGGAGCCCAGAGTCCCATTTTCCTGCAATACTGTGTATCTTTGTACACATTTAAATCTAATATAGCCCAGAGAGGAAAAAGACTAACTTGGGAACCTCTGAAAAGCGCTTGGAAACTTCTGTTGCAAATGAAAAGTGACTGCTCAAAGTGACTCATTAAATCTTCTCAGTGAAGGCATCCCATGAGGCATGATTTGGATGTTCTCAATGATCAAACTCTACAGATGTAAAGCTCACTCAAAATGTGCTGCTTAGCTAATGCTTTTGATAACGGAACAATTTCAGACACTCCATTTTAGAGAATTGCATCTTATTTTTGTCTTCTTTGACAAAGCCCAAAGCTATGAATATACATAATCAACAACACAGACCTAGATTAGATCTCATTTAGCTTGTACTCTCTGTGGACTTTTTCAAGAGGATCTCACATCAGTCAAAAAACACTGCATTCTCTTTTGCTGTAGAGTTTTTGTCTTCCATAATTTCTTACTGAGAAATATTGTGAACAATATCTAGCATTGTCACAGATCTGCAAAAGCAACAGATTTCCAGTAACACAGCTACCTGAACTCATTACTTTGGAGAGAAAGGATATTGAGGGCTCAGTGGAATTACATATCAAAATGACATAATAAGTAGGAAGAAAACTATTTTGTCTTTTGTTTGTAATAACAAGTCATTTTGTTGTCTTTCTTTAAATGGAGTTTTTAAAAGATATTTGAAAGGCATTTTAAGCAGACACTAAATTCATTCATGAATCCCAACTGTAATAGACCCACTATTCAGTAACTCTTAACAAAAATATTGATTTACCAAATTTCTATTGCTTTAATGTACACACTTTATGTTCTCTTTCAGACTAACAATTGGATCCAGGCCAGAATATTTCAATTTTTTGTTCCATTTTTCATTGTAAATATTTCTCCCTCCAAAATAATGGAAAAGTAATGAGTAAGCCTGATTTATGTATACCGATCATAGTAAGAAATTTCCATTTGTTACATAGTAAGAAATAACTGAAGTTGCATACAAATTACACTTGAAAAGTAATTTCCCAAGCTTTGATTATCATCCTCCAAAGCATCCTTTCTAATGAATTAGGAATTCACTTTGCAAGCACTGTGGGCAACAACGACCACTTACATACACCTTCAGTGCTCAGAACAAGACATATTGATAACAGCACATAACTGATAATTGCCACCTCAGCATGATATTTAGAAGCAAACACTCTGCATTTTGACATTCTACTATGGCCACTGCTGTTGGAACCAACCACTGTGACAATACCATCAGCTACCTCAGTCAATTTTCTTTTCTTTTGAGTGTAACTGCAATACTTGGTACAAGTGGGATACACAATGCTGTCCCTCATGTAATTCAACATATTTGGGGGTGGCTTGTGCTTGAATGGGCAATGAATACTCGTTAGTGTTGTTGTCATAGGAGTTTTGAAGTGTGAAGGGGTTGTTATGGAACCTGCAAATAATAAAGAGATGGCCAATGATGAGAAACCAGTAAAATTTCAGAAGGGTAGGTATAATATTGTTGTTTAAAAAAATAAATAAAGAGGAGGTGGAGGAGGTATGAAAAACAATGGCCAATCCACAATGATTTTTGTTTTTTTGCAGTTCAACTGAAAATGCCGTATGTCATTGAGGAATCTCTAGAAAGTAAACCTGAACAAATTAGAAAAATTGGTGAAGAATGAAAGGAATTATGATGACTTTATAACGGCTTTGAAGACTTTCTCATTTCTGTTGAATTGACACTGAAGTCACAGGAGCCATAATCAGATAGAGAGAAGATGGCCCTTGAACATACAGTGGCAGAAGGTTGCAGATGTACAACATTTTTCTAAGAGACTGTTACTGCGGTCCAGGCCTACCTGGAGATAGCACTCGATATCACTTTGATATCAAACAATTCAGCTTTCCTCTGCCACCCCGCTCCACGTGTTTGTGAGGGCTCCGGACAAGCACGTAAACAGGCATGGCCGATAATTCCTGGACATTCCATTCTCCACCCAGGCAGGCCAGACAGAGCTGGTTCGTCACTTCAGGGACCTCTCCAGCAAACACCTCATTGCTTATGCGTGATAGTAACAAAGGCTCCCTACCCCGAGCAGGTAACCTGACAAAGCTGTACTAAGCGCTCCGCATTTGCATACTGGCTACACTATTGTTAATTTGGCTCTAAGTCAATCATGCTAAAACCTGACCTTTCCAAGGCTTTGTCCTGCTCCTAAAACGTATTGTTCTCACCGAGTAAGGTATGGTCTGCAGTCACAATTCAGCCTATAAAAATTCCTGATTTTCTGAAAAATTCCTGAAGATCTCAGGACCTTCCTCGGATCGCTCCTGAGTTCCATCCAGCCTTGCTGCCACTCCATTTGGCGAGCTCCCCTCAGCTAATCACACTGAGTTTCTTTGTCACACCCCAACTTCGCTCTCAAGGTCCAGGACTACGAGACTGGTGTCGTATCACCCATTTCCCTCTAAAAATCCCTATTTCAAGTCAGTCTCTGGTTCTCTAGTTAGCTGTGTGACTGTGGTGTCTTTACCATTTGCCTGTACTTAATAAAATATCATTTTTGCTATTTTAAACCATCTGACTGCTTGACTGACCTGACCCTGTAGATGCTGGGTTGCAAGATCCTGCTAAGTTACCCTGCCTCTTGCTAGCTTTAGTGAGTTCTCCAGCTAATTTTCCCCAAAGTGTTGTTGTTGTTTGGTTATTTGGGTGTCCCTCCCAGGACCCCCAGAGATCAGGGTAACAAGACCACCCATGTTAGAGCTATAGATGTCAACAGATTCTACACACACACACACACACACAGTATTTTAGGGCTCAAGCTCTTCTAAGGGAGTCTAGACGGATAACTTTCTTTTACCCTCCCTCCCGCAAAGCACTGCGATTGAAGATCCCTAGCAAAATTATTCACTGTCATTATGAAATGGACCTCTTCTCCTTTCCCACTCTCTTCTCCACCCTGCTTGTATTGGAGCATTTGGGGCGGGGGAAAATTTTCTGTTTTTCCAAGACAGACTTTCTATATGTCTTTGTCAATTCAATTGCTGGTAAATCTTCAGATTATCATAAATATGAACATATCTAAAGTGTGCCCAAATCAGACAAAATTGGTTTGGTAATCTGGGATTCATACAGTTCTCAAATACACTCCTGTCTAATAGAATACAATAATAAATTCAAACAGTTTTGGCTTCTGTTTTCTATATGTGGGCATTATTAGTGCCACTTACAGAAAATCCTGAAATGATCAGCTTCCTCTCATATAGCCTATCATTTTTCCAAATCCATTTTATCATATTATGTCAACTAATATACACAAAACATTTCTTACATTTGGTCAATTACTACAGCTGAACAAGAGGTACTTATAGCCTACATGGACTAGTTTATTTATCTGTTTGCAGTCTCAGTTTCCTCTTTTTAGCATAAAAACTCATCACATACTTACTTAACCAGACCCACATAAACCTTTCGGATTCAATTTAATGTTCCTTATTCCATCTGAGTCAGCCTGAGATAGAATGTAGATGCTCTAATGTCAAGAGAGACATGCAATTTTACTTTTTCCTTTTCATTTTAATATGTTCACTTGCAGGTTTTTGGTTTGGTTAAAAACTGGAAAGTCTCTAGGCATAGGGCTCTGGATTGTTGCCAAAGTGTTTACCTTGTAGTGATTATATAGATTTAAGGTGTCACATTAGATTTGATTTAATTGGTATTCAATATTTACTAGAATTAAATGTTACATTTGGCATCCCAGGGTGGAGTCCATGTTAAAATGATTGATGACTTTGCAGTTCATTCACTGAAAAGACTAATTATTGAAGAAATGTAAGACTTTCTGCACTGACACATAACTACTTTAGACTACCAGTACCAGCCCATGATAATTTGCTGTGTGGGGCAGAGTACCAAATGACACCCCCCTCCATTCCATGAAAAGAAGCCAGATCAACTTACAATTGGCTCTTACTTCAACACTGGCAGTAGGAAAACATTTTCCTTAGCACCTGAAGGCAGAAGGCTATTTGAGGGGCCCTTCCCTTGAACAGACAAAGAAGAAGAATGGTTGGAGGCACTGTCACTGTTGCCTACCAGTATCTGATGCTTGAAGCAGTTGCTCAATCTGCAGAACGGTAGGCTTGGCCCTGTAGCAAGGCAACATGACTTGGAATAACATTTGTACCACTGCATCAACTTCATGTCAAACTTTATGAATCTTAGCTCCACAAATGTTTTCAAAATAGTTTGCTTTTCTCATATTGTAGACCAGAGGTGAAATCTTCCTAAGGGCAAAGCCTCCTTTCTTGAAAATTGTATCTATTGGTTTGGTCCTGCTCTCTGCAGTAGAGTAAAATGAGTTTTCTGCATCTTTCACATGACAGTACTTAAGATATTTGAAGATGATTATCATATAATTTCTTAGTCACTGAACCACAAAGCCCAGGACAAAATCATGAAGCTCTGTAGCTATTAATTCTTCCAAGATGACAGGGAACCACTGATGAGAACTCTTTTTGTATAGTTCATTAACCAGTTACAAATTCACAGTATCAGCTAGCCCACATTTCACCCCCTTGAACACAAAACAATTATGAGGGACTTTAGCAAATGCCTAACTGAAATCAACATGCTACATTTCCTGTATCATCTGGATTTATCAAGCATTTAAGTCTGTCAAAAAAGAACAGTAAAATTAGTGTGTTATATTGTTTTTTTGAGAAAACCATGCTGGCTTGTAATAATCAGAACATTCTTATCTAAGTGCTCACATCCTGACTGCTTATCTGTTCTGCCCTCTCCTGGTATTGACAAGTAGCTGCCCAGCCAATAATTGCTTGCCTTCCCCTCCCTGATTTTTGGAGGGTTAACAGGAGTTCACAAACAATTTTGGGGACTTTAGATCAAAAGAACAATGATTTCAAGCTCCAATTGTACATTCTGTGGAATCACTATTTGAAAACATTGCATTGGCCTCCATTGTTTTCCTTCACCCAACAGAATGTCTTAGCTCCTGCTTTTGAGGTTCTCTATCCTAAAGACACAGATTCTGTCTGATTTTGGAAACTAAGCAGGTTAAGTCCTGGTTAATGTTCGGATGAGAGACCACCAACAAATACTAGGTTCTATAGGCAAAGGAAGGAACCAGCAAAACCATAGTTGTTTCTTGCCTGAACAACCCCTATCATAAGTCAACAGGTGATTTGACAACAATACATACGCACACTGGCCTCACTCTTTCTTCTCTTCTCTGCCAATTATTTACAACTCTGGAATGGGTCTGCAGCTGAAAGGTAGATGACAAGTTCAAAATGTACAAAGTCACAAGTTCAGTTGCTGACATAATAAGATTTGGAAATATTTCTGTCTAAGACATAAGAGAGTTGCTGCCAGTTATCATAAATAATATGGACTTCATGGATTTAATGTGCTGATTTAAAGGAGGTACTCTCACCCAAGTCTTTAATTTTTTTAGCTGCATAAATACAGGAATGAGTCAAAAATGTCTGGCTCTCATTTTCTTATCAAAAATGGGGAAAAAAAGAAACAGAAAAAAATGATAACTGTTTTGTACCTCTCCAGATCCAGTCTGATTTTAGAAGCTAAGCAGAGTTAGCCCTGATTTGGACTTGGATGAGAGTCTGCCAATGAATACCAGGTGCTGTAGGCTGTAGTTCAAAGAAATTGCCAAAACCACCTCTGAGTATTTCTTGCTGAAGAAAACACTATGAAATTCTTTAGATCACCATAAGTCAACAGGCAAGCTGAAGGCACACCCACACTCACAATTCCTGAGACTGGCAATGGAAAGAGGCCCACCTTTCTCTGTAATTCTATATATTTCCAAAACATACAACGTATGAAGAAGAAATATTTGCAAAAACGTGCATACATTTCTCAAAATGTGCATGAGTAAAGCAGGCTTTAAACCACATGGAAAATGAATACAAAAATCTGTAGATTATGGGCAAATGTCAAATTATATTTTGAACAAATACTCCTGACATATATGCATGAATTTTCATGGGAGGAGTAAATATCCATTCATTCATTCAATGTATTTTTACCCACACCTCAAAAAGCCTCCCAAAGCAGCCTGCAAATTGTTAATTTGGTAATTCTCTACCCTTAGTTTTACAACTGAAAGAAGACATGAAGCATAAAGAAAAGATAATGGCAGTGAGAAGGGATTAAGTCCAGCAGAAACTGCCTATTGTTTTCTCCTTCAGAAACCACAGCAGTAGCAATTGGAATGGAGCCTTTCATCTGCTGCTGGGGCTAAAGCAGGTTGAAGCTATGCCAATTTATTCTTCTCTCCTTCTCAGCTACAACAGTGGCCTTTCCTTTGCTGCTGAGGCTAAGGCATGATGGAAGATCACAATCTGTTCCCTTGCCCTCTCAGTAATATGAAATCGAGATTTCAATATGGAAAGGTAAAGGTAAATCTAGCATGTGTGTGTGTGTGTGTTTTCTTTAAATAATCTTGAGAATAATTTTCCTCGAAATATGGTATATAGTCTTCAGAACAAATATGGCCATTTCCTCACAGGGTTTTTAAAACAGTGCAGTCCATCCTCCAAGGAGGAGGTCTGCACCTGGGAGTGGACTGGGTAGGACTTACTTAACCTAGATCTGCACCTCAGCCCACTCCGGAATGACCCCAAGTGGTCGTCCAGCGTGCTTTTGAAAGACCACTAAAAACAGGTCTTTCAAAAGCATGGAGCACGCCACTGTGATCCTGCTCCTTTATGCAGATTCGCAGGCTCACCCCAATGTGAGTTTTAGGCTGGTGAGCTTCAGCGACCCTCGACCAACTGGAAGCTGCCATTTGGGACGCCGGAGCAGTGCGTATCGATGAGCAATGCACTGCTCCGGAGCAGCATGGACCGGACTGGGGAGCCAAAAAGTCCAGTAAGTAGCAGTGCCAGGTGATTCCCTTGCCCCGTGCGGAAATGGCCTATGTATAAATATAAATTACACTTGTCCAACATTTAATGTGACTTGCAGTTTTTTTAAAAAATATAACAATGTTAACATTTTTTAAAGGTAACTGTTATACATTTTTCATGGTTGAAGCCAGGAAGACAGAGTGAAAAAGTCCATATATACTTAAACCGTTTTTTTTTTTAAAGATCTCATTCAGCTATTAATTTTTCTTCATTTCAAATAACATAGAAAACAAGTAGAAGACAGGCTTATTTTTCCCTCCAGTTTTTAAGTAAACAGATGAAACATTTACAGTAATTTTATATGAATTTCTGAATAAAGTGAGAATTTGGAAGAATAAAGAGGAAAACATAAGAGACACATTTATCAAAGTTATCTTTAAAGAGTGTTTCCCAGAAATAAAACTAGCTTGTGACCTGAATTTGTGCAGGCTGAACGGTTTGTGTGTATAATGTGCAATTAGAAATTTAAAAGCAATGAAAAGAGCAAGATGTTCTGGTATTAAGTCCTTAGCCTTCAAAGAGAATCAGTCAGTTTACTGTTTAAGAAGACGATTTGATTTTTCTAGACTCATTTATGAATGATCTCAGTTTGAGTAATGGGCACCAAACTGACTGGTCAAATTGAAGAAAACAAATCAAGCAAATGCAAGAAATAAGTAATTTGACTTCTTTTGTGAAAATTATAAGGTTCTAGCTCAGCTGCAGGTAACATACTTGGGATGTAATCCTCACTCAGGCTACAGTTTACCTCTTTGGAGTGAAAACAGATGTTAAAATCAAGCATGTGACCAAAGGAAAGAAGAAAGCTCAGAACTGAGGTTAGTTGTGTGAGGGGAGGTAGGTACACTCTCGAATGCTATTCATTCCTGAACCTCTAAATCAGCTTTTGGTGCCCCCTAAATGTGTCTGATTAACTTCCATCTCTGATCTTTGGCCATGCTAAACAGTGGCTGCTGGAGATTGCAGTGCTAAACGTTTGCATAATGAGAGGTTGAAAAACTTTGACCTGTTATTGTCTGAGGTGTTCAGCAATAAGCTAAATGCCTGAGCAATAAAAAGAAATGTAATGCTTTACATGAAGAGGAAGCAAAGCAGATAGTAATACTTCACCCATCACATCTTAAATTCCAATTACTACAACTCAGCTAACAGCCTTATATCTTCCTGAATGTCAATATGGGAGGAGAGGAATACATGAAGAAGGTGATGTACTGAACACACATTTAATGGACCCTAATTTATCACTGTTATCCCTCTGTGTTTTGGGCTCTTATCCTTTTTCCCCCACCCCCAGAACCTTTAAAAAATGAGTGAAAATAAGAGCCTTTCCAATCTGGTAGAGTTAAGAGACCATTGTTTTGCTTTTTTTAAAAAAAAAAAAATCTTGCTTTACCTTTAGGTTGAAGATGTTTGCTTTTTTTAGATTATCTTACTCTCTAAAAACGATCTGATTGTGAGTTCATAAAAGTAATCAATAATAAAATTTACTCTAGTTGTTTTCATGTGATAGTTTAATTAGACACATTTGCCAATGATGTACAGTGAAGATAATAGAAGCTTGATATGTGCATTTTTCACAAAGTTTTATTTGCATATACTCTGCTTAAAAGATTATACATCTAGGTTTTGAAATTGTGTTTAGACTTTCATGAAGGTTTCCTTTGTTGCAGTTGGCTATGGAATGCGCACAGAGATATGCAATTGACTGGTATGCAAGTTTAGACCTTGCACAATTAAATCACTATGACTGCCCTTTAACTGACATGGTTCTGTCTTATGAAATATTGGGACTGGTAGTCTGAGTGAAGAAATAGAACACTCTGGCTGAGAAATCTAAATGCCCCTTCCTCAACTGCCAGACCCAGGATTCCATAGGGTGTAACCAAGAAAGGTAAAGTAGAATAATAACACTATAATTCTGTATTGTGAATAGGTATCAAATCAAAAACCTATGGTAGGCCAGCCAAGTGATGCTGCTGCTACTCTACTTGCTTCCCTACAGCCTATAGTTACTTCATAAAGATCTCTGCTATTGCAACACTATGTTTATATGTGAGAAGTTATTGCTGATAATTGTCAAGCTCAATGAAAGTAGCCTTGGAGATGATTTGTTGTATCTTTTTTGATAATGCCAGATGTAAACATGAAAAGGAAATATTTTTATCCCTCCATCAAATTATACCTACTTCTTGAACCTTACATGTCATGACAATGAATTCATGCCATTTAATTGAATTCCTGCTGTGAAAGTATATATTGGTGCCTTGCTTTCTCTCACTCTCACTCTCACCATACATGGCGTATTGAATCTCTTTTATTTATCTAATCTATCTTCCTAGCAAAGATCTATTTAAATGATACAATATATAGCTTAATTTGAATTATTATGACCTACATAGAGTTTCATTAAAAATGATACCCAGTTTAGTCATATAATTTATAGCCAATTATGAAAGGAAGGATAATTAGGTTATTATTTTTGCATGCATTATAGCTTTCTAAAGGAAATTGCTATGTTGCACATAGACCATCATTTATGGGCTGTACCCTGTGTTCAGGGGATGTTGGAATTAACAAGTGTGTTTTAGCTGGATTTTTATTTCATTTCTGCCAGCTCCTGGCACTGAAATGAATTTATCGGTTTTGAAGCATTCATTCTAGAATGTATAGTAACCTAAAACAAGAAATCAAGAATAGCCAGTGATTGTCTGATCTTTTTGTTCAGCATATCACATTAATTCTATGGAGTTCTGTATCTGCCATGGACCACCTTTTTTTCCTATCACAGAATATAGAGTGATATGAAAATCTGCCTATAGTTTTCATCACCACTAAAGTTTTGGGGGTGGGGGAAGGTGGCTTGAGTAAGAAGGAAAAAAAGTGGTAATTTAGTTTTGAATTTATCAAATGACCTTGCAAAGACCCTTTCACACTACCAGTTAAAATATTGAGATTCTGCTTTAACTGTCATGGTTCCATCCTATGGAACCCTGGGATTTTCTCTGTGTGCACCTTCATGTCATTTTGACTTATGATGACCCTAGCATGATTTTTTGTGGGGCTGAGAGTGTATGATACAGCCAAGGTCAGCCAGTGGGCATTCATGGCCAAGAGGGAATTTGAATCTTGGTCTTTAGGGTTTTACTCCAACACTCAAATCACTACACCATGTTCATTCTATTTGCTGTTTAGGGAAGGGTGTTTAGAATTCCCCCAACACAGAGACCTGGTGCGTCACTAAGTAAAAAACCCAAGATTCCATAGGATGTTGCCATGTCAGTTAAATGTAATCATAGTGCAATCATACAACTATTAATTATATAATTTATTAGTCATGTATTTATAATTATTGATCATATATGATATATAATTATAATTCTGACAATAGTATCACAATTGTAAGTAGAGATAATGAATACAAAACAGTTAACTAACTATGATCACTACTTAGTTAAGATTGTGACCCTACAATGGTTACTACCCTGCAACTTACTTTACCAAGGATCAATTGCAGAGGGAGACAGTCTATTCTTCTGGCAATTGGAACACAGGTGAAACAATGTTTCTGTCAGGTTCTGGGCTGGGGATGGACCAGGAGAAGTTACTTAGTTAAATATATTTAAATAATTAAAAAGCTGATACAGAATACTGGCCAGGATTTTCCACATGGTGTCCTGGCTATGATCCAGAGGGGATGGCCTACATTTTCACAGATGGTACTAAGGTTACACTCAGCAAATTGGAAATTCTAAGCCTGCTGAGAGAAAAGCTGGGACAGTGAAAGGAGACAATTGTTTTAAAATGAATGGGGAAGGGGGAAATGCAGTGGGTTTTCTAGGAATTAGTTGAATTGCATTGACTAATTTCTAAGTGGAGTTGTTGTGGCAAAGAGGGGAAGTGGAGTAAGAGTGATGACTTAACTGACACATTCAAAGCTTGGTGTCTTACCTCTCTCTCTCTCTCTCTCTCTCTCTCGATATATAGATATATTGTTAGGTTCTCTTTTCTTCCTCTTTCAAATCCTCATAGTCAATCCTTGGTCTAAGAAAGACTACACCACCTCTACTACACTACTACTTCAGTTCACATTCTAACTATTCCAGAGGATTTTGGCAAGCAGTAAAGGGCATACAAAGATAAAGTCTAGCCACATAGAAGAAAATCTTGCTAGGCTGGGCACCTCTCTCTCTCTCTCTCACACACACACACCCACACACCCACACACGTACAAATATATATATATATATATATATATATATATATACACACACACACACACACACACACACACACACACACAGGTAAAAGAGATAGAAATTATAATGAATAGCAAAAGCACATCCAAAAAGAAGGGTTCAAAAGATACCCTTTGAGGGATTGTTATGGGTCATCCTGATGAGGGAGGCCATTTCCATACTACACTGTTATAGTGCTATTATTCCACTTTCAACATCCTATGGAATCCTGGGGTTTGCAATTTAGGGAGGGGCATTTAGAATTCTCAGCCAGAGAGCTCTTTGGCCTCAGTAACCTACAAACCACGGAATTCCACAGGATGTTCAAAGTGCAGTATTAGCACCGTAACTGTGTAGTGCACAAATGGCTGAAGAAATTCATGTTGCTACTGCAGGGAAGAGGTCTTTCTTATTTTCTCTGGTAGCAAGCTCCTGTAGTGAGTGCCCACAGGGTTAGTATTCAAATGGAGCCACTGAGTAGGTGGGGAAGAGAGAGAAAGATAAACATATTGTAAGAATCCCAAAATTTGCAAAAACACAAACCTTGCTGAGAGGAAATATTAAAGCACAAACTGCAGTAGTTACAATGTTTTGACTGTCCTGGAAAAGAAAAAGAGAAAATAGATTGAGAAGATGGAATGGAAGGAATGCACTGGAACAGGGTGTGAACGGAATTCTTGTTAATAGGGGACAGTGTAACATTTCATTGCAGATCCATTTTTTTAAAGTTTTCCCAGTCCTTCTTCAATAACATCGTCCTATTCTTCTTGGCTGAAAGATGGTAACTAGCCCAAGGTGACTTGAATATCACAATGGAATCTGGGACAGCATCACAAGGCACAACATGAGGCTGAAATTGAATGACATGATATTCTTCCTTCCTCATTTGAAGAGACTGTACCACATAACAATAAGAATAACTAAAATTTACAGTTACACTTAGAAAGGAGCACAGTTAACCTTCATGAGTTACAAATGGAGTGTAAGTTTGTCATCCTTTGGTTACTGGGGAAATGAATGAGTCATAATCAACGAATTATTTGTAACTACGTAGTTATTTCCAAGCTCTTGCTTTTATTACTGGAAATATATGCAATCCATAACAGTAAGTATCAGCCAAAAGTCATAAGATAAATAGAAATAATTAAGCAGTTTTAACTGCATACCCTTATCATGCAATAGTTCAATGCCTCTGAACTATGCATATTTTGCAGAGAGAATTAGATTAACCTTTTTTTTTAATAAGCAGAGGAAATGCAGGGAAAAATCCAGAGCTATGTGTTATGTAGGTCTAAAGATATAAAATGGAACAATTTTTGTACCTATAATTTCAGAAGCTGGTAGAGACACAAATGCCAGTCTGTGCCCAAGATTCCATGCACAAACTTGTATTTTTCTCTCTCTTCCTTTTGGAGAGAGAGAAAATACACACACACAGACACACATACACAATGGTAGCAGATTTTAGCAACTCATTATCTCATTGTTGGGACTAGCTTATAATTCAGTGACATTGTTTCTCACTAAATCAGTTTATTTGAAAATAAAACTCAGTTCCACATGCAAAATGCAGTACACTAAGGATTTATTTATACTTACACACACACACACACACACCCAACATCTCTGGACTGTTGTGTGTGTTTCTCCTTCATATGAAAGAAGTAGTACTATCAGACTTTTGGGCAGCTGTAACCTTACCAACACATTCTCCTTTTGTAGTTTCCATGGTCATAGTGAAATATCACCTAAATTATTGGTGAAGCTGATCAACACAAACAGCTTTCCACATAGGTTTGCCTCTGCTTTGTTTCATAAACAGTAACTCTTGGTAAACATCCAAATATAGTACTGAGACCTAGTAGAATCATGCTAATTTGTAAAGATGTCAGGAGAGAGAGAGTGCTCTCCCAAGTTCACCTTAGATCAACTTTAAGATGCTAAGGGAAGAGGAAAATTTCAACTCTTTTCTCATCCAGTCCAAATGCTCATATGAATACTCTAAGGAGTCAGGAGATAGGTTAGAGTATTCATATGTCCCAAATCATTCCTTTATGTACCTCACAAACAGTGGTGGTAGTGGTGCAGGAGGTGGTAGTAGTAGAGGAGGAGGGGGAAGACAAAAAAAAAGAGGGTGCAGAATGGGCTGTGTGGTGAGCCTTTGACTATGTTTTCTGTTTTGCAGAAGCGGGATATCTTTGATAGGCTATCTAGTCCAGGTTTGCTTTAAAGTTGGAGAACTATAAGAATGGTGGCTTTGAATTTGCTGATCAGCTATTGTTATCTATACAACAGATTATGGAGCCACACAGGCCAGCTGGTCACATTTTTTTTCACCAAAATGAAAAGAACCAAATTAATATTTAGCTTATAGTAAAGCTTATTTTGAAATCTGCATCTATAACATTAACTAGCAGAGGCAATGTCTATGCAAAATTTCATCTTCCTTTTGTCTTTTTAGATTTTTTGTGGGGAGGGGATGATGCAAAAGTGATGACAATAATCCAGGAAAGGAAAGAAGAGAAGAGAGGTGAAGAGGATGACAGAAGAGGCTCCCTTTCCTTCTTATTATACCAACCTTTGGCAGAATATCACTTCCTTTGATCAGCTTTGCACTGTGGTCTATTATTACTCAGAACACCAAAACAGAAAAAGAAGGGCAAAACACTCCTTTCTCCTCTTTTCCCTGCATGCCACTGCTCTGTAAGCATTATTGCAATTGCATTTTGTGAAGAAGACGAACTTTAGGGGACTGCTGGGGAGGGGTTTATTACAGATGGATGGGAGAAGCCGGGAATTCATATTTTAATCAGAGGCACAAAATGATTATGGCCTTCTAAATCTTGCCTCTCATTTGACACAGACTATTATAATCTTGTTTCTGAATCTAATGATTCAGCCCATGGGGGTGGGGGGTGGAGAAAGCTCAAAAAAAGAAAAAAAAACCAAGTTCCAAACTGTACATGTGATACAATGTGACCTACCTCCTACAATGCATAGGCTTGTCTCTAGGTTCATGAAGCAGATGATATAATGTGGAAATGATATGTGTTTAAATCAATATTTCTTGATAAGAATTATATTCAAATATAGTGATTTAGTGTAGTGGTTCAAGTGCTGGATGAGACATCTAAAAGACCACGGTATAAATCTCTACTTGGCCATGGAAACCAACTCAGTAACCTTGGCAAAGTGATGCTCTCTCAGCCTTAGAGAAAGGCAATATCATGCCCTCTCTGAACAAATCTTGCCAAGAAAACCACATGATAGGTTCACCTTAAGGCAGTTCTTCACTGGAAACAATGTAAAGGCACACAACAATAACTACATCATCACCTACTAACTATGATGGCTGTATGAAAAAACACACTACACACAGACACATACAAACACACACACATAAAAATTCGCACAAGTGAAGCTTCTTCATAAGACTCATGATTAGAACTGATTACTTCATGCATGAACTTGTGTAAACTTCATCCATGTAAAATGTTTCAGTATGTGCTCGAAGTAGCCCTCAAACGATAATTCTCATTTTGATATTTCCCAAAAGAGTTCATGAAATTGAGAGTTAAATACACTCTTCACAATTCAATGTATTCTGCTGTGACATCTTTATAATACATTAGTGTTGTTGGTTTGACTCTTTAAAGCAGAAGAAAAAGAACACATTGTGATAAATAACATACTTTACTTTTTTCTGTTTTATAATCTGGCCATTTCTCCTCTCATCCACACAGCTACATTTTTTTTTTCCTGGAACCAAAAGCATAAATCATGTCTTAATTTATGTACGCATTTACTGGAAAATTGTTTTCAAGGGCAATTCACTTTGACTATCTTATTTACAAGGCTCCCCTTCCAAACAAGCTCAGAAATGTAACAGCAAATCCCAAATTGCCCAAGATGAAAAGAATGCTTCAGAGCATGAGATAAAAAGGATGCCTCAAAATATGTTCGCCAACCTCTTCATTGTTTAAGCAATTTAATGAAGCATATATTAGTGCCACAGGATATTATGTGCACTCATTACCAGACAGTGAGGAGTTGTCCCACATAAGGTAACATTCAGAGAAACAACCTGAGCTCAATAGTTTACATG
The DNA here is from genome assembly GCA_948474755.1 of Ctenosaura bakeri. Lineage (NCBI taxonomy): Eukaryota > Metazoa > Chordata > Lepidosauria > Squamata > Iguanidae > Ctenosaura > Ctenosaura bakeri. The sequence continues at coordinate 53,281 of CAOLHI010000803.1, forward strand.
AGCAGTTCTGCAGGTCCAATTAATTTCCACATTAAGACATTCAGATCCTAGAACTAGAAATGACTTCTAGATTGCCTAAGTAATAAAGCTGTGCTATATTTTCCAGTGGTCTAGGTCAGGATAAGTTAGTCTCATATTCTTAGTGCTTTAATGAATAAAAGCAGAAGCACTAAGTCCTAAAGTAACTTAACTGAATATGTACATAGAAACCATCTCATGTGGTACTGTTCATTATTACCTAGCATGACTGATAAAAATGTGAGCTGGTTCAAACATCATACTGTCTTTGTCGCACAGCCACTTTCACATGTTAAGAAGAAGCAGCTCACACTGGGCTAATATTAATGACAGCTAATTCAATTTTATTGAGGGAAGGAAGTACACAGGATTTTTTTCTCCATATTTTGACAGTTCTTATGTCAAATGGTCTGGCAGTGAACTATCCACATCTTCAAACAACTCCCCTTGAAGTCTCTCTCTCTGGAGTGGGGAGAATTCCCCATGAACTGTTAGCCTTCCCAACTGGGATAAAGTCAGGTGAGATGACATCAGAACAGAATATAGAACTTGGTGGAAGACTCCTGTTCCCCCTGATGTTATTCAGCCAACTAGTTTGGTCCCAGGACGAAAAGAGTTGACTGCTTCTCCCCTAATGGATGCTAAATAGTTGGCTAAGTTACGTCTTCCAACAATACTCTCATGTCTGCACCTGTTCATTTCGGTACCTTCTTTCCTTTTTGCCATCACAATTCAGTGTTCTTTTGACTTATCATTTCTGTTCACAAAACCTGAATTCAAGCATCCTCTGTAGTTGCTTTCAGATCATGTGTTCAGTCATCACTTCCCTTAATTATGCCTATGTCCCACTCTACAAACGACCTGCATTGTCTCTTTCAAGAAGTGAAAACCATATGGAGAAATAACTGGAAAAACTGCTTGTGATTGAATGAAGAGACACAGAACTAGAAATCCAGTTCCATTCAGTTTCGGGAGAGGCTGGCCCCTCCCAAAACTGCAAACCCCAGGATTCCATAGGATGTTGCAAGTGGAATAATAGCACTATAACAGTCCAGTGCAGAAATGGCCTAAGTTCATTGCTGTCCACTTCCATATCTCAACCTTAAATATTATATTGGTGCTCAGGGGAGTGTTTTTCAGATGTATACCTTTCTCTTGTACTTGCCAAAATGTGAAAATATGGAATGGTTAAATTATCCCATCACAGTGCACATGGATTTGTCATTCAAGCACTATTTCAATGATGATGGTGTTTTCCTGTTTTGTTTTGTTTTTCTTTTTTTGTTTTGGTTAGACAAATGTGTTGATTTTTGTGGTTATATTTTTATTTCAGCACAAAATTGGGCATTTGATAGAGCACACAATAGGAATCTCATTACATTTTGTGTAGAAAGAAAATATGATCACATGTATAATTCTAATTGCAACTGAAAAAACAATATGAGAACAGAGAGATCCTTGGTATCAATGTTATTTCTTGTTGAGAAGGGAGAAGCTGACCAAAAATGCATTATTGGTTTTCCTTGTTTCTGATTCAGAGACCATTTCCACACTACACTGTTATAGTGGAATCCTGGGGTTTGCAGTTTAGGGAGGTTCATTTAGAATTCTCAGCCAGAGAGCTCTTTGGCCTCAGTAAACTACAAATCCCAGAATTCCACAGCATGTTGAAAGTGGAATAGTAGCACTATAACAGTGTAGTGAAGAAATTTCCAGAGAAACTTTCACTAGATCTATTCAGAAGTAAGTCTCATATTCAGCAGACATGCTTGCAGGCAAATATATATAGAATCATATCTTACATGGTACCAAAATCAATGAGCTCATTTGATATCAAAATTTTAAATTGATATCAGAATTTCAAAATGATTGTTATCATTGGTTTAGCATGTTTTTATTTGTTGATAGGTTAATTTATTTTTGTTCTAAGCTCCACTGTGTCCTATACCTGGAGAAAGTCAAGATATAAATGCATTAAATAATGAGTCAATAAATACATTTATAGACTGCATTTTAATAAATTCATATTTTAAAATTTGTTTTATTTTATACTTATCTAAATTCCTTTGCTAAAGGCAGGCTATAAAAATTTCAATAAACAAACATTAGATGTGGAAGGATGCTAGAATAGGTGGTGGCAGCTGCAGTGTGGATGGATGCGGGTATGAAGGGTAAATGGCTGTCATTTCTATAGCAAAGTGGGGCAGATCTAAGATGTTGGACATTAATTTGGCAACGATTAAGCCCCTGAAGCCTAAAGGAATAAGCATGTTTGTTTAAAGTAAGGAAGCAGGATGTATATATGCTAGGCAGCATAATATAAGAGTTTGGACACATTGGTTAGTTCCAGGCAAGAAGCCAACCTAACTGAAAACAAAGGAATAGAAATTCCTCTTAATGAATGTTCAAAGCTGAATATAAAAGAATCTGGTGATGATAGAAAAGTTTCATGTCCTGCATGGAATGTAAATCAACTAGTAAGTAATGTATCTGGACATTGAAAAATCTATGGGAAGTGCTTATGCGTGTGTGCGTGCTTATACATGAATGTTTATAATAAAATATCCTGAAGCAGAGAGATTGTTCACTCTCCCAGATAAAAATCCTAAAATTCTAATACTTGAGAGCTTAAATGGAGTGCTGATGCTGTTTGGATTACACCACAGATCATGAGTTGGAACCCTAGTCAAACAGACTGTGATGAGACAGACCTTCAGACAGATTCAGATTAGCTGACGAATTGAAGGTCCTTCAGTCTGTCTGTCCAAAGAGACTGAGGTGGGGACTATAGTGAAAGCCATTTCTGTCAGGAGTGATTAATGTCCTGCTTCCTGAACTGTTCAAGAACCAGCAATACAGCTTTATGTGGTAACCAACCTGTCTTTGTTTTTCTGCCTGTATTGCAATTAACTGTTCCCCCAATAAGGAGTGTTATACAGGGACATCTGATCATTACACCCATTTAAATCTCCAACTTGATTCCAAACTATTGAAATTATACTTCTTAACTCTCAGAAACAGACTATATAAAAACAACACTTTTAAAAACAGATTCACACCAGAAAAGTTGAGTACCTTTGAGAAAGAAAAGCAGCAGTAAAGGTAAAAGTGGGAATACATTGAGCAACTCCATGATATGTTCTGTGTTGCTTTCACATGAAAGTTTGGTAAAACCCAAAGACTTTAATTTTAAAGTTGAAACCTGTATTCTCTGCACTATTGCTTGCTGTGAAAGCATCTTTTTTCAATAACTCAGTGTTCAGAACTTTTTAAAATAATTCTTTATCAACATGTATTTAAAGAAATGTAAGTAAGGAAAAATTTCAGTTATGGTGCTTAGTGACCCATGAACAAGAATCTTCCTCAAAGATAGAAAAAAAAAATCACTCAAAAGTGGTGGAACTTAGCAGTTCTTTATTTCTTTATCTCTTTCTTGGAGACTTTGTACTTGCCATCTGTATCCTACAGCTTGATGATAAAAGGAACTATTTTCTTCCAAGTTTATGAAAATGATACTTTTTCTTTCTAGAAATGATAAGTTAATAATAGGTCTTTATAACTTCTACTCTATGCTATTGTCCTCTCTCTCTCTCTCTTTTTTGGAAAAAAAGACAAGGAAATTTATTTGTTCAAAATACTTCTACCTCAGCTGTGGTAACTTACAATCAGTAATTCAGATAAATATCTACAAGTGAAAAAAATCCTACAAAATGTGTTTTTAAAATATATTTTCATTTTATTTTTACTTTTGCCAGTCTGATAGGGAGGAAAGAAAGAAAAAGGAGAAATGAGAAAAAAAAATTCAAAAAAAGGAGGAGGAGGAGGAGGAGGAGGAAAGGAAGGAGAAAGAAAGAAAGAAAGAAAGAAAGAGAAAGAAAAACTTTAATGAGGATTGGACAGTGAGAAATATAAGGCTTCAAATGTAGTCTTAGGCCCTTTCCGCATGTGGGGGGGGATGCCTGAAAACGGAGCTTACCGGCTTTGTTTTTCTGCCAGCCAAGTCCATTGCCACAAGGAGCACTGCGAGTTCACCACTCCGCAGTCCTCCGGCATCCCAAATCGTGGCTTCCGGTTGGTGGAGGCTCTCCAGAAGCTCACCAGCCAGAGGCCTGCCCCTGGCAGATCTGCAGGCATGCACTTGTGCGCACCTGCAAATCTGCTCTGGAGCCGGGTGATGGAGTGGCACGAGGTTGCATGCTCTGTACTTTTTAAAAACCTCTAAAAAGAGGTTTTTAAAAAACACATCACGCAACCAGTTCCGGTCGCTCTGGAGTGGACTGAGGTATGGAACTACAAAAAGTAGTCCGCCCCAGTCCACTCTACAGTGCAGAAGACCTCCATTGGAGGTCGCTCTGCACCATTTTTATAGCCCAGTGCAGAAAAGGCCTTAGTCCCAACTAGTAAACTGAATCAATGGAATGTATATCAGTATTGACCTACCAAAATACCATTGAATAACTCATGTTGAAATTAACAATAGGGGTTCAGGGAACTCATTAACACGTTCCTTCCATTAAAGTTAATATTACAGGAATGCAGTTTAACACTGAATGAACATCTTGTAATGTTGAAGATTTTTGTAAAGCAAGATAAATATAAAATATAACTTCCATCCAAAAAGACATCACCACAAAACATAATGGTATAATATGTTAATACTGCATGTATTCTATAATCAACATCTTGCTGAACTAGTCAGCTTCCTCAGAGCACACTGTTGGGATGTCAAATTTTCATCAAACATCAGTTTTTGCTGACCCAACTTTAATCTCATATTGAAATAAACTGTACATAGAATCATAGATTTGGAAGGCCATAATTGGCCATTGAATCCAACCCTCAACTCAGTGCAGAATCTCCAGCTAATGCATACCCAGCAGGTTGCTCTCCGGCCTCTTTTTGAATGTGTCCAAAGAAGGAGACCCCACTACCTCTCTTGTCAATTGGTTCCATTGCCCAGCTGCTCTTACTGTCAAGAAGTTCCTTCTAATGTTCAATCAAAATCTACTGTCCTGTAACTTCAAACCTAGTATAGAGCATAGAGGCTAAGTCAGTTTTGCATGATTATGTTGAACAGGTTACTCTAATTTCTTATTCTACTCAACTCTCAACACTGCATCCCAGCAAACAACCCTGAAATGTAATAGTCTATAAATGGATGCTAAAAGGTTCTGTAATACTGTAAACAATATTTCAGCTGCAATATTGACTATGATAGAAATAAACCATCTGAAACTATCAGCTATTGAAGTGTATAAATCCTACCCTCAATTCACAATTCCTTAAAATAGACTGCCTCTCCATTTTCTTTATGGGATTAACCCATAAAGTTAATTAAGTATGCATGTCAGCCAAAGTGTAATTGATACAAAACCATATGTCATGCTTCCCTAGCCACTGAAATTACAGAAAGAGACAGACATTGCTTGTTTTATACACACAGATCCTAATGTCATTCACCCAAAGAAGTATGCCAAAAAGATTACCTCAAAAAATTATCCACAACAGATATTTACTGCAAAACACCAAATGAGTATTTGTCATCTGTTAGTATAAGTGAAAATGTATGCCTTATGACATACATTATTATTGGTAAAATTGAATTTGCCTTCAAGGATTGACTTCTGTGTCTTCTTGGTCAAGCAAATGAAGTGGGAAAATTCCAGTGAGAAATTTTTATCAATACACATTGTATAAAAAACCAAAACCAAAATATGTGTAGGAGAGGTATAAAGAAATATTGGGTGTGTGTGCATAAAAAAGATACGAAGTCTTAATGGCAAAGTATCCTTCCTCCCAGATGCTTAACTAACATGATTTTTTTTCCCCCAACCATGGCTGGAATTCTGTTGGGCAGTTATGGATGTGTAGCCTAGAGTTACACAGTTGTGACTGTTTTGTATTCATGATCCCTACATAGCTCGTAATTTAGGGGATGTAGAGGCTGCAAAATCTCTCAATCCCCACTTAGTGGACAACATCATTTGTGAGTGACAGAGTTCCCCTGTCATTCTGGAAGCATCTGACTGACAATTGCACACTCCCCTCATGTGAGAAATCTCTGGCATAAGGAGGAATTCCTACAAGGATCCTGCTGCTGACTGTTGCACTGGAGATTGCTCATGGAAGGGAGTGGGATTATCAGTTAGCTACCTCCATATTGAAAAGGGAACAGACCCACATAACTGCATTGGCTGCTGCCCACTAAGTTGGAATTGGAGAAATTGGGATGGGATTCACTATATAGCACCATGACAATAGTAGTTACACATCTATAACTCCCCAGCAATAGTCCAGCCATTGTGATCCTCTGGGTTACTTGAGAAATATCCCTGAGGATCAATCTATAAAGCTATGTAATAACATGTAGGCACTAATAGAGCTGACAACTTGTGGAAAAGAATGAAAAAAGTTAATATCACCCACAGAAATAATATCATATTTAGATCAATTGATTGTAAAACTAGAAAGTATCTTCATTGTTGTATCAACTCCAGTATAGACATGCTGATAATACAAAACATCAGTCATTTAGGAGACAATTTAAATCCTTTTTTAAAAAACATCAAAATTATTATGATAACTTGCCTGTAAATTTGCTCAAACATTTTTCCTGAATTAAATGAAATAGTTGCACTTTGAGTTTTTCTTTTCTTTTTTAAAGGAGTACAATTGCTGCCAGCTTTAATTTGTTTGGTTTCTGTTGATCTGTGGTTGATACCAGCTAAAACTGGAGCTAATGTGTTAGTGGTGCTAGCCCATTGAAATGATCATCCTTTTTATTCTTTGAACAACATGTAAGCAACATGATTAAAAATGTGTATATGAGAGAGGGAGTATGTAAACAGGCTTTTGCCAATGGAATTAAAATGGTGCATAGTAAGGGAAGAAGCTCAATCATGACAAAAATGCATTTCAATATACACAAAAAGTCCTGTGGGGGGAATGAGGTTGGGAAGGTCTCACAAAGCACTATGGAACTTGGACAAGGTGAGAAATCTGCTTAAATGTTGTGGAGAACAAGAACAATGAAATTGTACATGGTCACATTTTGCCCTTGGCATCACTGTTCCATGCAATAGGCAATGCCTCTGTTGAAGAAAATAAGAAGAATACTAGATGCACACTGGGGAAATATTTCAAACTGTGAATCACATTCCTCTAGGAAGCAGAAGTGTGCAGATGTTACTGGGCTAATAGAAGTGATCACCTATTGCTTGAGTGCCTAAATGTTTAGTGCTTCATTAGCCAAAACTTTGAGAACTTGAACAGAAAGATTTAAAAGAACTCAAAGTGTGTACTGAAGTGAGGCAAATGCTGAAGGAGTGACACAGTACACAATAATAAATAAGATGATAGAACTGAGTTTGGATTGAAGATATCTGATTCATTTCCCATCTAACTGCGAGTTGAAAGTGGGAATTTTCTGTTGTCTCTCCTTCCCACGCATAGAACTTCTCCTACCCATTAGTACAATTAGGACTGTTGTGAAAGACAAGTGGAATAAAATAAAATTGCAACTTATTCCATATAGTACTTACGTTCTGTGTTTGATTATAGAAGGAGAATGGAGAATATTGTCCCTTCAGATGTTTTGACCTTCAGCTCCTATCAGACCCACACATCATAAACAAAGTAAAGAAATGTGGGAACTGCACTCCAGAATATTTAGATTCCCAGTGGTTTCTCAGTCTGTATCAGAGTGGACAGAACATGTTGTACTGAACATGCAATTTTTCTATAGATTCATGTTAAGAGAATTGTGGGGATTTAGAAAATGGTCTACAGTTTTCCTGTCTCTGATGAGAAAAGATTTCTCAATATGTCAAAACACCCAGTACCAATAAACAAACACCCATCATGAGTTCTTGCCAAAGATTACATAAAGATTGCTTTCTGTATAAGTTTTTTTTTGCACATAGTATTTCATTTTAAACAAAACATATTTTGTGCTTCAAAAAAACACACACACAAAAACAACCCCCCAACCTTTCAAGTCATTTTCATTTTAAACAAGTCCTCAAATGTGAAAAAAAAAAATGTAAAAGCTTTCATTTCACTTTGAGGACAGGAACCTCTGATAGCTTCTATACTTATGTGTGCATCTGAACAAAATGAAGATTTACAACCCTAGCGATAACTTGTGATGAATGGAATTTCATGGAAAAACTGCTGCTAATGAGATTTTTCTCCTGGACTTAGCTTTTCAAAGATTTCCTTTCATGGTGTAAATAGTTCATAAAAGAATAGACAAAAAGATAAAATGATTTTATATGGTGAAATCCACACATAACTGTGCCTAAAGAAGGGAGGAGGATGACACAGCAGTTTGCACAGATAACTGTGTGTGATAACACAGGATAATTAGATTGGTTGTTACAGAATAGAGATCAATAAAAGTGGAATATAGCCTGGCAAATATCACCCAGGTACAATGTATTACTCTTAGTGGATTTTATGTTTATGACAAACTAAACAATAATATTGCGGGTATAAAATCCTCAAGCTTCCATCTTGACTTGGTGTCCTCTAATAGATGGAAAACAGTCCTTGGGGCCATTTCTGCACTACACAGTTATAGCGCTATGATTCCACTTTCAACATCCTATGGAATCCTGGGGTTTTGTAGTTTAGTGAGGGGCTGGATGGCCCCTCCCTAAACTGCAAACCCCAGGATTCAATAGGATGTAGAAAATGGAATAATCATGCTATAAAAGTGTAGTGTGGAACAGCAATATAATGAGCATCTCAATGATTGACCTGACTCGTCGCCATGTATAATCCAAGGTCTTGACTTTTGAAAATAGGAAAAAATATAGATGCTTCATTTCCAAATACTACCTGAAACCAAGAAAGGAGAGACTAATTCGCATTCCTGTTTGATCATCTGTTAAAACATCCTTCTGAATGTTGTGCCAAGCTCATATCACTGAAGAAAACAATGTAGTTACTATTAGATGTAGATGTTAGATGTAGTGAATAGTGACTAGTTTAACAAATATGAATCCCAAATAGGATGTATTTTTCCTATCATCTTTGTGCTGTTCTATAGTGGAGATTATTTGAGAGTACATTTTTATTTTTGCATTATGACTACTGGAAAGAGAGATGGTATTTTCCCGATCTGGAGATAAATCAATATTAATGTTAACCCATTCAAAATCATTCTTGTGACCCAATCATATCTTGAAACTATACTGATTGAGTGGCTGAATATATGACAAAATATTTAGTTTCAATCTGAAGTCTGTTTGAAAAAATCTAAAATGTAAACGCTAGCATGATGGTTGGGTTCTTATGATGTAGGATTCAACTCAAAATACATGAAGCCCCATTGTAGTCCATGCTGACGACTGCTCCAATAGGATAGGAACCTATTTTAATTTTTAGTCATAGGAAAAATAGAATTTGTACCCTGTGCAAAACACTATATTCCAAATAACATGACTCATTTGCAGTTAACATCACTCAGCCATCTGCCAAAAGCAGCTCCTAATTGAAGTGTCCTAATTGGAAATCATCTTTGCTTTCATTTAAGTAAAATAGTTGTGGGCAACAGTAAATATAGGGGATCTTTTTACAGAAGCCAAGATGTTGAGTGCAATATGTGGTTGATCAGACTATGACATCTTTCTTGTCAAACACATCATAAGAAGAAACCAAAGTATCTAAACTTGAACTCTGCCATGCTGCTTGCAATTTACATTGAAATTCAGTCTATTTCTTCTCCTTTGTATCTCCCCATGTCAGTATAATTCTGGGAAAATAGCACTTCCATTTATTCAAACATTTGAAATGAGGCTGTTTTAGAAATCATTTGTTACAGCATAGTTCTAATTAGACAAGTGACTGGCTGTGTGATGTAAATGTGGCATCAGTTTTCTAAATAGTTCCACATTTACAACCATTAGAGTAGGATAGACAGCTTATCATTAAAACTAACATTGGTCTGTTTACCTGTTCCCAGTTCTAGCACGTGATGAATATGAATGAACAGAGTATATCATTTCTGGTATTTCCCCTTCTTACTTACCTATATAAATATGGACACATGTGCTCTATAATGGGAAACTGCAAATTAGTCAAGTTCAAACACAGTCCACAGATGTCAAATTCAAACTTACACATTCCTTCACATTTACTAAATAAAAAAATGTCACTGAATATATCCACATAAAAATGGGTAACGCCATTTTTGGTCTGTGAAGACAAATGGAACACTGTGCATGTACTTGCCTGATGATGAAAAAGTGTGCCAATGGCCACAGTTTTCTCCATCTGCAGAATATCAAGTGTATTAGTGTGGAAGAAAAGATTGTACTTCAGTGTGATCTAACTGGTCCCACATAATGTTGACTTTGACTTCTCTTCCACTGGCCTCCCCTCACTAAAAGTCCTGATAGGAACCAGCTGCCACTGATAAGCATACTGAGGATTCCATCTCAAAGCTGCAGTTGATACATTATGCTTAATGTTTTGCTCCTATTGAAAATGGCAGTTCCATGTTTATACTCCAGAAGTGTTAACCCCTGAATCCCACCTTCTAAATAGGAAGAAGGAATTGTACTGCTTTCTGAGGTAGGATGGGTCTGTGATATAGAAGAGGTTCATAGGCTCTTTCAGGCTATATCATGCACCTATTTCAGTTTATGTATCTACTTTTGAATCCAATCAAGTATCAGAAATCACAGGCCAGCAACTGGCAACTAGAAATCCACTTTCACCTCAAGTAGCAAAGGAGGGAGCTTGGTAGTGATCATAATTTATGCTGCATATAAATTATATGCACCAAGCAGCCAAAAGCAAGAACTAGTTGGGGTACATATCTTACACTATATATTCAACATTATTTGCTCAGGCAAGGAAGGGACTGTAACAATTAAAAGTGTAATCCTATATATTCAATCTAGTCAGAAAATCTGAGCTCAATAGAAATTACTCCTGTCTCAGTGGGTATAGGATTGCATCCCTATCCGTTAAAAAGTATAAGTATTAGCTATAGATTATATGGGGCAAAACCTGATAATTTTATTCATAACCAGGTCTCAGAAAATAAGCATCTCCTATAACTGCTGTGTTCATAAAATATAACTTCCATATTAATTAACTTTTCTTTTTTACATAAAGGATTCAGATATGCTGAATGTTTAAACAGGCTGAAAAAATCAGTTAATTTCACAAAACACCAATAATGCACTTCATAATATGTGCTACATTTTCATACATTAGTTACATCTTCTGATTGCCAAATACAGTCCAGCTGGTTGGCTAAGTTGCAGGTGACAAAGCAGATCTGTATTAATGCTTTCCTAGTCCACTGATGGTACTTAGGCTCTTTGGCCACATGGTAGAAAAGAATAATTAACTGTCATGACAAAACACAAAAATAATCTTCCATAAAATGCTTTCTACATAATATGTGCAATGATTCTTAGAAGCATGGAAAGGAAAGGGAAGCTTTTTCAAGATTTTAATCCTTTTTAAATAGCTATATTTCAATCCTTTTCTCCAATGGATGTTTTTCTTCCTCTCTCAAGTCATGAATGGGGTAATAAATCTGTATTATACCATGGGGAAGTGAATCAAAACTAGGGCCCTTTCTGCAACTCACCTTTTTGCGGAGCTGGGGGGATCATGTGAGCAGCCTCTCATGAGAGACTCTCATGTCCCCATTGCTTCAGCTCTGCAGCTGCTGCCTGCTTGCAAACAGGCAGCATGAGAGCCCCTCCTCTTCCTTCCACAATGCAGTCTGGGATTTTCCCAGGCTGTGCTGGGGCAGGAAGAGTGAGTGCTGCGGCTCTGGAGCAAGTGCATGTGGGGCCCTGGAGCGATGCACAATTGTGCACCATTTTCGGCTCAAAGCCAAAAATGAAATAGTGTGTGATCAAAGTCTGCCAGGCCCTGGAGTGTTGCGCGATTGTTCTCCTTGCAGTCATGCGATGCTCCAGGGGCTCTTTCACATGGCAAACACAGTGCAAAAAGGGCCTAGGAGTGTAAATCTTATTTCATTCTCAAATAAAAGAAAGTGTTTTTTTAAAAGTGTTTTCTCCCTGATGGGTGACATTATGAGAGTTCCTGCAAATTTTCCAATATTTTTGGCATTTTTGGTCTTTTTTGCAAAAATTTCATAAAGTTTTATTTTCTCTCTCTCTCTCTCACACACACACACACACAGAGAGAGAGAGAGAACATTTATGGCATTAGATAATTCCTTGCATATATTTTTTTTTTAAAAAACCCTATTCACTATTGCTCTGACTGGTAAAAAAAATGTTGGTCCTCTTGTTTTTACATAGAGTTGAAAATTCTTGCGGTAGTTGATAGATTTTTTGATGTAGTATTTTGGCTTGTTGAGTACAATGTCAGTGAGAATGAGAAAAAAAATTGACATTCTCTACCAAGACCTATAGTTACCTTTACTTCCCTGAGAAAGACATAGCAGCTGATATCGTATATTGTACGGTATAATTACAATGACAGGGTTCAATTGTCATGATTTTGTGTGATGATACCCCAAAACTGAGCTTTCCAGCCAAGCAGCACTCTAACAAATGGGTTTCCAAGATGCTGGAGATGAGGATGCTGGGAAATCATGTCAACAATGCTCTCTTAGTTGTGGCGCCCATTGAGAACAGGAACTTTGAAAGACTCCTTGTTTGTCACAGTGCACCCCATGACTGGAATAGTGCTGCAGACATAATTTCCCAGTGTCCTGCTATACAGCATCTCAGAAGCCCTTTAGTTGGTACAATGGCAGGATGAAAAATTAGGTTTTGGGGCTCACAATCAATTCCGTAATGACCATAAATGTGAATCCCCAACAGTTATGACATTGTAAGTCCTCCTTATGATTTCATGAAGTTTCCTGCAACATGCAGGAAAATTTGTACGCTCCAAAGAGTAATGAAAAAAAAATTCACCCTTAGGAATGCATCTATCATCCTGAACAATGCAAGGCTTCACATGCACTGATGTCAATTTATTAATAAATCATGTTAAATAAATGAAAAATGCCTTATGCAATGAGGATCCATGTGACTTCACAAGGATGATGAAATTAACATTTTCGTATTTTGAGTCTTACCATAAAGTTTTGCTTCTCCTAGTCCTGTCTCAAACTTCCCAGTTTTGCTGTGTCCCTATATTACAAATGAACACTGTTGTTAGACATCTGGTAGCAGCTGACAATACTGATGAGCTGTACTCAGTGTGCTAGGTAACAATTTATGGAGCCTTACTACACTGTTTGTTCAGGCGTATGTTTCTGTAACTTTCTTCTAAAAAGAATAAATGATTTACCTTTAAAAGAACATGCTGAAACTTTAACCAAAGTGCTTTGGAGTTGAAGGTCTCTGAAATGAGGAATGAGCCCGACACATTTGGATTAGAACATAATGACATCTACTATTGATAAATACATGGGTTCTCTAACAGATATTAATGTGAATCAGAAACTATATATCATTCCCTGGGTTTTCACTGTTGGCAGGATGTTTGAGAAATTTGCTCTGTTGACTTTTAAAATAAATATTTACCTGATCCACATGACTTGGATCAATTCTGAAAACATAAGATGTTTCTGGTGAAAAATAAATTGGTAGGGTTACAGTATGTTCTGCGAAGGGAGGTGAAAAATGTGTTAAACAAGATATAGACATCTAACTACACTTGTAAAAGGTAGTTTTTACAAATGGGTGCATTGATAGATACCTGCCTTATTTTCATCAATGCACATATGTCTATCAATACACTTATTTGAAAAAATACGAACAAAAAGTAGAGACTTATTTTCATTACAAAAAAGAAAGAAAAAGAAAAAGAAAGAAAAAAAATGTCCACAATACAAAATGGACTTAGGAAAGAGAAACAGGTAAATTACAAAAAATCTGTCCATTTCAGCTCCTGCATTTGTCCACAGCCCATTTTCAGTCATGTTTCTGCTGATTATTATTTTCTCACCATAGTTTTCATAAACACAAGAAATCTTTGGTAAGAGTCCAACTTCTGTTTGCCTGTGGGACAAAATACTATTTTGTAATTGCATCCTATTCACACCTGTTACTGCATTTCTAAATGTATTTTTAACTACCCGTGATGGGGAAAAAACAACAGGGGCATCTCTCTTATCTAGAAATAACAGGTGCTGTCTTTTTCTAAAGAGGCAGCTATGCCTTCTGTTTACCATTTGTTTCATTAAGAAACAATGCTTTCCTGCTACCTCAAGCTGGCACAATGCTGGTATCCTACATCTTCCAAGAGATTATGTGCTACTGTCAAAGTATCTCATAGCTTCCCTTTCTTCATAAATATTGAAGGAAACAGATGTCAGCTGTTTAAAACCATCTTTGACTTTAACAAGAAAAATAAAAAGCCTGAGCCACCCTCTTTGAAATTAGTAGTTGAGATTCGTATCTGTTTTAGAGACAAGTTTCTCTCTGTTGGTTAACTCTTCATAGTTATATTGCTAAGTGCTAGATGAATTGGTTTTAGATACAAGCATACCCGCCTTTTACTACCTGTTTCACTAGATTTTTTCCCCAAAAAATTCCTATCCCATCTGCTTCTCCGACCTTTGTGATGACACAAATAGGTAAATCTGCAGAATAGAGAACTCAGTTAACATTTTTCCATCTAAGCAAGATCTGATATCTCCATCCCTTTTGTCAGGTAGTTACTTGACATACTTTACCTGTGTCAAACTAGATTAAGAGGATGAGTTCTAGTATGATTTCTGCCATAGGCACTGCAATAGATACATATATATACATATATATAGCACAAAGTGGTCAAAAAAGACTTTTGCCTTGTCAGATGCAGTTGGCTTGACCATATACAAACTAGACACACCAGAAGCTACTCTTCTCAGGCCCACTCTGATAAACATCTACTTCCCCACTGTAACCTACTTTGTGTATTTGAACAGCCCATGAGGATGATAGTTCAATTCCAGCCATGTGATCCTGCCAGCTGCTGAGCCATCTCAACATTATGCAAGGGAAATGTAACACCTTCTTTTTCTTCTCCCTCTTCTTCACTGAGTGTCTCAGGAACACAAATGGCATCTCCACTCACTGGTAACCTGAGCTTGTGAAAGAATC
This sequence comes from Ctenosaura bakeri, assembly GCA_948474755.1. Taxonomy (NCBI): domain Eukaryota; kingdom Metazoa; phylum Chordata; class Lepidosauria; order Squamata; family Iguanidae; genus Ctenosaura; species Ctenosaura bakeri. The sequence continues at coordinate 68,397 of CAOLHI010000803.1, forward strand.
AGGTGAAACATTTTGAAAGACAGAAGGCTATTGCTCACCAATATATCAAAGAAACAAAATAATTTGAAAAATTACTAATCAAATAAAAAGTCTTTTTTCCCATTTAGTGGAGAAATATTCCTGATTGCTGTGATTTAAAAAAAAAAAAAACTGGGGAAAGGAGCTGACATTGGGATTCCTCTGTTTAAACACACCTTCTATATTAACCATTTAGTCTGGAAGTCGGGAGACAAGATAAGATGGAAAAACTCATGATAAGATCAATTAATCATAAGATATGTTTTTTTCTTTTACTGTGCATAGTAAATATCTGTGTTGAAAGAACACCTACAGTTTTCTATTTCAAATGTATTGTGTTTTACCTTGAGCCTTCTATAATCTCTGGAAAAATGCTTCATATATCAGCACAAGGGCCTTATTTCTTACTAACTAGGAAATAATGGCATCAGACAGCAGATCTTGGTACTGGGTACCATTTATTAGCTATTGAACTTTAAATATCTGTGATTTACAAGATAAGGAACCTAAAGTGGGTTCCAACTATGGTAGAAGGTGACAGCCTGACCTCTTCCATGCCCACTCCTGGATGAAACACTCAAACTCTGAATGCCAGCCACTGTTTTGGCCTGACATCCAGCCAGCTGTCAACAAGGGAGACCTTACTAAGATACCTCACCCCACATACTTCCCATGGCAAAAAGGGAAAATGTGCCCATACTGGTTTCCTTTCCCACCTGCTAAGCCCCCTCATCCACAGGAACAAATCTGGAGATGCCCCTTACACCAAACTGGGACCTAGGGATGCAAATCATTACTGCTCTTTCAGATTTGTCCACCTGACAGTGCCCTCCTATTCAACTGCCACACACAGGGTCAGTTATCCAAAACCAATACAGAACCATGCAGGGTAAGGAAAAAAAACCTAGAAAAGGAGGAGAAAATTCCTACCGAGCCTCAGAAGGCAACCAGCAAATGCCTGTACTGCCTATAGGGTGAGTGGGCCAAGCAGCACTGAAGAGAGGGAGAATGAAAGGGCAGAGCAGGCTATAAATCTAATGCTCCACCAACCATCTCAGCACCTGGTGCTGTGTAGCAAGAGGAAATCTTTAATCACCCTTCTGGCTTCTATTACTAGTGACCAGCAAGAGTATCTCTTCTCCACATCTGGGCTTTGCTGCATGGAAATGGGTGCAAGATTTTGGTATTCAATACAGAAATTATATATGTATATGTCCTCTTCTGGCTGTCTTCCTTTTCCCTCCTTTTTGTCTCATTTTTTATTTGTAGAACTAATGTAGCCGTGCAACTAATGTAGCCATGCACTGTATAAGCAAAGAGAGTTTGATGGAGTCACTTCAAACATTCTGAACTAGCTGTGCCATCAGCTACTGGAATCAGCATCTCTGTGGCAATTTTCCACCTTCTTCCCATATTGTGAAGATCTCACAAGGAGTTGGAACCAAGATTTGATGAACCGCCTTTCTAGTCATCCATGTCAATGGCAGCTGCTGAAAGGAACAGGAAAATATACTGTGTGATGGCCTAGATTTACACAATGCGTTCTTCTGCTCTCAGTATGGCTCCGGTGAAGAGGTTGTGAGGCTGTTGGTGCTTGTGGCAAATTTGATGCCTGGAACAGCACACAACTATAATAATTAAATAGGGAGTAATTAGATAATGTCCAGAAACATGTGGAGTGACTCATCTGTGTGTTACCACACCTCTCTCTCCTCCCCGATGGATAGCAAAATTTTCCTGTAAAACTGGATATTTATGGCTGGAAAACACAGTAGCAGGACACTTCCTGAAAGTGTGTGCTAGATCAAGATGATCTCAGCATGACCGGGTCATAAGTTCAAGAGAATTAGACAGAACCCCCTGATGCCCTGATGAATTTCTCTCAATTCAACTTCCAAATGCAATATTAGACAAACTGACCAGGTACAGCAGGCAAGCACCCCTGCTATGCACATTTCCTTCAGAAACCTTCCCCATTCCACTTTACCTAACCAAGACATTAAGATACTATCAGGACTCTCATCATTGTTTTGTTACCTAAAGTTAAGACAATCATCTTATCCCTTACCCCATTGTCTGCCCTGTAAAAAAGCCAATAACACATATTCCTTCAGGGTAGGAAAGAGAGTATAAACCCCTGACTCCAGCCCAGGCAATTTGTAACATGGTAACATGCTAACTCCTGTTTGAGACATTTCACTTCGATCTGCTGCTTCAGGACCAGTAAAAATAATTCCTTCTACTCTGGTGGTGCAATGGTTAAATGCCAGTACTGCAAGCCACAAGGTTGTGAGTTCTATCCTGCCCGGCTCCAAGGTTGACTCAGCCTTCCATCCTTTCACGGGTTGGTAAAATGAGTACCCAGCTTGTTGGGGGCATGTATAGATATGTTTCAAAATACATGCTATTTGTAAGTTGTTCGCCGCCTCGATCCATATGGAGAGGCGGGATACAAATAAATAATTAAATTAAAAAAATTCTATTTCTACCCAGACTTTCTCACATTTTCCCTCAATAGTCTGTCAGGGTTAGCAGGATCTGGGTCCTCTGAGCATGAGCAAAGTTTGAACTGTGGAGAAAGGCGTCACCGCTGCAAAAGTTCCCAGTGAAGTAGAAAAAAGTCCAGAGGCTCATTAAGTAGGCTTAGAGGCAAAATTTATTGCCACACTCTAAGATAAAGGCACTTTGCAAAACATTCCAGCAGCAATTAAACAAGTAAGAATAACAGAAGATAAATGGGAAGCATATCCCTTTACAAAATGTAAACTGTCAGCAGCATGACAGGTCCAGCTAGGCAATCCTGACGGGCAGCTGGTAAGGCAAACACCAGCCCTTTTATGTTTCTCTGTCACCCTGAACAAGTGGGGTGACCCAATCAGCATTCTAGCATGTGGCCTTCTTCAGTGTACAAGTCATAGCCAAAACAATCCTCCTGACCTTGCACCTGCTTGCACCACATCACCTTTTCCTCTGCCATCCACTCAGAGGAAACCGTGCCTGCCCAGCATATAACCCTGACATACTCTTGTATGGTTTGTGAAATTCTTTGATCTCTTGTATGTGTTTATTTATTTCCAATAAAATACTCTGTTTAAGTTTTAACTGGAGTCTTCTCTATGATTTAGTACTGGTATATATAGGTGAAAAAATCATGTCATTACCCTCATCACACAGGCCTCCTTTGAGCTAATAATTCCCCAAATCCTAAGGAAATGCTGGTACTGCTGATGGACCTCAAGGTCCCACACCTTTTAGGGTAACAAGTGTGAAACCTTCGGATATAGGATGGTATAAATATTTTTTTTTGAACAAATAAAAATAAAATTCTTTGAGTCAAAGCCAATGTTTCACATGTCATCACAAGAATATGGTTGCATAAGAAGAATATTCTTCTTCTTCTATAAGATTATTGTCTCTCATTCTCCTCCTCATGAATTATAATAATGTGTATCTCCAGTGTACCATATTCCTTCTCTCTGTTTCTTCTCCCATTTTGTATTTTGAAAAATTAATGCAGACATATATGTTTGTTATATAAGCAAAACAAGTTTATTGAAGTCACTTCAGACATTCAGAAGCAGTTTAGGCTTCATCTATTGAGATCAGTGAAAAAGCTTATACTGTAAAAAGCTCCACTGGATTCTGTGGGATTTATTATTAAGTAACTATATAAGAAATGGCAATAATTTAATGATACAGCACATGCTTTTTATGTAGAACACTCCATGACAATCCTTAACATTTCCAGGTAGGACTTGAACTAGGAATACTGTGTGAAAAAGAGCCATTACAACCAGAATAGGATAGAGATTTAATGGTTCATTAATTTAATTATTGAAAAAATGGGAATGCTGTGTTGGAGACTTTTTCCACATAGCTTTTTCTGTGTAGGAAACATCTCTTTCTGCACATAAAAGAATACTTTTGTACATGAGTATTATTTTTCTGTACTTTTTCTGCACATAAATTGATATTTTTGTGTGATTCAAAACCCAACTATGTAAATTTTGTCCCAAAAGGCAAATATTCTTGTCAGACCAGGTGTTTCCTTGTCAGGTATTCCTGACTAACAAGAAACATATTTTTCAATTTTTATAAAAATATATTTTTAAATATTCCATCCAGTCCTAATTTAGGGAATACTAAATGTAAATAATGCTGAGATAACCAGTCACCTCGGTAGATAATAGTCTGAAGCAGATTCCCAAGTCATCAGGCCTAGCTTTTGCTCCAAATTAGACAGTTAAATAGGATGTTCTTGAACATTTATGACAACAAACAATAAACCTTAACTGTACTAAATGTTCATTGTACTATCCCAGTATTTGAAGACATGATACCAGAAAACATTTTCCCAGTATTTTAAAATAAAGTGCCTAAAAACATCATAACGATAGACTTGGGAGAATGCCATATGATAGAAGTCTGTAACTTAAAGGTTGATCAGTACATTAGGGTGAGGGAATGGGGGAAGAGTGTTTTATTGTTAAATTGATGTTTGCTAGCAGTTTTCAAATTATGTATATGACAATGGAAAGTAAATAGAAAATAGAGAAATAGAAAATAATGAATAATATAGTGCTGCAGTTAATATAATGCCACAGTGAAGTGCCATTGCCTATATCAGACACATTATGAGGTACTCTTCTTTATGAATTAATGAAAAGAAATTTGGATTATTTCAAACAAGCTTTTCACAGAATATGATTAGCACTTAGAGTTTTACAAAGGCATTCAGAGCTCTAAGATAAAAATGTTTTCAGCTTTAATGGAAATGAACATATTTGCATAGCACTAAAATTCATTTAACTGGCTGAAAATATTGTTTGTGTGATCAAAGATACACTTCAGGTTATTTTAGTAGATCTTAAGAGCCCTCCTACATGGAACAATGCTTCGATTTTTCTAAAAACAACAACAATAACAACATTTTTATGTTTTTGTGAAAAGGCAGAGACATTAAAGCACCACCTATTTCTATGTGTGGTGAAAACTTCTGTCTCATATCTGCAATTGTTTTCAATTTAATCTTCTAGTGAGATTGTTTTATTTCTTTACTTTAGAAACTCGTACAGAAGACAAAAGACCTTGAAAATGATCTCTGTCTATCAAAAAGATTGAAATTTTGCAGATAGAATACTTTTTAAAGTTGTTTTAAGGGCCAGGATAATCCAAGTGTAGCTTAACCTTATTATTATTATTATTATTATTATTATTATTATTATTATTATTATTATTATTAATTTATTTGTATCCCGCCTCTCCATATGGATCGAGACCTGCGGAAGGATGGAAGGCTGAGTCTACCTGGGGCCCGACAGGATTGAACTCACAACCTTGTGGCTTGCAGTACTTATATCAGGTTAGGAGGAAAGCACTGAGGTAGCCTACAGGAACAAAGTAAGCTGCAGTTTAATTGTCAGAATTACATTCATTTACAGTGATTCCACATCTTTTCCCTATAGGAAGGCTTAGATATGGACTGAGATACTTTTAGATGTTGTAACTACACTGACTTAGGTATTTTTTGGGGGGGTGTTGGCAGAGGCAGAAGTAAAATGGCAGTAGGTGTATCAGTAATGGGAGAAAGGCACAGAAAATCATCACTGTGAGGAGAGAAAGCTATTCTGTCATCTCTCAAAATGTTTAAAATTGCCAAGACATATTTCTCTTTTGATTTCTTTGATTTCTTTGCCTGCCTTCTGCTCTGAAGAGGCGAGGTTCCCATTGTGGGTCCATTCCTCACAAGCAACAGCCCTTGTTTTATTCTTGTGGAGAATTTCCAGGCAAAGAAGAACTTCACTTCAGAGTTAATGCTTACCATCAATAATAATAATAATAATAATAATAATAATAATAATAATAATAATAATGATGATGATGATGATGATGATGATGATTATGATGATGCAAGGAGGACAGGGCTAGGTAATCCCTTCTTCATGCATTGATTGAAGTTGGGTGAGTAATGCCTGAACAGGACTCATATAAGATGTGTATACTAACATTGTATGCATATGTGTACTACGCAAACAATATAGCATTATTATCTGCAACAAGGATGAGCAACATATGGCCTAAAGCCTGCGTAAGGACCCTCAACACATTGTATGGTTCCACAACCCCATATCCATATTATTTTAAAACTGAAACAAGGGAAATATTGTGTGATTTTCCTACTAAAACAATGTATGTGCCTCCATATATATCGTATGAGGTATAAGCCAGTCACTTTAATTGTCATTTGGGGTACATGTTGGGGTGTCAGAAGGTGTAGATATCATAGCAGATCCTGGGAAAGTGACACTCACATCCACCAAAGTTGTCCATTGCTAATCTGTAAAATGTTCTCTACTATACAGTTTGACGGTTTATGTTATCCAACAGCAACTCAAACATAATGCAGCTATGTGTTAACCTCATTAATATGTTTACCACTTATCTCCCTTTTTTTCCCCCAGCACTTGAAAGGCAAGCGAAATAGATTTCCTGAGCCTGGAAAAGTCACATATTGCATATGCACATTATAAATCAATTTTGTGTCCAAGCCATTTTGCCATGTGAGATGGGGCAGCAAATGGCTACTGTTCCATCTCCAGTACACTCCACCCCACACCTGCAAGTTAAACTGAATAGTACCCTCAAATCAACCAAAAATCTTTGCTATATAAGACAAAAATTCCGGAGTCATGTCTCCCCATCCATGCAGGTAAAAACAAAATAATAGCAAAACAAATAGCCAATCATTTTCTGTCCTTTCGTGTTTTCTGTCTCATATGGCAAAATATAGTGCATGGAGGGAGTCCATGGGACATTTTAATGCTGGCCTTTTAATGCTGGTCCACAGTAAGGGGCTACCCATAACTCTAATGCCACATCCTAAAAATTAGCATGTCTGAGGAAGAAATATTCTTTCATGGAATTGTTCGTGATTGTGTTTTTAGCAGTTTCTTCTTTGTTAAATCCCACCCATGCTGGACATCGTTTTCCTTTAGCATTTCTAGCCATTGAATTCTGCCTAGTACTTCCCTGTGGTTGATAAAAAACAGCTTTCCTGAAATGCACTTTTTTTTTTTGCTTGACTACACTTTTATCTGACCTATTGCATAATCATGAATTCTAGCAAACATGATCACTGTCCGCCCCCACAGTACTAACTGTTTTAATTACAGAAATCAACTCCTGCCTGTTGGTTAGAATCAAGTTAAGGACTGCTGATTCCCTTTTAACTTCTTCCACCTTTTGAAGGAATAAATGATCTGCAAGGCACATCAGGAATTTATTGGAGACCCTGTGCTTAGTAGAGCTATTCTCCCTGCAGATATCAGGATAATTCATGTCCCCCATAAACAGTGTGTATTTATGTTCAACAGTGCCTAAGCAAGCACAGAAGTTGTGCACCTAGGTGCTGCTTCTCCTGCTGCTGCTGGCCTGGGCTGAGGAAGATGCATGTGGGAGTGGTGGGACGGTGGTGGCCAAGTCTGGGAGGGAGGGCTGCTGTTGCTGCTGCCATCACCACTGCCTCTGCTTCAGGCCCAGAATGACCCCACAGGGGTGGGGGCAGCAGGGGGGCAGTGATGGGGGGGCAGTGGGCCAGGTCCAAGAGGGAGGGTGGCTGCTGCTGCTGCCACTGCCGCCATTGCCTCTGCACAAGGCTAGGAAGGAAACCTGGTGGTGGCAGGGGTGGGGGAGGGGTGCCAGGCAGCAGGCCAGGCCTGGGAGGGAGGGCTACTGCTGCTGCCACCATTGCTGCTACCACACTGGGCCAGGAATGACCCTGGCAGGAGGGCAGGCAGGCGGGGGGTGGGGGAGTGGGCCAGGTCCAGGAGAGAGGACTGCTGCTGCTGCTGCTGCTGCTGCCACCTCCACAGTGGGCCAGAAGAAACCCCGGCAAGGGAGCCAGCGGTGAGCCAGGGCCAGGAGGGAAGGTGGGGGGTTTGGCTTTGGCACTGGCACACAAGGCACATGTCCCATTTGCTCCACCCTAGATATGACTCTGCCCATAACTACCAGTTCTTGATTGAGATATCTGAGATTGTTTCAGAAAAACATCATCTATCACCTTGTCTTTGTTTGGTGGGCTCCTACTGCAATGTTATTTTAATTTCTTTCTCCATTTATTTTAACCCAAATATTTTCCACTGGTCCAGTTTGATCACTTTCATGGATTTATGCACAATAGTTTTTCCCCCCTTTGGCATATAATGCTATTCATTGTATTCATCTGTTCTTTTTGAACAGATTATATCGCTCAGTTGTTATATTTCAGCCATTGGAGTCATCTCACCAAATCTCTGTTATATCTATGAAATCAGATTTATCTTCCTTACTCAGAGTTCAATCTCATCTTGTTTGTTTTCCAAGCTCATCTTGTTTGTAGTTTGTTGCTGTATAGTCATCTAAAGGTTTGTTTGTTCTCATTTCTACCACAAATTTGAGAGTGCCTCCCATTCTCTCCCTTAGCTTCACATCCTTGTGTTTAGAGCTTGCTTTTGTGCAGATGTTTCAGTGCGTTTAGAGCTTGCTTTTGTGCAGATGTTTCAGTGATAATCTCCAAATAGCTCCCTCCGTCTGCAGGGACCATCTTGATCAGATTTGCCATGATTTTGCTAAAGCCATTCTTCTTAGTCTTCTTGAGGTCTTCATGAGGTATAGCCCATCTGTAGCCCACAGTTTTTCACCTAAGAAATGAAGATGGTGATCCCATAAGCCAAACTTCTCCCATTAACATGATCTGCATAACTAGTCATTCACTTGCCGTATCTTCCTGTCCCTGTGCAGTCCTCTAACTTTCAGTGGTAGAAGTGGTGGGACTACCATTCATGTCTCTAAACTCTTCACTGTCTTACCCAAGGCTTCATAGTCCAAGGTGATCTGCTCGAAGGTGTTCTTTGCAGTGTTGTTGATGCCTACATGAATCAGAAGAAAGGATACTCTTCTGTGTTTCTGATTAGCTTTGGCAACATCCTGGATTCATGCACCAGGAAGACAGCACATTTTCTAATTTATCTTGGGTAGTTGGCGCACAGTTCCCTCTATGCCTCAGAGCAATGAGTCTCATACCACCAACACCTTCTATTTTCTTCTTGCTGCATTTGGTGATTAGGTTTGCTTGTCGGGTTGCCTTCCATATTATAATGATGGGATATGTAGTAGGTTTTGAGTTAGCTGCTTGCTTGTAACAAAGGTATGGGAACCAGAGACCTTTAGGTAAACAAAAGCTAGGAATGTAGTGATAAGCGTTGCCAGGCTATCACGGCTTCAAGGTCTCTTGCAAGCAGGAGGGAAAACGTCTTGGTATTTTATGTTTTTGAATTTGCTAATTGCCTTTAGTCTACTCCCTGAAGTCCTATACAATGCATCTCACCACAAATAAATAATGTTTATTCACTGTCCTATTTGTGTGTGTGGATTCAGTTCCTGACATTTGCTCCTAAGCTGCATGCTCCTTGGCATGTAGTGTTTCTTACCACTGGAAACCAGGAGTAAGAGAGACACTGCATGCTAGGGAAGGCATTATCTTAAGGAAAATGTAGGAAGTGATTGCTTAGTTGGAATGATGCTAAATTCATTGCACATGCTCTGCTCCTGATGGTGACTGAACTACAGGGTGCTCCCTCAGTATTACATCCCCCTTCATATCCATTGGTAGTTTCTTCCTGTTGTTTCTGCAAGATCAGTTCTCCCTCTATTCTATCTGGGAAGACCTTATGTTCTCTGATTCCTTGAAAAATTTCAACAAGTAGCTGCAATGCATTGGCTTTCTTCCAAGAGAGCCAGCAGTTTGCACCTGCTGCAAGTGCAGTCAGTGAGGTTTCCTGGCAAGAAGATAAACATTTCACACATGTTGCAGCAGCCAACAACAGATCCTTCTTCCTCCATCTCTTTTTCACTCCTTTTTTTACCTATTCCAGACTATAACTCTTACTGAGGTGCAGTCCACTGGTTCTCAATGACTAAGCTTCAAAGACTGAGGCAGCAGTTATATAGAGTTAGTAGCTGCTAGCTCCACCCCCAAGCAAGCCACACACAAGCCATCTAATGGACCAAGTGAAGCTCACAAGCAGTATGTGCAACAGAACATCACCATCCTATTTGTGCTCCCCAACAACTGATACAAAAAGGCATATAACCATTGACACTGAAGTGATTATGTGTCCAATACAAATGATGGATACTGATTTTTCCAATCCTCCAAGAATTTGTTCAGTTTGGATCTGAGTCATCAGATAACAGGGTTAAGTTTCATGAGTCAGTTTCATGGGTGACATATGAATATTATAAAATAGAGTATTCCAAAGAAACTGAGAGAGAAGAGAAAGCTTCAAGAGATGGATGAAACAATCTAGTTCTGATACTGCTTCAGAAACTGTTAGCCATCATATTTTTGGCTAGGTGTCAGAGTGTAATAAGATGTCACCATTATTTTTTAAGCCTCTCATCCTCTAAAATAATTTGCCAGAGAGCTGAATGTTAAAAACAAAAAACAAACAAACAAACAAAAAAATCACATGCAGACATAATATATTTTGAAAAGCAATTAATACATAAATATCTACAATTCTTTGTTCCTCAAAATCATTTTTCATATCAGCTTTCTCATCTCAGTTTTCATTACCAGAAGAGAATATTGGTAATTTCTGTGATCTCTAGGGATGAGTTCACAAAACAATGTGTAACATTCATTCATTCTATTGCAACATCAAGCGATGGCTTGATGTTGATTACCGACCAAATTTGGCAAACCCATTTATGGATGTCTCAGATTCAAAGAAATAGAGGTAGAAGAAATGTATGGGTACTGTTCCAGGAACACATGCAAAAACTACAAAACTGGATGATATGCAATATTATGGGAAACAAGATGAGAAAGCAAAATATGTTTGCTCATATAAAATTTATTGGGATATTAAAATGGTTATGCAAACAAAATGATTTTTTTTTAAAAAAAATATTTATTCATTTTCACACATCACTTACCCAGTATGTCAGAAATAGTGATGGACAAATCGATTCTATAGGTTGTTGTGGGTTTTCCAGGTTTTGAGGCCATGTTCTATTAGTAGTTTCTCCTGACATTTCACCTGCAACTGTGACTGGCATCTTCAGAGGATATCCTCTGAAGATGCCAGCCACAGATGCAGGCGAAATGTCAGGAGAAAACACTAAAAAACCCACAACAACTTATGAATTCTGGCTGTGAAAGCCTTCGACTTTACATTAATCAATTCTAATTCACTCCATACTCACATCAAAAGAATATTTTCATCTCCTCTGTTTAATCCATCTCTCTCTGTATGTTCAATAAAATCCTCCTGGTACCTCAAATGGGGCAGTCTGTTTCATACCATATGATACACAGAGTGCTCATGTTGTTGGACAAAAGCTCAAGGATGTTTATCCATTTTAAGTTTTTATTATTAGTATTATTTCATTCACTTATTATGAACACAAGTGTAAATTTTTTGCAAATTTGACCTCACTGAATCTACCACCTGAAATGCTATAGAACTACTAAATTTTGCTGGTTGTATAAATTGATTCATTTGCTTCTGTCCATCAATTCTTCTTTAATAAAGATTATTTGAAGCAGTTCTAATATTGAAACTTTTACCCAGTGAGATCAGATAACATAACTTTACATTCTTCCTTTTGCTGGTCATAGAGAATGTACGTAACAGAAAAAGCAGGAAGTTAGTGTTTTATCTCCAAAGCATTTATCAAGGGTCAAATTGAATTTTACTTTATTGATTGGCTCTGCAGTGTGGAGGGCAAATGTGCACAGGATTTATACTGCTTTGATACTATAAAAAAGTGTTATTTCAAAATAACCCATATAGTTGGAAGGAAACCAAACTTCATTTTCAGCTGTTCATACTGTATACCAGCTAGGAATTTCTTGAGAATACTTTTTCCTCCTCAGATAACTGCTCCATTATCTAAAACCATTTTTCATCTAAGGAAAAAAAATGCGAATTACAGAGTGAGATATTATCTGGCTAGGAATATTAATTTGCAACAAAGACTTCAGTTTCAAATTGGAGAGAGAGAGAGAAATCTAACTTCCCATCCACCAATGTTATTGAATCGAATCTTTATTATTACGGTCATAGACCAGCATCACAAACACTTAAATAGCATAAAAAATAAAAAAGAGGTAAGTGGCGAGGATCCGACAGTAAAATACAATTTTTTAAAATCCAGTAAAATACAATTGATATAATAATAGTAATTCCAAATTAAATAATAGTAATTCCAAATTAAGTAAAGCTAAAAACAACCTCCTAAAACACAGTTATAACTCAGAATTTGGAGAAAAGTTTATCAAGCCCATCTACATTATTTCAGTCATATACAAAATTTAAAGATAAAACCTAATCTAAGTTAAAATATACAAAATAAAATTTTAACCATTAAGATCCTTTACCATTCGACTTCTTAGTTTAACAGCAGCAGCAAAAAATCTAGCCACTAATAGAGTGGTCTGTGATTCCCTATCCTCTAATAAATATTTTAAATAATAGTTGGTAGTTCTGCCCGGGAGGAGCTGCATCAGAGGAATAATCAGTGAAAGTCGAACACCAATGTTATAGACATTATCAGCAGAACATATTTCTGTCTTCCCACTTTGATACAACAGCTCTACTATGACCTCCACCTTAGATTTTAAGAATAGCATGATACAGATTTCTTCTGTGACACTGGATGGAAACCACAGACTAGCATATTGCACTTGTAAATTGTGTATACAAATATAATCTGTATTGTGTACAATACATTCTATATGTTATTAGCCAAACCCTGGCAGAGACAGCTAAAGACATTCAACTAAGTTACAAAGAACAAACCTGTCAGTGAATCCCCAGAAGCAAATAAATACTCTTCCAATTGTTTTCCACATTGCACAAAGCTTAAAATAGAGCATTGTGTTTTATACAATACGTTAAACATATTGAGATCTAGAACATATGCAAATTTATTCATTGTAGATGTCTTTTCTTCCTTTGAAGGAGCTCCATTTCTTTTAACCATTTTTACTCTTTGTCACATCTGTGGAAATGTTTTCACAACACATGTCCCATGCCATTGTAGTAGCAAGTTTACAAAGGTGGTTTCCCATATTACAAACATGCTTCCTTAGGCCTCAGGAAGTGGTTTTAATTTCAAACATAAAACCTATACTATACTACATAGCTGAACAAACCAGACATTGTTAGCATCTAGTCTTCCTTTGTTACAAAAGTGAGACTTACAACAAACTGTTACAGCATTTTCTAAGACTTTAATAATAATGTTCCTGTTCTTGCTCAATTTAATAATAGTGTTCCTGTTCCTGTCAGATAGTCTGATCTTCCTTGGAATATTAGATTGTGTAAGACATTCAGGCCACCCAATTCATTTCCTCTCACTGTGTTTTCTGTTTTATTTTTCTAACTGACACCAATCATTTTAAGGATCCTGGTGATCACCAATATGTTCAGTCTCCCCATTCAGATCATTTTTGGACACCTTCCTGTTACCCTGTTTACTGGGGGTCCCAGGAGGGACACCTAAATAACCTTACAATTATGCAAAATGGGGGAAATTAGTCAAGAGCACTGGTTGGCACTGTGAGAGGCAGAGTAACACAGCAGGACCTTGTAACCCAATGTTTACAGGGTCAGGCCAAGTCAAGAAGCAAACCATATTGAAAATAATGAGTGATCTTTATTAAATACAGACAAACAATTTAAGCAACACACGCACACAGATAACTAAGGAAAATAAAGGTATGGGCATGATAGCGGGATTTTCAGAGGGATAGTTGATTTGGGTGATACAGAACCTGTTCCTGGAGCCCGGAAAGAAGATAGAGAGCGAAGCTGGGGTGCAATGTCTCTTAGCACATGGAGCTGAGGGGAAGCTCACCAAGCAAAGAAGCAGCAAGGCGGTCTGGAACTTGGGAGCGATCCGAGGATGGTCTCGGAATCAGGGGTTTTTATAGAGGGAAATGTGACTGCAGGCTATGCCATACTTGGGGAAAACAATGCATTTTAGAAGTGGGGCAAAGCTTTGGAAAGGTCACAATTTAGCATGATTGAATTAAATCCAAATGGACAAAGAGTTAGCCAGTATGCAAATGGTCAGTGCTTGGCAGTTGAGTATTCAGCTTGCCAGGTTGCCTGCTCGGGACAGGGAGTCTTTTGTAAACAGCGTGCATACATAATGAGGGTGTTTGCAGAGAGTTCTCCTAAAGCAAGGATCTGGCTATTTCTGGCCTACCTGGGTGGAGAATGAAATGTTCAGCAGTTAGTGGTTGAACCTAGTTCTGTGCCTGTTCAGGGGCCTCACAAACACATGGAGAGGGGTGGTAGAAGAGAGCCAAATTATTGATATCAAAATGATATCTAGGAGTATCTCCAAGGAGGCCTAAACTGCAGTAACATTCCTTTTTGGATATTTTTTCCTCCTCCAAATATATATTTAGGCTGTTTCTGCTGGCATAGACAACACTGAGTTTACTGTTAGAGTGATAAAACTTTCTTCTGGTTTGTTAAAAAATGGGGGATGGCAAAACTATATGACCAGTTTACTATCACATTCTGCTTTAGAAGGAAGTTTAGAGCAGAATATCCGATTAAGCGAAGGCAGCATACAGAATTTCAGTTAATGGAAATGGTTTCACACAAATGTGTTGGCCTTTCTACTGGTTCATCTATTAAAACATACTTATATCCATGGGGAAGAAATTTGACTTTTTAGCCTTCTTCTCCCTTTTCTTCTCCCAAATAAAAAAGTTGCCATTAAGGCCTGAATCAAGCAAACAAAATTGATTTGTTCCTAATCCATACTCATAGATTTGCCATTAAATGTGCGTTTATACTTCAGAAACTGAAAACAGATAGCAATTTTCTGTGGAGGAACACACAACCCCAAAACATCCTTTACTTCTGTCAGAAGACCTAAGCTGAAAGTGCATGCAACTGAAACATATTGCATTTATATCAAAGAATTCTGCACAATGATCATCCCTATGTAAAAGTTCCAGCAGATAGTTAGCCACTGATTTTTGTCTGCCTCACCAACAGTCCATCCCATTCAGATCAAAAAGGATAATGGAAAAGTGGGGAAAAAGTTAAGTTAGCAAATTTCTACCTATTTGATATAGTGATAGTTCCTTATTGACAACTCATTATAAATAATAAAAGCCACAACTAACAAAGAAGATGGCAAAGGCAAAAGGACAAGGACTAGCACAGCTTATGTAAAAGAAGATATAAATAGATACAGTAAAGATTGAAGAATGTGGAATATGGACAAGCAAAACTGAGGGAGTAACTAGAAATAATGAGGGAAGGAACCCATTAAATGTTGAGGCCATGAAAGATGGGTGACTGAATCCTATTTCTTATGTGCATATCTGAAAGAATAAAAGTGTGCACTTCATCATGCAAGGAATGACCTGTGAAAAATGTTTCCTTCATTTGTAAACTGAACTTAGATACAGCAAGGCAAAACTCTACAAATATGATTGTCAAAAGCAGGACAGGTTTAATACATGGTCAGAATGTTACATCAATTTTCACATATCTGATCAAGAACAATGAGAAAAGAATATCTTACATGCCTTAGCAGGCTTTTAAATTTTAAAACATTCCACATACTTGTGAGTTGTTTGCAATGTTTTCACATTTTTAAATGCTCAAAATTTATCATATACATTTGTCTTGCTGTTAGAGCTACAACCTCTAAAGTAAATTAGTGAGATTATTCCTGTATCACAGACAGAGTGGTGAGGCTGGAAAGTCTAGCTTGCCAGAGATGAAATGACTTTTAGAGCTGTACTACAGTTACTTAGAATTTCTTGACATTTTTGAACACTTGTTATACAGTATTGTGGATATATGATTGATTTAAAACCAGAAGTGGGGAACTGTGGCCACCAGGTGTTTTTTGGCCTGCAGCAACTGTCAGCACTAGCCAACATGACCAAGAGTGAGGAATTGTGAAAGCTGCAATCTAAAAATATCCAGAGAAATACAATTGGCCACCCTATTTTAAATGAAGAAGACCTGTAATTTAATCTGAGATTATGTATATATGGAATGTTATGTGCATGAATTAATGGAACTTTAAAATGCTTAACTTTCACAGTGACCCATTTCAAATACTTGCAACTATTCATTGCTCTTACCAGCTTGAATTAACTATTACAGTTATAGGTGTAGGATATGGAGTTATGCATCTGTAACTGATTAATATTCATGATCCTTATGTATTCACAATCGTGACACTATTGCCATGACCATAAAAGTTCCACAATCCTGCTTTAATGGCAGTTGTCATTGCAGCTGAGGGCAATCTGTTCTCCTATTGATTAGGGAAGAGTATACTGATGTTTCCACCCCTCCTGCCTATGATCTCTGCTACAAGGAGGAATAATAACAGGGATCCTGCTTCTGATTGTCACACCAGAGATTGCTTGAGAGACAGGTTGGAAATGTCTGTATAATGTGCCCCAACTGAAAGAAGAACAGACCCCTACTGCACACAGTGGTTGCTCCTTCTTAAGGCAGGACGCTACTTAGGATCTTGATCATCATTTCAAATAAGATTAGAAAGGTCATCAGATATATGGCTTTGTCTATCTGTGTATAGCATTGTTCTTCACAAAAAAGACCTAGTAGTTATTATTTGTATTATTTATTCACTTCATTTTTCCATGCAGTGAGGATGAAATGGATAAAATACACAAAAATCTATTATGAAATCTATATATGATGTGTTTCTCAATCCAAGAGCTTACATCGGGTGAGCAGTTATTATGAGTTTGATTAATTATGCATAGAATTTTCTCCAATAATACTTGCTATGAGGAGAAATGAATATGGATTTTTCCTCTATGTCAAACATCCCAGATAAGTATGTGAAACCAAGCAATATAGGAAATACCAAAACTGTATGAGAGGACATGAAATTAAAATTATGTTCAGGACAAAAGTGTTTTATCTAATTATCCCTACTGCGAATGAAACAGCCTTTGCCTATGGTACAGGGAAATAATGACTTGTCTCCTTCTCAAGTGCTTCTTCTTTGGAAGACATTAGGAGAGAGCCAGGAGGGAAGAGGAGGAATAGTCTGCACTGGATAAACAGAAATCCACTCACAAAGCATTTAATCTGGCATAAAGTTGCATTTCTCTGATAAGTCACCTAGTAATCAAGGTATATTTCACTTTTACATTGCTTATTTTTTTCAGTTCTGTGTCTCTCTTTTTTATAGCAGAAGTTCTTTTAATTAAGAAAATAAAGAATTAGACACATATTTCAGATGTCTTCATGAGCCCATAATTAAATTAAATTCCTAATCTCTTTAGGATATCCTCTAAATGTTATCTACGAGAAACATTTAATATGAAGAATTTAAGTCACCAGACTGTGCCAAAGAATGTGAAAAAAAGTTTTCTGATAAATGAGGTTAAGGCATGCTGTTCCATACTTTTTTATGATAGATATGAATCTGGACATCATTGGACGCAGCAGCATGGCTGTGAATAGGCTTTTCACAAAGACAATACCCCATTAAACAGTTACATCATTACTATCTTCTAACCACCTATTAGGGTGGAGGGTGGGAAAAGATACCTAGAATAATAGAGATATTTATGATGCTTTGCTGCTTAAGGCAAAGGAATTCCTCCAACCCTAATCCAGAAGAAAATTGGAAAGGAACTTGTATTTTACTTCAATAGTAGTGACTGAAGCCCTAGGCAAATCGCCTATATGGCACAGGAAGTTTCAACAAAGGGTAAAGGCCAAGGAATTGTTATTGCAACTCCCTCAACACCTACTGCTTAAGATGGTGTCACATTCTTCCTAATAGTAGGGCGAGTCCTCAAGTTTCCTTGTGGGATTGACTTTGATGTTTTATTGTAATTGAAACATAGAACTTTTTTAAAAAAGGTATATGAAGCTCTTTTTAAAAACTTCTGAATTAAATATGTGTGTGTGGCTTTTACTGACACATCTATAACTTAGTACCAGTATGGACTATGGGTCTAAAGAGGTGTTAAAAAAAATGCCATAGATTGTAATAAACTTGATAGGTACTTAGATAGGTAGCAATAGATAGATACTATAAACATTCTAGGATGAAGTGGGAAAAGTGAATTACTATTCCTAAGCAGTCCTTTTGAGTCACATGTAAAACCTGTCTCTGTAAAAACAGACATATATAAAGAATACAATATATCTACAATATTCTTTGGTAATTAATAAGGCTGGAAACCTTGCATGTGTGACTAATTGGTATGCCCAATTTTTAAAAGTTTAACAGAAGGATGCTTTGAGGGTGAGACCTCACGATCAAAGACATTGACCAACACATTCCTCAGATGCTGTAGAGTTAGTGTAGATATAGCTCTCAACTTACTGGCAACTTCTTCCGTCAGTGAAGGAAGTTCCTGTTGATGCCATTGGGAGCTTCCTATTAGGGTCTTTCCACACTACACTCTTACAGTGTTATTATTCTTCTTTCAACATCCTATGGAATCCTAGGGTTTGCAGTTTAGGGAGGGGCATTTAGAATCCTCAGCCAGAGAGCTCTTTGGCCTCAGTAAACTACAAATCAAGAATTCCACAGGATGTTGAAAGTGGAATAATGACACTAACAGTGTAGTGCAGAAAAGCTCTTAGTGCAGCCAGCAGCTTGAGGGTAGGGATTTTCTCTGGCTATGGTGTGCAGATAAATAGAGAACAAAGTAGGCATGTTCATAGCAGTCATATAATTAACATCACATTAGCATCTCTTTTTCCTTATTTCTCACTGATGTCATAAAATTATTTTTTCCCCAGTTCCAGCAAAGTTTTTATATATATGTTTGTGTGTGTGTGTGTGTGTGTGTGTGTATGATAAAATAAAATAGGATAACTGGCTGTGCTAGGTTTGTACTGGAATCCTAGCAGCATTTATAATAGATAACATTCTTGCAGACTGTGCCCAGAGAAATCAAATTGTCAGCTATTTGATTGGAAACCTGAAATTAAAAAAAAAAAGCAAAAGAAAATTTGCCAATGATTTAAACCATAAAAACAAAGAGGTGATCTATCAGGAAAAGTTTCCAAGTCCTATTTAAATGATGTGAAGCTATGGACTGTGAAGTATATAAGGAAAGCGTAATATGTGTGTACTGCGTGACCAAAGTATATGCAGAGATGATTTATTAAAGTTCAAAACCTCACACATTGATTAACAGACCATTACAGTCCAAAGAACACTAGGAGCAGAAAGAGCTCCTATTATAGCTTAGTTAATTAAATAAGAGAGTAATCAAATTAAACACATAGGACACTGTCCAAAGATGTCATCTATGGGTGAGTGAGCCCATGCTGCCAGAACTTCATTTGAAGGTTGCACTGAGGCAGTATCCACTCACGAAGAATTGACTCTCTGTTTGGCTGACTGTTTCATGACTTCTTGATGTCTGATGAATGAGATTGCTGTAGGGACAACATCAGAAAAACCTCAAGAGTCAAACTTTATCTTTGGTTGTCTGATGGACAAGACTTTATGTCAGTTGATTTTTGATAAATATTTGCAAAATTGCATTTTTCCCATAATCAGTCAGCTATAAAAAAATTCTGGATATGGGAAAAATGGAAAAATGTCTTTGTATGCTTCAGTCTCAAAAATCTGGACTTGAATCTCTGGCTATTAAGTCAAGGCAATGCTGTCATCAGATTGTTACATTCCCTCATCCCCAGGGGGCTCATTCTCTTTAGGCTGATACAATAGAGAAATCTCCATGCTTGTCTAGATGGACTTAGGCCCTTTTCACATGTGGCGAGGAAATCACGCTGTGACGCTTCCGGTGGTTTTTTCTTTATATCCGCTAATGCAGAGTTTAAATTATGAAGTTCCAGACGGCTCTAGAGTGAACTAGTTTAGCATGTGTTAATGCATCCACACCATATTCTTATGGCCACTCCCGTTAGTGTCCTTTCCCCGCCCTCTTCAGCTGTGATTGGCTATTTTTTTTTTACGAATAATGGTGTCGTGCGTCATTACGGACGTCATTATGTACGTGCAGTCACCTAGGTCCTCCCACAACGCCCCCTCCCTGCGCCCCACCTTCCTTTGAAGCCTCTGTGGAGACAGTGAGCGTTTTTTCCCGCCTGCTTTTTCTGTTGGTTTCGGCTGGTTTGGGTATGGAGGAAGAGGGAATGACGAACGTTGCCGGGGCCCTTGGCCTGCTTATGAGGGTCTTTGCAGCTGTGCTCGCAACACTGCAAACATGGTGGGCCAGAGATAGAGCAAGGAGGTACAGGCTCTGTCGAGACCATTGCAATGCTGGGCGGCACGAACGGTTATATTTGCCACTGCTGGGAGTCTTCTTGCGGCGTGTGCCACGCCCAAGAAGATGGTGGGTTTGGGAGTGGATGCTCAGGACATGATGGACCGAAGAGGTTCTTGAGAAATGGGATGAAGAGCAGTGGCTCTACCACTTCAGGATGACCAAAGCCACCCTCTTTGAGATCACTGACCATCTGTGCCCCCACTTGAAGAGAAGAACCACAGAGATGCTCCAAGCCATTTCTGTGGAGGAGAGAGTGGCCATTACTGTATGGTGGCTGACAACCCCTCTGATATATCGCAAGACGGCCAACACTTTTGGCTTGGGGATCTCCACAGTCACGGTGTGCCTTGAGATCGAGCATGTGCTTCTGGCATCCACTGTTTGCCTTGGAGGCTATAGGAGGGTAAGTACTCTAAAACCCAATCTCCCCCAAACCACATAGATCAGCACTCACTCCCGTGCAAGTATGACAGCACAATGGTAGGCTCTCTGGCTGCCCACTCCCAAGCCTATCCCAACCCTATCCAGTCTTTTCTGGCCTTACGGTATTCCTAAATATGGAACCAATTGTACCGTGTCCTGGTCTCGGCAGCAGGAGGAGGGGGCTTGCTCCTGCTAGGAAAACAACAGAGATTTTAGTGGGGAACTGGTGCCAAAACAGCAGGGGGAGAGGAATGAAAACTACCCTGTGCCCCCCGGAACATATGGCCACAAAATCCATCTCTCTGACCAGTGGCCAGCACTTCCCCTGGCCATCAGTCTACAATAACCACTCCAGGAAGTTTCACATGCAATTCTCACGCGCACACCCAAACCGTGGCCTCTGTCTATCTCCCCCCATCCCCCTGTCCCACCCTCCAGCAGTCTCCTTTTTCCTCATACTGTCCCAGTCTCATGGTGGCACTCTCTCAGCTCAAACCACAAAATTAACAAAGGCATGCATTCAGTTCTTGTGGCACGGGTGTAAGACCCACCATAACACAAATGGAATCCCCATCCCCCAATAAGGCAAAATGGGACATGCACTCCTTGGTGGCCACATTCCCAAAGTTTTAATACAGTCATCCTTGTTCTGGGCTCTGCATCAGCAGAAAGGAGGCTGGGACAGCCCAAAACCCCAAACCACACTACTAGACACAGGCCTTAAATCTTGGGGCCACACTCTCAAGCCTGGAGAGTGCAACAGCTGCCAAGGGAGCATGGTGCATAAGGAACATGTACAGGTGTTCATGTTACATTCCTATGAAAATTAATTGTTCTGGTTTTGATCCCACCACTTACAGATCATGGATGGTTTCCAGCAGATGAGTTTCCCGCAATGCATTGAGGCAGTGGATGGTACACACATCCCAGTGTGACCACCAAAAGGAAGAGGGGAGGAGTTCGTGAACAGGAAGAGCTCCTTCTCCATACTCCTACAGGGAATGGTGTATCATTCGGGAAAGTTTGTGGACATTGTGCTGGGATATACTGGAAGAACACACGATGTGTTTGTTTTCCGGAATTCTTCCCTGTGACATGCCATGGAGGCTGGAAGGTTCACCCCAGGAAACCCAACCATAACAATTGGTGGTGTTGCCATTGGCCCTGTGATCCTGGGCGATGCTGCATGCCCCCCTTTCCCGGTGGCTGATGAAGCTGTATGGAGGACATCTCAACCCAAAACAGATGGCCTACAACAAGGTCTTCAACCATTGCCGGAATGTTGTGGAACGGGCATTTGAGAGGCTCAAGGTGTGATGGGGCTATCTTTCGGTTCCTTTGACTGTCTCAGTGAAGAACTACTTCCCAGTGGTGTCAGCTTGTGTGGTTCTTCACAACATCTGCAAGACCAAAGGCCACATTCTGCACCCTGACCTTGCAACAACACCCCCACTAAGTCTCCCATCCAGCAGAGGGTAATGTCGTCCTCATGCCTCTGGAAGGAGGCTCCATGAAGGAGAAATGGTGAGGAACGCCATAGCAACCCTCATAGCTGGCGACAGTGAATAGCGGAAGCTGCGCGCTTCCGCCACAGTTTTGTTTGGTTAACAGTAAAATTTGAAAATGGTACCTAGTGCCATGAACCCGAATTTAAAGCTTGATGCTTGTTATATATTTAAGTGCCTTTTCACTCACTTGACATTATCCAGAAATATCGCTTTGTAAATAAAGTGTTCTTACTTTTGTTTGGAATGCCCTTGTGTTTTTTTATTGTTTATCATTATGTAAAAGAAAAGGAAAATGGAAGTAACAACCTCGAAACTTTTGCCCTTGGAGACATGAACACCCACCCAGAAATTAACTTCCCAGGGGAAAAATGGAAAACAACTTTATGGAGGTTCCTGAAACATGAGGTAAGAAAGGCTTAGGGACTATAACGGGGGCGGGGTTTTCTGACCCTGGGAAACTTTGCTCTTGGTGCTTGCTGCTGCAGGGAAGACATTGATGTGCTCCCCACAGCTAGGTTCTCACTATTCCCTGCTACTGCTGGGTCTGCGACCACAGGTGCACCACCCATTGCTGGGAGTCTTCCTGTTCTTCCTGTCATCACACCAGTGATCTCAGACATTGCTGTGGCGCACACCCTTAGGAGGGAGATGATCTCCTGCCGCTCCTCCGCTGCTGTGGCACTTTCCTGTTGCATCTGGACACACTCCTTGGCACGCAGCTCCCGGTTTAGTTCCTCCTGCTCCCTTATGAAGTCCATGGTGGTTGTTGCAGCGGCAAGGCTGTCACCACGGCCCACAATTCTGCCCCTGTTCCTGGACATCCTGAGCCGTGACATCGGGGACATTCTCATCATCAGAATTTGGATTTGGCTTTCCGGGGTTGCACTGGGGGACTCATCTAGGGAGATAAAAATTTAAAAGACATTAACAGGAGTAGAGGTATGTTGATAAAAGGTACTTTCCTACAGGCATGCATGGCCACAGGTGGGCTCCTTAGTGCAACATTTATATTACTTTGCCATTAAGAGCTCTGATCAAGAACACTGTACAATTGCCAACGTGGCAGTGCTTTCATCCCTTACGGTGTCTGTTACTGCCAGGGATGCTGCACAAAATTTTCATATTAGGGTTTGGCAAAAAGGAACAGGGAACAAGCCATGTCCTGCTCCCTGCTCTCAAATTCCATCATATCTGATAAATAAAAGTAATAGCTTGTTGATGTGCTCCCTGAATACAACACTCCCACTGTGAAAGAGGATAAACACGGCCAGTACTTTTAACTCTGTGCCATGTGGTAAGCGCTATTAGGCTGCGGTAAAAATAATTGTTCCCTATACAAAGGAAAAATACTGCCATAATAGCTGGGGGGAAGGGCAATAGATCAATCACATCTGCGGCTGTCGTGCACTGTTCCATCGGATGTGGAATGGCAGCACCGCGAAACCCCTACTGGGATACTAGAGGCACTGCATTCATGTTGTGTTTTTGGAGAATTTGGAGAAGAGTTTTTGCTGCTTGCTTTTTGGATTTTTTCTGTTCCTTTACCCCTTGAAATTCCTCCTTTGACCCCTACAGTTTTGCATATATCTTTCAATTCGCTCCTTTACTATCCCAGCTTGGTTTTCTGCCTTCTTTTTCTCACCCCCTTTGGCTCTTCACCCTTTCCCACTTTCCCAAGTTTTTTTTTACAGGAAGTCTGTCCTCAGCTTTTTTGTTTGTTTTGTTTTGTTTTTTGTGTGTGTCTGCATGTTTGAATGTGTAATGGAGCAGGAGGTGAGTGGTCCAAGTTTGAGACCAGGGAAATGCTGGCAATGGCCAGATGGTGTGGTGGGGTGCGTTTGCTTCTGCGTGGAAACACCCACGCCAATGATGTGCATTATGAAACCATTGTGCACTGCTTGTCACGCCATAGGCATGAAAGGACTGCTGCCGATAATAGCGGGGGCTTCCAGTGGCTGCGGCGAGGAGTTTGCTCGTCTCCCAACACAGCTGGGGAGAGACGAGCACCTAGCGGGATTCGGAACTCACCTTTTTTGAAGGTAAATGGTGGGAAAACACCCTCTTGGAAAAGTGGGTTCGGAGACACTTGCTGAAGGCCAGAACCACTGGGGTAGCGCTCGGAAATAACATCTCAAATTGGGTTTGTGAAACACAGTGCAGGTCTGTGGAGCTGCCATTACCCGTCAGGTCTCCCAAGGAGAAATCCTCACCACCACTTTTTAATTTAAACTTTGTGTAACAACGAAAGAGGAAGAAACAGAAGGAAGGAATTTCGGACACTCCTTTTTGATTAATAAAGGAATCCTCGTCTTATTCGTAAAAGAAATACCAACACAGAATTCGCTCTACAAATAAACAAACAAAAAAGGCTTGCCTCTTTAAGAAAGGGGAAACCTCCCAGGGGGGAGGGAGTGGTTTCTCAGCTGACTCAGCTATCTCCCAGTTAAGAGAAAGTGCAGCTGAGTAGTTTGCAGCTGCAGTTTAGCCTCTATGAGTTAACGCAGTTGAAGCACTAAAGCGAAAAGGATTACAACACAGCAGCATTATACGTCTAACTGAAGGAAGATCCTTTTTTCCCCTTTCTACGCACCTTTTGTTAGCAGGAAGCAAAACTGCTGAAGTGCAGAGTGGAATCGCTTTGGTTTGAGCGCGAAGGAGATACACATAGAGTGGCTGAATGCTGAGTGGCTTGACCCACCCAACTTGTTTGGAGTTCTTTTCCTTCGCAATCGTTTCTTTAGCTTTGATTTTTCCAAGTTGCATTCTTCATAGATCTTCATAGATTAATAGGTTTAAGTTTAGAATTTGGTTTGATGCTGAGCCCGTGAGAGAGGGTTAAATTTCCTGGCAGTGAAATAGGAAATAGGAAAGAGTATAATAAGATAATAAGATAAAAGAAAGGAAAGAAGGAAAGACGGAAAAGGACCAAAGCACTAAGGGAACAGGATGGAATTTCGAGGCCTGATTTAATTTAAATGATATCTACAAGTGAACTGTAAGTGAACTGTAGGTTTAATTTAGTTTAATTATTTGCAATTAATCCAATTACATGTATAAATTTGTGTTGTGGTTTCTAAGAAATAAGAGAAGGCAAACATTTGGGAGAGTGGCTGGAAATTATATATCTATTCTGGCTTAGGTATCGTCAATTGTTTATTGCCTATTGTCACCCTCTTATGTATCCTCTGGACTTTTTGTTATAACAATTGTTATAATAATTGTTGTAATAGTTGTTATAATAATTGATAACCAGTGCTGGTTTTGATTGTATAATTTTGATTTATTAATTGGCATGATAGCTTAGGATGTATAAGTATATACAATAATTTAGTCTATGACGTATAGGTGTACACAGTAATTTAATAATCTGAAATGACAATTGATAATAATAATAATAATAATAATAATTGATTTATTAGATACAAATGAAATAACAATTGATGTAAAAGGGGAAACTATAGTGAGAACTATAGTGGGAACCCTTTCCAAATTTATAGTGGGAACCCTTTTAGATCAAAAATATTAAGTTTAAGATAAATTACAACTGTAATCTAACGGGTTACCGACACCTTATAGTATTTGTATTGTGTTCTGTATTACATTTGCTACAAAGTAGTGATTATTTCTCAATGGCTTCTGGGACGAGAAAGGCTGTCCTATCGCAACAAGCCCAACAAGCTCAAGCTCAAAGAAGATCCTCTATGGATGAACAGACAAAATTTTTAGAATTTGGGAATTCTATTCTACAAGAGGTCAGGAAGCTAAGGGAAGATTTTACAAAACACATACAACAAGTGTCAACTGAGATGAGAGAAATAAAACAGGAAGTACAAAATATAGGCCAAAAAATGGAAGATATGACCAAAGATATGCAGAAAATGAATGAAAAGATCGATAGTCTACAAAATAGAATGATCCAATTAGAAAAAGAAACACCTGAAATGAAAAAACAAATGGACCAAGTGCAAGCACAAGTCTTGAATATGGAAATTAAGATTAGAAATAAATGCTTGAAAATAAGGGGACTGGAAGAATTGGAGGGAGAGGAATTGTATAAACAAGTAATTCTGAGTTTGGCTCAATTCGTTGGTTGGAATATAGATCAACTGGATCTGGAGATAGATAAAATCTTTCAGATTAACTCCTTTATTGCTAAAACGAGAAATGTCCCTAGGGACATTGTCATTTATTTTCTTAGAGAGAAAGTCAAAGATTTAATTATTCAAGAGACCTATGTGAATAAACTTGTGATCGATAATATGGAATTACAGGTATTTAAGGATGTTCCCTCTCAAGTGTTGAAAAAGAGAAAGGAATATTCATTTTTGACACAAGTATTAAAAAAACATGGAATACAATACAGATGGGGTAGAGGAGAAGGTGTCGTTTTAACATTTCAGAGAAGATATACACTAAACACCATTGTAAAAGCACAAGACTTTGTGAAAAAGTTTAAAGAAAAGTTTAAAGAAGAATTAAGTAAACCTGAACTGGAGAGAGAAACAGTTCCTGGACAAGTTCTCGATAAGGAAGAAGTAAAGATTGCAACACATAATTTAGCAGGAACCAAATTCAGACAAAGGAAAGAAAAGGAGGGTGTCTTAGATAAAGATAAGGATTATACTTTGGAAAAGAAAGTTTTGGGGAAAGACACAGTCAGGATATTGAAAGAAAGCAGGAAGAGAAAGATCTGGAAGAGGAAGAACTTGAAGAGGACGAAGAAGAAGAGGAAGAAGGTGAGGATAGATTGATAGAAAAAGAAATACTTTAAGGAGAGCCTTAATTGTAAAGGAAGTGGAATTAAGGACTCTTTAATATAGGATGAAAATCCTTTCATGGAACGTTCATGGACTAAATGCACCAATTAAACGGAAAAGAGTATTCCATCATATAGGAAAATTGAAACCAGATATAATATGTCTGCAGGAAACACACATAAGAGACAAAGATATTAATTATTTAAATAATACCAAACTTGGAGTACATTTCTCCTCAGTATGTAGTAAAAAGAAGAGAGGGGTAACGGTTATGTTGGTAAAAAATATAGCGCAAAAGAGGTTTTTAAGGATGAGAAGGGAACATATATAGGAGTAGAAATACAGTAATCACAAAGTGTATTTTTATTAGTTGGAATTTACGGCCCACAACAAAATAAAACAGGTTATTACGAAGTAGTACAAAAAGCTTTGGATGAATATGACTATCAGGATATTATGATATTAGGGGATTTTAATGGAGTCATTGACTCTGGGATAGACAGAAAAACAGGTAAACAAAAAACACTACAACGCAAGTTACCAAAGTCTTTCTTTAATATGATGGAGAGTTACGCATTAATAGATATTTGGAGACACTTGTATGGGAACTCAGAAGAGTTTACATATTATTCAGAAGTCCATAAATCCTGGTCTAGGATAGATATGGCTTTAATAGCCAAAACTATGCTTAGAAATATTAAAGAGATGGAAGTCCTACCAAGGGTTTATTCAGATCATAACCCAATATTGCTAAAAATCAAGGAGAGAAACAGGAATTATCGTTGGACACTTAAGGATGAACTACTGAGAGATGAAAAAGTAGTAGGGAAAATAAAATCTGAAGTGAATCACTATTTTAGAGAAAATTCAGGGAAAGGAATAAAAGAGAGTGTGGTTTGGGAGGCAAGCAAAGCAGTAATTCATGGAACATTTATAGATCAGGAGATATTTAAGAAGAAAAAAAGGAATGAAATATATCAGAAAGTTATGGATGAATTGAAGGGAAAGCAAGATGAGCTTAAGAAAGACCCTCATAACTCTAAAATTAAGTATGAAATAAGTGCATTGCATAAACAAATTATAATCCAAAATACATTTGAAATAGAAAGAAAGTTAAAATATCTTAAACACAATTATTATGAACATGTCAATAAGACTGGAAAGTGGCTAGCTTATAGACTTAGAAAAGAGCGAGAAAAAAGGTTGATACTCCAAATTAGAGAAGGTAGAGAAACCTATAGTCAACAGCACAAAATAAAGTCAATATTTCAAAATTATTTCCAGGAATTATTCGGTGACAGGAATAATGTGGACCAACAGGATTATATGAGAAGATATTTAGAGGACACAAAAATTCCACCAATTAGGGAAGACCAACAGTTAGAATTAAACAAGCCAATTACAAAAATGGAAATCATAAACTCGATCCAAAGACTTAAGATAGGTAAAGCCCCAGGCCCGGATGGTTTCATATCACAATATTATAAAATATTTCAAGATCAATTAGTGGAACCTCTACAAAAAGTTTTGAATGAAATTGATGATGGAAATTGTCCGGCTTCCTGGGGGGAGACCTTGATAAGCTTAATTCCTAAAGAGGGTAGAGATCATATGGATGTCAGGAACTATAGGCCTATAGCTTTACTGAATACTGATTACAAAATATTTACGATAATACTGGCTGAAAGATTGAAAAAGGTTCTAAAAGATTGGAACAGTAAAGATCAGAATGGGTTTCTTCCAGGGCGAGCAATAAAAGATAATATGAGGAAAATACTAAATCTTATAGAATATTATGAAAAGCATAATGAGAAAAAACTTGGTCTGATCTTTCTTGATGCTTCGACAATGTGGAATGGAAATTTATTCAAGAAACTCTTCAAAAAATAAATATAGGGGATAAATTTGCTAACTGGATAAATAAAATCTACAAAGACCAGTCCGCAAATGTGTTAGTAAATGGGGAAAAAACATCAAAAATTAATATCAAGAAAGGAATGAGGCAGGGATGCCCACTATCCCCACTGATTTTCTTAATGATGATTGAAGTGTTAATTACACAAATAAGAAAGGACCCAGAGATAAAAAGAGTGTCCATCTAAAACTATCAATTTAAGATTAGAGTATTTGCGGATGACTTGGTTATTATATTAGATAACCCCATTCAAAGCATAAAACATCTTAAAAATGTATTAAATGAATATGGTAATATATCTAGCTTTAAGGTGAATTCGGACGTGATGCCATTTCACCAAGGTCCAGGAAAGCTGTCTACACGGGGAGGACTCCACGTCCCATTGTGCACCAGTGGAGAGAGGGCAGTGTTAACTGGTCATCCCCCTCCCTCCCTCCCTCCCCACCAAAAAAGAGGGGCCAGAGGGGAAGACATCCACATCACAAATCCAGGCTGACCTTCTTTGGAAAACTAACCTCTTTCCACTCCCCCTCACACACACATTCCGCCCCCTGCTGCAAAGGCCCCCTCAGGCCCATTTACACCCATGTTCTGGTCATTGTGGGGAAAGAGGCATGAGAGCCCCACAGCGATTTTCCTGAGCAAAAGCTCCATTAATAAGTACAAATCAAACAGCGAGGCTTCTCACAGGGGCCCTGGCCAGCCCCCATGCCGCCCTTTCTCCAGTGCCCTCAAGGCTAGCAAGCAAAGGGCACCACCCCTTGTCCCTGCCAGGGCCCCCTTGGCACCCACATCCAAAGGCCCCTCCTGGGGTTTTAATGGCCGAGTGCCTCAAGAGGAGACTTCCCTTTGAAGTGACTTGCCCAAGGCCGCCCCCCCTCCAAGCAAAGGGCTCCACAATGGAATACTCCCAGCCTCCTGGACTGCCAACAGCACAGTGCGCTCATGCAGTAATCGTAAAGTGCTGAGGCAAGGAATAAACCGATTAATTTTATCAAAACTGCGTACCTGCAAATCTTTTTTCCTTTTTCTTTCTTTAGCTAACCGCTTTCCGAGGATTAAAAAATGGCGCCGTCCTGTTCTTCATGGGGCAGATGTACCGCTGAAGATGGACACACCCACAGCCCGCCCTCCGTTGATCTCATGCGCGAATCAGCATGTATCTTCGCTTCTACACCACCGAACATGAACTCGGTAGCACGGTTTGGGGGAAAAACCCCCACATTTTTTCCGGTTTTTGAAAAGCACGCACGACTGCAAGTTGGTGGTGTCTCTGTGCGGATTGAGGTGTGGAACTTAAAAATTATATATGACCCAGTGCTCTCCAAGGTGTAGAAGACCCCTGTTAGAGGTCGCCCTGCCCCGATTTAATTACCCCATGTGAAAAGGACCTTAGTGAGTTTGGCTGTGCAAATGTGCAAAAATTTCAGTTCAGTCCATTTTTTGAAGCATTTATCAACTATTTCCAAATTATTGCAATTATTTTTTAAGTAAAATATGGAGGAAAGCAAAACTGACAGATTTTCCCTATCAACTGCATTGTTTTGAATGATGGCTATTGGTCCTATGAGCATTCATGCGTGTAGCCACAATTTTTTTTTCTGTTCTCCATATCTGTAAGGTACCCTTGCACAGATTATCACCTTCAGTGTGTCCTAAAATGAACCCTTGCATGTTTCTGTGATATTCTCAGTACTTTGAGATAATCACATTGAAGTTGAAGCCCAGTATTTCCTCATCCTTCTTTTTATTAAATACTATTGATGCTTTCTCTGCTGACAGTATCCATAAAACAGCTGCCCATGTCTTGCTGTTTTGTCAAACATCCAAACATCCCTTCAAACAGATCCTTGATGTTTAACAATTCTCAGATTCAAAGTCAATTTTAATATAAATGCATGCACATCTTTCAGATGTACAATCACATTAATGGTGCTAGATTGTACGTTCCTGAAGTTAAAATTTTAACCATTTGACTATCCATGGCAGCTGGTGGCTCTGATATCAGTCAGAGGCCCTTTTCGCACTGGCCTTTGCTCGCGCGACAGTCCCGTGAGCCTCGCAGG
Organism: Ctenosaura bakeri; assembly: GCA_948474755.1. Classification (NCBI taxonomy): domain Eukaryota; kingdom Metazoa; phylum Chordata; class Lepidosauria; order Squamata; family Iguanidae; genus Ctenosaura; species Ctenosaura bakeri. The sequence goes on from CAOLHI010000803.1 coordinate 99,419, forward strand.
AGTGGGAGCATCGCTCTGCATGACGCGCTCCCACTTCCGCCCGGCTCACGGGGCTGAAGCGGCGCGAGCGCGGGTTTTTTGATTTTCGCGTCCAAGCGAAAATCACCCCACGCTCGCGCAACGCTCCCGGCGCCCACCCGCACTTACCTTTCATGCGGAGCCTCCGGGAGCCAGCCGGGTCGCGCTGCCTTCCCTCCACCCCTGTGGAAGGAAGGAGCGGGGTGGGGAGCTAGCGCTACGGACACGATGCCCGCTTCGCGTGCACGCACGGGGGGGAACGTGACACCGCCCGCTTCTCGCGTGCGGGGGGGAATCCGGCGCGAGGTCTCCTGCTTCGCACGGGGGAGGGCGGCTTGCGCGGCAAGCCTCCTTCGGTGCCGCTTCCCCACTGGTTCCTTCGCCTGCGGAAGGAAGGAGGGGGAAGCGGCAGCCTCCCGGAGGAGCCTTCTTGCGCTTGTCGGCCTCCCCCGCTTGCGCTAGAAGCCTCAGTGCGAAAAGGGCCAGAGAGTGACAGCACTTCAAGGTTTAATGGAAACATTAAAAGAACTATCCTAAGTGATGAACCCTATTCCAAAAACAGGGTCAGAATATATTAAAAGAACTATCAAAAATGCTGAATCAGTTGTAAACCCACAACAGATTCAGCTCACCCATTAGTCTTCACTGCTAACTATATTTATTCAGGCATATATTCCATTACCTTCCATTTCTTAAAGAACTGACAAATATAAACAAGGAGCTTCCCAAAATGATTCTTAAATTACTCAATGTAATCTGAAACTTGGAACTGATGGCAGGCCCAGAACATTTAGGAAAGTATGCCCTTTACTAGGGCTGAAGCCCTGGTGTAGCCTCTGCTGATAGCGGGAGTGAAATATTTATTATCTGCTCACAGACTCAGTCTCAGGGAAGCAAAGTATTTATTATCTGTATTTATTGAGCTAGAGGTTCACCAGAAGGAAATGTAGACATCTGGGTCAAAAGGTTGAAACACCCCTGGGAAAGGTCAGACCAACTATTCCCCAGTCATGTGTCCAAGAGGGAAACCTTGAAAGGCATGTATGCACACATCAAATGGGCTATCCACAACTTTGAAATCTTGAGACACTAAGTGTCTCTCGGATGAGGTTATCGATTGCAATCTCAGGAACTACAAAGATGAGGTCCATCTGCATAATTCAGCTATTGTCCTTTTCCAGGAAAGGATCTGATCCCCCCGGGCATACTTTGCACTATAATGGAGTCCCCTTTTGGTGCTTTTTTTGGAGAACTCCCACCTTTGACTAGCGTCTATCATGCTGCTAGTCTGAGGTTCCCCTCAAGTTTTTTTTTTCTTTTTCCACTGAACTATCTTCCCTTGCTTCTTCCTGAGCTGCAGTCTCCAAGATCAGGTGCGATATAACTGCTTTCTTTCCGATCTCTTTTCCTGCTCTCAAGTCTTTCATACCCAGTAGTCCTTGTGTGCTTGTGTGAGTGACTGCTTTGTGTGTGTGTGTGTGTGTGTGTGTGGAAATTCTACCAATTCTGATAAATAAAATACTTTTACTTGGACACTTGACTTGTCTCTCAGTCTGACTCCTTAAATATAGGGTTAAAGATCTCATTGTGTTGCCCTGCCCTCCACTTTGTTAAGCAGTGCTCCACTAATTTCCCCAATCTTTGCATTTTTGGAGCAAATCCTGGTGCCCCCCCCAGGACCCCCAGAAGTCAGGGTAAAACTGGTACCTTATCATCCTTTGGATCTGGTCCTATCAATATTCCTGTGATTTCAGCCCACATGTATTTAATAAATAATTTTCAGAGTAATCATGATTTGACTTCTATACAGTGATGAATTTGACAACTATTTGGCAGAAGGTTTTTAAATACACGTAGAAGGGGGCTTAATGTGACTCTAACTATATGCAATAACCATATTACAGCTCACTAGCAACTGTGACTGTCTTTTCCAGGCACAGTTAAATGCCAGATTGCAGGTTTAATTGTCATTTCTATTGGCTCTTCCTCCTCTTCTGAAGTCTACCATTCTAAAAAGACCCTTATCATGCTGCACAAATTCAGTCTTGGACATAAATGTGCATTGTTTTGTTCTGATTCTTCTTTTAAAATGTCTATTTTTTTTTCCTCCTGAACAATGAGATTAATAGAATTCAAATGGAAGAGAGAAACATGTTTCCAGGTATATTAACTGAGATGGAGGAAAAGGAGAAGGAGAGTCATCATCATCAACATCATCATCATCACCATCTTATTTTCTTTTAAACAGCAAAATAGCACAATTTAAGGTAGCCAGTAATCAAAGAACTGAAAACATAAGCAAAGTAATGAAGACTCAGATGAGAGGAAACATATATTAAATAATTTAACAATAAAACATAGAGTTGTCTTCAAGTAAGTGAAGCAACATCCTTGGGAATTCATGCAAGGGTAGCAACAACTCATCATTGATTAACCAAACGTTCTTATACTTTTTTTTCCCTTTTGAACCAAAGTAACTTGACTAGTCTTGGTTATTATGTACCTGGACTTTGAGGAGATACAATTTACTTCTCTCTGCAGGCAGCAAAGTGTTATGGACTGTCTCTGTTAGTGTCAGAGAAGGGCTAATAGGTTAAGAGATCTTTCTTTTCTTCTGCTCTGTCGTCCTGTTGCCAGAACAATCATTAAGATAATTAGAGATTGATGCTAATTTCCCTTCAGTCTGTTACCAACATCCAAATATTCAAATATGGAAGTAAGCAAAATTGGGTAATCTACCACCCCTAACATAAATGAGTGAGTTAGGAGGCAGTTTTGTGCAACAGCAAAGAGGACACAAAGTCTTCTCGGTATGAAAATATTCTGTGTGATGAGATGCAGGACATGCAAAACCTCTACATAAAGTTTAGACGTGTGACACCTATAGGATCCAGTGTGGTATAGTGGTTGAGCTATGACTCTGTAGACTAGGGGTTGAATCCCCACTCAGCCATGGAAACCCAGTGGGTGACCTTGGGCACATCACACACTTTCAGCCTCAGAACAAGGAAAAGGCAATGATCCTCTGAGCAAATCTTGCAAGAAAACCCCATGATAGGTTGACCTTGGGGAACACCATAAGTTGGAAATGATTTGAAGACACACAATAACAATAGTACCTACAACTAACATATGCTGAAAAAGAGCACTACTCTCACCTATCAATTACTCTTTGAAGTTTGGAGTTCAGAAAATGACATGGTAATATTTGACAGTGCTCACACATCCCTCAAACCTTCATTATCTACCCACACTTTAATCCATAAAATGAAAGAATCACCAAGACAGACCAAAGAGATTTCTTTTAAAAGCAATTACCAGTAATCAGACTGGGGTGTTTAAAATGTTCAGTAGGAGCAAATCCAAGGAGATTTTCTTCTATGTAACAGCACTGACACATGGCAGGGGAAATTGAACACTGATGCTGATGTTGTAATTTGTGTTGGCAGTGGAAATGCAGGACTGAGTGTCACAATGACACCAAATTTGTTTTATGGAGATTCCTAAAATAAATACTGTGAAAAGTTGTCATATTCAATGAATAAAGAAAAAAATGAAGGAAGAAGTAACTCACATCACACAGATTGTCACTACACAGAAAATATCAAGAGTGTATTTGTCAGGGGTTAGGGCAGCACTGGCCCCCTCAAGACACTTTGCAGGGCTGCATCTGTGATGAATGTCCTCCCCAGGCTGGCCCTGCAGTTCCAAACTCTTGAGTTCTTGTCATTCCTTTTGCCCCCTTTCCTTTCAAGATTCTTTCCTGGATTGGGTTCTTGGGCCTCAACACAATCCCTACTTAAACCAGTTAATGTGCTATTCAGTGGGTTCACTATTGTTAAGTGTGACCAGGCTGTTTATCAAAACTTATCAGGCACAACTAGACAAAGTTGTAATAAGGAGTAAACAAGCAGAAGTTTATTAATACTCAATCAGATCCCACATTAACCCCTGAACTGTTTAATCATTCACAGCTCTCCAAAACTCTATCCGATTCTTCCTCCTGGCTCACTATCCTACCTTTGTTACAGTTTTTTCCCTCTCTCTAGGCCAGTGGTTCTCAACCTAGGGGTTGCGACCCCTTTGGGGTCGAATGACCCTTTCACAGGGGTCGCCTAAGACCTCTCAGGTTCAGCTTCTGATGCTCCCGAACCATCTCGCCCCCATTTTAACTAAGGGAAAAAAGTCATGGCGGCGGGAGCTGGGAGCCCGTTCCTTCTCATGCTCTCTGACCGCGCATGTGGACTAGCTAATGGGAGAGGCGAGAGTGGGTGCCGTTAAAGACTGCTGAGAGAAAGGCCGCTGAGCGAGCAATGGAAGAAATGGTGGCGCCCTCGGAGTGGGCTTCAATCTGTGAGAAGTTCCACAGCACCCTCAACCGTTCGTATGTGAAGTCCAAGAAGGACCCGGAGACCGAGCCCTATCGCTCCAAGTACAGCACCCAGGAGCTGCTTGAAGGCGTTAGGCAGCTGCTTGGCTCCGAGGAGGTGGGTGAGGCCTAAGGCACCCAGAGCATGGACGAAGATGGAGGTGACAGCCACGGCGGTGGCAGCGGCGAGGCAGGCGCCTGCACACAGTGTGGCTGGCCATGGTCGAGTACAAGCTGGGGGTGAACCACACTGACACCTCCGTCCAGTCTGGCATGCGGGGAAGGTCGGGTGCGGGGCCCACCGTCGTAGGAGCGACCCCCGGGGGGCACGGTGTGGCAATGGGGAGGCCAGGCAGAACCGCGGCTCCCTTCCCTGTGGGAGGGGAAGGGTCTGCCGCAGCCTGTCGGGCCCCTCTTGCTGTACACGCCCGTGCCCGCTCAGGGGGCACCGCAGCCCCGCGGTTAATGTGGCCGCGGCCGGGAGCAACCACCGAGGGACTGGGGGACAAGGCGGGACACGCCGCCACATCGCTGCCCCCACCGTTCTGGGAGGGAGGCAGCAGGAGAGGGCTGGGCCTCGGCGGCCGGCGGAGGCTGGGGAAGAGAGAGAGGGGGGCCGGCGAGGAGAGAGTGGGCAGGTGTGGGCACCCGATCCACCGACCCCCAACCCCGGACTCCTCCTTGGCTCCCTCCTCCTGCCCCGTCTCACCTGCCCACTCTGGAACTCACTGAGTCCTCTTACCTGCAGCAGCCACCCTGTCTCCTCCCCACCCCACAGAGACACACCTATTTGCCCCCCCCAGTGCAGGGTGGGAAAGAGCTGGGCCATCCAGCCCACCCTTCTGAATTGCCCCTGCCTCTGGGTGTCAGCACCGCCCTCCCTGCCAGCAAAGCAGGCGACCCACCAGTCCTGACGGCCATTGTCTCAGGATTTGTGCACTGGGGCCAGAGCAACAAAAGGGCCATTGTTTGGACGTGGACAGCAGCCGCTTCCCCTTGCTTTGCCTCGCCTTTGTTTCCTGTCCCTTGATATTGTCTCCCCCCAGTGCCACCTCCATTCACTTGCAATGGGGCTTCAGCCACCCAACCGGCCATTCCATTCCACTTCCAGTGGAGGGGGAGAATGGAGAAGAGGGAAGGGGTTGCCAGGGGGCCGAAGGAAACACATGGGTGCCTGCGTGTCTTTGCACCAGAGGAGGTGGGCATCACTTCTTCTGCTTCCCAGTTAAGCCTCAGGGCTGCTGCAGGGCTCTGTGCAAGGATGCAAGAATTGCAGTTTTTTGAGAACCAAAGTGAGGAGTGAGGCAGATACAAAAGGAATGGCAGCAAAAGGCAAAACAAAACTTAGCCGCAATTGCCTTGTGTGGAAGGCCTGATGAGATTCCCATCTGTGCAAAAAGATTCCCAATCTTCCCCCCCACCACCACCTCTTTCCCTCTGGCTGTCTTTCAGTCGGCTGCTAGAATCCCACAAGAGGGCTGGCTTAAAATATTCCACATCTGTTGTGAGAGGAATTCAGAGGAGACAGAGGCTGGAGCAAGAAGAGGGGAGGGGGAGAGCACACACTTTCTCCTTTGGAAGCAGGTTGCCTCTTCTCAGCCCAGCTGTACAGAGCTTAAGAAAGAGAGGGGTGGGCAGCTCGGGGAGGCTGCTGTAGGAGCGATGCCTGAGCCGAGGAAGGGAGGGGACCACCTCATGTCGGCGTATGAGAGTCCCCCCTCTGAAGGACTGAGCCTTCAGCATTAACAGGAGGCCTCGGACCAGGGAGGGAACAGCCGCTTCTCCCTGCCGCTGGAACGGCCCTCTCTTTCCATGTTTTGGGCTGAGCTCCGCCTCCGGGACTGAGGAGGCACAGCCCGCCCGGCACCATGTGGCGGAGAGGGTGGGGCTTGGGCAGAGTCCTCCAGCCTCCTCCTCTTCCTCTCCCGCCCGAAGGGACTTCTACTGGTTCCGCTCTTTCATAGCAGGAGGTGAGATTTATAAAAATGTATTGATGTAGGAGACGTTTTTTCAGTGATTTACAAGCTCTGTAGTATAGAGAGCTGCATATTTTGAAGAAGCAAGGCCCTCCTGAAGATTGTCTGATTGCTGAATCACAGTTTTCAGAAGAGTGGCCCTGTAACACTGTTTAGCCCACGAGACTTGGTGTTTTTTTCACTTGAAACTGTTAAGTTTTTCACACTTTGGAGGAGTGATTAAGAAATTCAGAAATCCTTTTCATAGATTAGGGGTTTTTTTGGAAATCACAGAGAACATGCAGTCTGTTTTAAGTGCTGCATATCTGATCCAATGGCATACTTCAGTATGTAGTGGCCAGGATACTTTGCTCCCCTTCCTCTCCACCTGTAGCCTTCCATAGCCTCATAAAAATCTACTTCAGTAGTTTTCCCTGCCCTTTGGGCGGATTTTTGTGATGCATAGGGAGTCTGCAGCCATAAGAAGCCAGTGATGTGAATACTGCCCCCTTGTGATAGTAACAGGTATATAAAAAAACACAATTTCATTTATTTGTAATTAGAAATAAATATTTCACAATATATAATTACATATTGTTTTTGTGATTAATCACTGTGCTTTAATTATGTTCAATTTGTAACAATGAAAATGCATCTTGCATATCAGATATTTACATTACGATTCATAACAGTAGCAAAATTACAGTTATGAAGTAGCAACGAAAATAATTTTATGGTTGAGGGTCACCACAACATGAGGAACTGTATCAAGGGGTCGCAGCATTAGGAAGGTTGAGAACCACTGCTCTAGGTCCTCTTTCCTCAATTTATATTCCATCAGGGACAAGTGCCAGTTTTGTATCCTTTCTCTTCCTCTTCACAGCATTCCCTGAGCTGTGCTTGAGACTGGTACCAACCAGGCTTGCCCAGTTCCCCCTTTCACACTATCCTACTCTATACTACCCCAAAAAAGTTTGCTCCAAATGCTCTGGGGATGGGGAAAAATATCACCACATTCCTCCCATGAGATTGCTTTAGGCCCAGAAGAGACTCTTTTTATAGCTGCATGCTGGTGTCAATTCTGGTGTACTTCTTGTTTTTCCTAAGTCATTTTCTGGGCCTAAAATGCCTGGGGGAGCATTTGAGAAGTTTTTAGAGGAGTGGGAAGCATGTGTGGCCCTGAGGTCACAAAAACGAATACTGGTACTGGATACAGCCTGCAGGCTGCATTTTTCAGAGTCCTGTTGTGTATGCTAGCAGTTTTATACAGTCATATTTACCTAATAAACACAGGGTCATGGGGAAATATGGTCTCCCCATTCTTTTTCCTGGCAAGGTACTCAAAGTGGCTCACATGAAATTTAAAACATAGTCCAGCTAAAATCATATTTACAAAAGTTAATAAAACAGAGAATTCTGTTTAAAAACTGCCTAATTAGCAATATACATTTAAATGTATATTTAAAGATAATTAAAATATTAAAAAATGAACCCATTCACATCACATTCAACACTCCCTTTTTCCTGATCATTTAAACACCAAAGGAGAGCATAAATAAAAAAGGGCCTTGCCTGCCAGTGGAAAGAGAAAAGAAAGGGAGCCAACCAAGCATACAATATAGTTCAACATCCTGAAAGCAGCCAGTGAGAACTGTTATAGAACTGAGTCTTATAGATGTCTCCCTGTTACCATAATGAAATTGAAAATCTGTACATGCTGGGAGTTCAGTGCTTAACTACGGCTTGTTTCTTGGAAGCTATGCAGTGGCACAAAGGTAGGTAAAGTGTGACTCAGAAGGTCTTTGTGGCTTCCAAAACTTGTTTGTACCACTTTCTGTTTTCTGGCAAAACAAAAAGCATGTATTATCTTTTGTGTAAACCTTCAGGAGCAGTGAGCCAACATTTAAATAGATCACTGTACTGTCACCTGTATGCTGAACATCAAGAATACTTGTTTTTGTTTTCCCCAAAACTAAAAGTAGACTTCTAGTCACTTCCAGTCTTGTTTTCTCCTATTTGTTTGTTTTTCTTTTTAGCAGTCTGTGAAACCCCCACAAAGTCCTGGGATAGAAATTTGCCTCCATATCTGCTGAAGTTGTCCAGCTCTGGATTAACTTGAAATGATAGTGTTGCAGTCCTGTATTAGGGACATGACGACAGCGATCTGAGGGTTGTGCTTTTGAATGACATCATCATGCTCCTACTGCCATGCTGCCCCCCACCCATTACAATCACAGGACATTTGCTTAACAGAATAAATCCATCAGACACCTGCTATCATGTGACACCCAATCCTTCCTGGTCATGCAGATGGGCAAAAAGTGTAATGGACAACACAGCACGGGAAAGAACTTGGCTGTGCTGTGAAAGGCAGGTGCATGTCGTGCACACTTCCTTCCATAGGGAGCCAGCCAGGTGCAGAGGGGAGCATTCCCATCCCACTCCCTTCCTGGCAAAGGCGCTGCCAAGATGGCAATGGGAGGACAACAGAATCAGGTAAGGTGCAGAAATGGCCTATGTATATAGATATGTTACCATGTCCCCCCCCTTTTTTAGCTGTTTTATGGTACAAATATATACATAGTGCGCGCATATACTTCAAAACAATTGGAACTAAATGTGTGTGTGTGCATATTTGAGTAGCCATGCATGGGATTGAACTGCCAATATATGTATGCTTCATTTCCCTTCCCAGTGTACTGTACATAGGCTGACTGAAGATACACATGCAAATGAGAATACCATTTCATGTGTCGGGGGTGTGTGTGCATACACTGCTCAGCCACCTGCTTATCCTTCCATGTGTTCCCTTTTTCACTTTATGAAGTGCATATCCTTGAAAAAAAAAACCTTGTCTGCCATTATTGCACTAACAAATAAATTCATCTTAAATTCAGGGGAAGGATATAGAGGAGAACATCAGTAGATTTTCATTATGGTATATGTACAATTTTAGTGTTATTATCAGGTATACGGAGATAAATAATGACAGGGTGTAAGAAAGGCCAAAGACTGCAAATATTTTAGTTCATTAGAGCTTCTAGCTATAGCAACTTTTTCCTTCCTAAACATCTTTAAAAGTTACCTGGCAGCTCGGGTACAACATGGCCCACTCTACAAAGGCAGACAAGGTCCTGGGAATAGCTATACTTATTTCACTTAATCAGATGGGCAAAAATTCAAAAATTCATTCATGAACAGGATGGACAAACATTGAAAAAATCTGAATGTGGGAGAAATATAGAAATGAGTATACTCCTTGTGGAGGATTAGAGTTTTCAAACAAATATTGGATGACCATCTGCCAGGGATGTTTAGTTATGGATTCAGTAGCGTTGCAGGATTTGAAGTTATGAGATCCTATAATATAAGACCAGTGATTTATCTGATGCTATATCACTTGTAGGTGTTAACCACAATCCTGTGTGGCTGAGCATACTATAGTAGCTCCTCACGTGGACTTATACCAGGCCACCCAATTTACTAAATGCTCGTGTGGTCATTCATTACTGTGTATGTAGTGGACAGGATCACACAAGCATCTGACTACATCCTTATAGCCATACACTAAATGATTGTAGCTGTATTGAGACCTCCAGAGGACCTTGGTGAACCCCCTGATGTAAAGAAGCCAAATGCTTCTGAAATTCTGCCTTTTTCCCACAAAGCATGGTATGTGTTATGGGGGTGGGGTCAAAGGTTGCTCAATAAGCAGTTTAATAATAATAAGTCAAAGGGAGACTTTGAGCACTGTAGAGGGAATAAAAAATACCAATCACTGTAGTGTCCCAAACAATACATATGTATACCTAGAGGTGTGTGTGTGTGTGTGTGACAGACAGAGAGAGAGAGAGGGTGGGGAAAATTTTACATATGTATATAGTTTTAACAGAGTGGAATCTGGAGTGGAATCTACAGATTCCAGGACCATTTGGGTACAACTATCCAACCTCTACCTTCTACCTTCCAGGTTTTACAATAGTCCCAGTATTTCCTTTTCTCCTAAAGTTTCCCACTTTGGATCTCAAAAATGCAGGGCCTCTTAGTTAATTGAGTCAGGTAATCTCTAGGAGATCAGAAGTAGAGCTAAAGTCCTACCCATCTCCTTTAACTAATGGATCCAGGAAAGGACCTAAGAAATAGTAGTAGATCATGCAACACCATATTTGGTGAGGATTGACAAAATCTGACAGATCACATACAAAATCTGGAAGATTTCAGAATTTAATGTTTCCAGCTCCTTCTCAAGTTACCTGGTGTGGTTTTCATATTTGGAAAAGTTAAAATGTTTGATATAGGTAACACCATGCCTTTTCTGATTGCATCTGCTTTCTGTTTATTGCCAAACCAACAGAGATCTTGCCTAACCTTCATAGAACATATCTTATCCCATTCACTCCTTTGCCTCTGATTTTACAGTTCTTTCATATCAGTGTAAATCAAGTACTGATATAACTCTCTATATGTTCCTGAACCTCAATTTACATCATCTGTCAGCATTTGCTCTACTGGCTAAGGCTGATGGAACTGATGTGCAAGGCAGACCTCATGTAAGGATATGGCTCTATCACATGGTAATCTCCCATGCCATTTCTGCACTAACCTGTTATATAGGGCCCTTGAGGCCCCTCCTGAAACTGCAAACCCCAGGATTCCATAGGAAATTGAAAGTGGAATAACAGCACTATAAAAGGGTAGTGCGGAAATGGCCCCAATCTCCTATGCATTTGTGGAGAATCATAGAGTTGGAAGGGTATTTGCATTAATAATATGTATAGTCTCAAAAAGATGAATCACTAATCTGATTTTTATTGGGAGAATTCAGCATGCTTTTAATTTAAACTCAATACACCCACTTTTTTTTTTTTAATGGCTGATTTATCGGAAACACACTCATTTATTGTCTGAGAAAGATGAGGTTTTTTTAATTTATGAAAATATTTCAAAGAATGGAAAATAGTGGGAGCTGCAGTGAGCAAAAAAATCTTGGGTATGTATCTGATGGTACAGCCAGAAGCCCACTGTACAAATAAATTTTATATATTCTTTTGGAGAGCTGCCCCTTCTCATTCATAAAAAAGCAAAGAGTCATTTTGAGCCTTGGTACTCTGGGGAATAAATCTTCCATGTCTGAGTATGCAATACAAATGTTATCCCTCCGAGGCCTGCATATGCTGATCAACTGACTTCAAATCAATTTGAATGAGCAATTGCTAAGAATATCTTTGCCTCTAGGAAATAGGTGCAGGGACTACAGCTGCCCTTCTTTTTTTCTGTGTTTTCATTCCAGCCATTATGGTGTTAGCAATGGCAAAGGCTATATACCGTTCTAAAATAACACTTATTTTCCTTAGTCAATTTCTGAAGGGCTAAGACAAATCTTCCATTTGGGATGACATTTTTACAACCCTAAATAAATTCAAACTCACACTGAGGAGATATTTAAAGCAGGTTCACTCAACTGTTTCAGTTCCAGAGTCTGAGAAATGAATATTTTTAATTAGCTAAAATCCCTGCAAGTTTCCAGCAACAGCTAACAGAAACCTTTTGAAATGTTTCTGACCTTTTATTATAGCTGGGTTTTTTTGTTACACATATATTAAGAACACGAGTGTTATATATGCAGCATAAGGAGGAGTTCAGGAAGGAATTTAACAGGCTGAAGAAAAGTTTGGGGATCCAGGAGAAAAATAAAGAGTGAAGAGCAGGAGAAGTGCAAATAAACATCACAGGAAAAGAGGAAAAAATGGAGAGTATGGACATAAATCTACAATACTGAGCTTGAAAAAAAATTGAACCAGTTCATTGAACAGGAGTATAGGAAACATAGGAAACACATAGGAAATACACAATACACATAGGAAACAATGGGGTGGAAGTAGAAGACAAAGATGCATTTTAATGATCATCTAAACCAGGTCAAGCTATCCAATGTAGGGCATGGAATATTTTTCTATCAAGGTGACCAGCACCATATCTATTCCCATTACCTGCAATTGCTTCTTTCTTTTTCAGGAAGCTTGCCAGAGACCAGAAGCTGATGGCTTATAATACTGATATAAAACTAATAGCAACCCCCAAGCCATTTGCCACAGCATATGCAGGAGGGGAACTGGTTGCAGAGTGAGCATTCAGGTCAATGACTAGATGGCCTTATTGAATGGACAAGTGTCCTCTGTCAATTGCTGGAAAGGACTATGATCAATTGGAGATGCCCTGCTGGCAGTGGCTCTAATTTTCACTGTGACCCACTGCAATTTCCAGGACCACTTCTCATGTTTTTTCCCCAGCATCCCTCTTGGGGAACTGTATGGAGATGCAGACAGAAGAGGGACTTAGAAAAACCATTTTTCTCTCCCATTTCCATCAACAGGACCAAACACTTTTACATTAACAAGCAAAATATAACTATAATTTTTAACTGTAAGGTATTTGTCGCTTATGATTTGGAAATATTTTTAGTAAGACTACCTAGGTACAATAGGAAAAGAAAGATGCTTGCAGTCTGCACCAGATATAGAGACCATTACTTCCTTGAGAATATGGAGCCAAACTTTGATTCTTTGTTCCCAGCTTTGTGCAATATGGGAAAGGAAGTTGAGTGGTGAATTGGTTAAATATATTACATTCCACAGACCAGTGTGCAAATTAAAGAAATGCTTTCAACACTCTACTCCAGTGAGTTCTTCCCCACTGTTTATTTCCATCAGGGACACAAAATTACAACTTACGTTTGAAATATGTATCAGTACTTTCATTTCATTTTCTCTCCCTGAAGACAATGCCTATTCTTTCTTTGCAGTCCAAGTCTGAAACCTCTTCTCTGACCATTTAGTTGACTTGGCTGTTAGTGCATGTGATGTCAGCAGTGAAAGAGAGTGGTCAGTTGGGGAAATAAACAGAAGAAGCGGATGAACTCTTATGAAACAATGACTTCTGTTTTCATAAAGTTGTCTTTGTTAATAAGGAGCAAGAGGAGAAAAGCAGAAAAGATATGACATATTTAGGTTGACTATTTTTCCTAAGTAGAATGTGTGTGGGTTTCTTTCTTTCTTTTTTTGGTTTTAGTACTCAAACTTGGGCCAAAAGCTCAGTGTCTTTTTTAAAAGTGGAGGAACTATCATTTATTATGAGCCTGACAGTTTTTTCCCAAGATAGTGCCCTTTATATCTGTTGGACTCCAGCCCCAAGAACCCACCAGCCAGCCAGATTGGGTGGGAAGGCTAATCTGTGACATAAAAGCAAGCCTAGCCTAAGGCCTTTTTTCTGGCTGAGTCAAAGAACGTTCCATGTATAACAACTGCCTATTTTCTTCAGCACAAGGAAAGAGACAATGTTTTCTGCTGTACCTGAAAGAAGTGAGTTAGGTTGGAGTTAAGGTAAATGGTAGGTTTTGGCATATACAAATATCTCCTCCAAAATCTTTATCATAACCAATGGTGTTTACTGCTTGAGGCTGCCGCCTTAGTTTGCTTCATGTTAGAGCTGGCTTTGTTGAATCAGATCAAATCTGAAGGAATTTCCCACAATGGCTGAGTAGAAGCTCATAGAAGACCACAAAGATGACTTAAAAGAAAATATCTCTCTCCCATTATCAATCCCCATTAAATAGGATTCAATGATATAATTTATTTCTTCCCAGCTTAGTGCAAGGAAGGTTCCAACATTACTAATGGTGGCTGATAGACCTATCTGAAATAAATTTGTCTAACTTGCTTTAAAGCTATCCAAGCTAATAGCCATAAGCATATCCTGTGGCAGCAAATGAATTATGCATTGTGTGAAAATGTACTTGTCTGCTTTGAATCTATTTGCCTTTACTGAGTCTACTGTCAATCAATTTTATTGGATTAGCCTTTACTCTAGTTTATGAAAGAAGAGAGAAAAAATGTCCCTCTATTCACACTTTAATAACACCCTACTTAGGTATTGTGACAGAGCATGCTTCTTTTTTTCTCAGATTGGTATGGCAGTTGCCCAATCTGATAAGGTGCCCTGTCACTTCACACAAACTCTGCCTTCCCCTTTAAACACCACCTTGTGTAAAAGGGTGAAGTTTTTCCGTGGTTATTCAGAACCGCTTAATAGTTCTACGGTAGTATGTTTTCTGTGTGTCTTTCAAATACTGTATGCCACTCAGCCTAGTCAGTACTTATTAAAATAAACTATAATTGTTTATTAAAATAAAACAGAGAACAAGTATTGGAGTTCATATGCAGATCAAAGTTAATACAGTTACTCAAAGTACTTTTAGTCAATTTCCTTATATTTTTAAATTCTCATGTAAGCACAAGTATCATAGAGAACCCTTTGGCTACACTTTCATCAAAGATTCAACCCTCAGTCTAGGTCACACTTTCTGACCAGATTCTGTAATGGCTTAATTACTCTTCTTCCTCTCTCTAATCTTTCCCTGAGAATTAAACACTTTCCCAAATAGACAATCTCCCTGGCTGACTGAGGGACTTTATTCCAGAGTGCTCTCTGCCACAGGCCCTTCCTTCACACTATGAGCTGGTTTTCTTTCCTGAAGTTATTCTGATTGTCTGGCAACCAGTTACTAGGCTGCTCTGGCACTCACGATAGCCACACCCCCAGAACTCCATCACAGGGATCAATATGACATCAAAATCAAATAGTCTATTTATGGAAGACCACCCTTATTGGGCCCTGCCACTGCCACCAAATCATCATACATGAACCTCACACACTAGTTTTTAACCACTGTTGAGATATTCTCTTTTACAACCCATTTTCTTAAAGTGCTAAAACAGACTAAGGATGTATATTACTATTGTTTAACTGACATCTGAAATAGTGTGCAAGCCTGATTTTCAGTTCCTGGGAATTGTTAAAAACCAATTCACCTAGTTATTTGGGACAGTCTATATGTGTTTAACCTCAAAGGTATCTAAGTCTTAGTGCTGACTTTATTCTAGAAAGCCTCTACTCAGATCCAGAAGTTGACATCCTGGAGGAGTTTTTCTCTAACTATGAGTCATTGTCATCTGGAGGTCACAGCCCACATATGGTTCTCCCTATCACAATTGCTTTAGAAACTTGCTTTTTACAGTGATTTTGGTTCTGGTCATACAGGTGACTTCTTCCTGCCTCTCTTTTCGTCATTTTTCTTCTTTACATCCAGGCTGTTATACTGTCCAGTCTTCTCTCAGATTGTCACAGCTCAAACACTAGTTGTTTTTTCCTCTTCTGCTTTAAACAGTGTCTTTTATGCATGCTGGTAGCCTCTCTCTCTCCATGTGTCCAGTCAATCTGAGGAGATCAACATCCCAACACATCCCCTCAGCTGTGCATTCTTTGTCAGTCAATTTCATCTGGATGTTCACCATTCACCAATCAGTACAGCAGAATGTGAATTGTCTGTACTGCTATAGGTGCTCAAACTAGAACTGGGCCAAAAGCCATTATCTGGTTGTTAAAACCCAATAACATACCAAATAGCCATTCAGATCCATACAATGTATGCCCTAAACATGAGCCTTGATACAAAATTTTAGATGGATAACCTGTTATTCATCATTATTACTAAATGTTGTGTGAAGTATAATCCCAGAAGAACATTGATAAGCTTCTGTTCTTGAAAAAAATCCAACGCATTTCAAGGGAAGCTAAAAAAGATTTTGCAATCCTAGGAAATTTCTGGAAAGGAGGAAGCTAAGACATCCCCTTTAGGTTTTCACTGAACACCACAAAGACAAAATTCAAAGTGAATTTGAAGATGTCCATTTGGTGGAATAGTTGAGAAATTTCAAGAGAAGAGCAAAGTATTTCAATGCGATAGGATGGACAAAAACAGAAAGGGGCAATTTTCTGCCAATGGATTGGTCAGCTGTACTGTCAAAATGGAAGCAATTGGAAGCCTCCCTTCTTTTTCTTTCCTTTTAATGTGTTGTTAAGCTGTGCAGAAGAAACCTGGATATAATTTAAATGTTTAATCAATGCTTTTGGGAAGATAATTCAAGATTTTTACTCCCCCAAGGCATTCAGAGAAGTCATTTGTTGTAGTATGACTAATAAAGGTGAATCAGAGGAGTCCAAAGGATCAGGTGCTACAACAAAACACTTCTGAAGGAATACTACCAGCAATCCCATAGTTTAGATCAAACTGTCTGAAAGACTGTGTCTTTCCATATGAGTTTTGAGATCCTTAGAGAAAGGATTTCTCTTGGTCCCCTCACTGTCACAGGTACATTTGGTGAGGACATATGAAAGGCCTGTCTTCGTAGCTGATCCCAGGCTGTAGAACTCCCTCCTGTGAGAGGCTAGAGTTGTTCTTCTGCCAGCAGGCAAAAACATTTTTATCTAGCCAAATACTTCACTATTAAATGGTTACTGGTAAGGGGTTGTTGTATTTTTAGCTTCATTATTGTTTTAATCTATGTTCTTGGTCTTCCTGTGTCCCATATTGAGAGAAAAGTAGATTATAAATAGACAAAAATATATAAATATATAATTTTATACATCACTTGTGTTCATTGAGCACTTAATTCATTAGTTATTAGTTATCAAAATTCCTCAATATGAATTTAATCAGAGAAAGGAAACAAGCCAAAATTGCAATGAAACATTGAAAGCCCTTCCCACATAAATTTATTTGTATATTTGTTTGATTGTTTTAGAGCTGACTTTACACCACATAGCAGTTATATCTTTTGCCACTTTAAGCTTGGACTTGGAAGACCAAAGAAATTTTAAATAATATATTTTAAATAAGAAAAGTATGCAGAATCAAGATGATTGATTTCATTCAATTTCTAATGTGCCCTCCTGGACACACAAATATATACACACAGAGACACATCAGTGGTTAATGACTTCCACATAAGCTGGATAGTAAATCCACTCTGAGTTTTAACCTTAATTTTAAAGGAGCTTTCTAAGGTGATGGACTGTATTCCTTAAACCTGAGACTAAGGCCATTTCCACACAATATAGCTATCCCACAACATTAGTGGATTGCTTCTGATCCAGGAGTAATGCTATCACATGATGTTGTCACTATCCAGCTGCTATCCTGCCCCCAAGTGTTGCGAAACCGACTTATACCAATTCTAGAGAAAGTCTGTTAAGAGCTTCCTTTAGCACTTCAATCCCATCAGCCAGTTCAAACAAACAAACAAACAAAAAATGACCAATGGGGACAGTGGGGGCAGGGTAAAGGCAGGAAAAGGTAGTGACCAAGGATGCTGTAGCTTGAGACAGAAAGGTGCAGAAGGGAGTGTTTCTAACCTGGTACCATGGCATGAATAGCAATGCTGGGATTGTAACAAGAGAACATACTAATTAGGTATGGTACAGAAAGGGCCTAAGCCAGAGTGGATTCACCATCTCTGAAATGGGAGTCATTCGCTGTCACTGCACAGAGATACACATAGATTCATATAGACACACACACAACTTTAACTGCTAGTCTTTCATTTTATATGAAGCCTTTCATCTTAGGTCCTATCCAATCATTTCCCATTTCATGTCCCATGACCACAGTTGAAAGGTAGATAGGAAAACATAAACTCTTTAATAAGTTGCTCACTGAAAAATATTTAGGATTAGAGGATATGAGTGTGATGAGTTGGCAACATAATCTTTAAAGTCCACTGAGTTCAAAAAACACTTGGGAATGATTTTTTTTTTTTTTTTTAGAGGAAGTATGTGCTGATATTTGTGATCCCTCCTTTTCCCCTAAGAAATGCAATATGCATTCTAAGGGAGACAACCGGTATTCTCTATCACCTGGTAATAAATCATCTGTCCTTTGAAATTATGATGATGACAGATGACAGTTCAAATAGTAATGAAGTGTGAACCGATGTAGTTTCAGAACTTTTGCTGTGATATCAATCATAACGTTTGAAGAGGGTGAGATATGCATTACTGTGAATACCAAACTTTCATTGACAACTTCAGAGGAAATCAAAAAGAAAATGAGAAACAAGTAAGCAGTTTATTACACACAGTTGGATCTAGACTGTTAGTTGAATTTAATTCCCATTGAAATAAATGTGACTTATATTAAATCATACCAAATCTGACCTAATGATTACAGTGGAAATTAAGTTCAGCAAACATAATTCAACCCATATCTATTTTTTCATGCTTATTTCTTTCCCCAAAATACCACAAAAATGATTCGTTGCTGTATACAATTGAGAAAAAATGTAGGTCTTATCTGTAGGTGTAGTTTCTAAATGTGGTAATGAGATATGCTGGTGAGAAAGTAAAGCAAAAGGGGAGAAGGTCAGTTGAAAAATGCCAAGGTGAATGTAAAAGCAGATGGAGATGGATGTCAAGTGGATGTCAGGTGGAAGGATATTCCAGTGACAGAGAGCTGCAAGAAGAAGAAAGGCACAAGTTGAGAATAGAGGATGTAATTTTAGACTTGATAAAGACTAATAAATGTAGAAAAAGAAGGGAAAACAAATAAAACGCTTTGAAACCAAATATAAGAAACTTAACAAAAAAGGGGGGGTTACAGGGAAAGCTACAAACGAATCACATTCAATAAATCCTGAGCAGAAAATGGAACATCTTCTCCATAAAATATTAGAATACATAAATGATGTTTTCTACAGATTGATCTGAAGACAACTGATATTATTTTAACATTTTTCCCCTTGAGGGAAAAAGTTGTTGTTTTTTCTCCACATTTACCCAGCAGTAGAGAAACCTCTACTTTGGAGCCTAATGTTTATGGCAAAAAAATTATGGGACATGTTCAAGGATGTTCATGGGGCATGTTCATTCAGTTAACATAAGGCCCAGTAGTAGCTGGTGGTTTCCATGTTAGTGCAGAGGTAAATCCACTATAGGCTTTAATGTGAATTTCAAAGGAGCCATCTGAGCTGTCTGGACATTTTTCATAAAAGAGATCCAACACCTAGGATATTTTTTTTATTTTTATTTTTATTTTTATTTTTTTGAAGTTCAGATTAAAATGTGTTAGCATTTGCAAACATTTTCATGCCTCTAAGTAGCAGCCAGTTGATGGGAATATTGGCCTTCTTTGGATCTTTTGTGTTCTTCACGGCAGTGTTGGTGTTTACTATTGAAATGCCATTAATGCATGCATCATCTTGTCACGGTTTTATGAAAGGGGCTGACATGTTTGTGCATCAGTCCAGATCCAATCATGGAAATGGGTAGGCTTACACTATCCAAATGGGACCTTGTGATAAGGCCTAGAGCCATAGGCCCCAGCAAGACAATTTCACGTGCAAGTGGTAGAATGGGGCAACACTCAGCAGTTCACACTACAGTGAATATCATCATCCCAGCCATTCTCATAGTTTGCCCAGTATAATGGCTTAGCAAAGCATCTGTTGGCAGATGGGTCAAGCAGTTAATGTGATCCAGTCCCATGGTGAACCAAAAATTATACCGAAAGTGTACCAAATAAAGTTGTGGTATTTTCTTCCCAACAAGTATATACATCACATATTTTCCTCTCTTTCTCCACCACATGGGACACATCACACATTTATTCCATCGCCAAGTGGAGCAGCCTGATTTGCTGCCACACTCGGCGGCGTCCGTGGCATTTGCTGCGTCCGGCGGCACCCAAAATGGGTGGCTTCCGACTGACAGAGGCTCTCCGCCAGTCAGAGAAGCTCGCCAGCCAGAAATCCCGTCCCCCGCACCATCTGCAGGCATGCCCTTGCACACGCCTGCAGATCTATACCAGTGCTACGATGCGGCTGGACGGGGCTGCACGCCCCACGCCTTTTAAAAACCACAAAACAAGTGCTTTTCCAAAAGCACGGGCGGCACCTCTTCCAGTTGCCCCTATGTGGATTGGGGTGTGGATTTACTCTAAAGTAATCCACCCCGATCCACGTTATGGTGTAGATGACCTCCGCGGAGGTTGCTCTACACCATTTTTTAGCCCCATGTGAAAAGGGCCTTTGTCTTCTAAAATCCACATCATTTTTGCAACTTGCACAAGGTTTATCACTTTAACAGTCCATTCTTCTGTCATAGATGCATCAGTCCACTTCCAAGAAGTACTTCATATTTCTCACATAGTTCTTTAGCAATAATTTCACCCCCCAAAAAAAGCCCCACATTTCTGGAGATATTACAAAATGTACCTTTATTTAATTAACATATAAGAGGAATAATTCTTTGCTATCTTGCAAGTCCACCATATATGGAAAAAGAGCTTTCCTTATTCTGATGGCCTCAAGTTTGATCTGAAACATTCTTAAACATTTTTGACAACTTTTCAGGAGCTGAGGGCCGTATATAAATCATCTTGTAATTATTTTATTTTAAATTACTGTAGAAATAAATTGTATACCTTTAATCCACATTTTTTCTCATACCTCCATTATGCCCCAAATTTGGGTCCACATTATTATCAAGTGTTTTACAAGTGCATCTTCCACCTTTGATTTCAAAACACATTTATATACCTTTTTGAATACATGATCATCATTGTTACAAAACCATAAACAAAAATCATTTTCTTCATCCTTGTTAATAAAATTGATCTTATTTTGCTTAAATCATTCTTTAAGTTGTAAATAACTAAACCAGCTAAGGTTGATGTCCTACTTAGAGAACATCTGTCTTGATTTAAGATTCCAACTTTCTTTCTCCCTGTACAAAAGATTATTATTATGTAACCATTATTTTGATCTTTGACTCATTCATTCTTAACAAAATCTTTCCAGGGCAATGCAACTAATCATATTTTAAGGAAAAACCTTTGCTTATATTTGGTAGAAACTGGAAGAAAGGCTTTTCTGATAAGACAATTTTTAAAAACAGCACGTGCTTTGACTTTATCAAAGAAAACCATGCCAACCAAATTCTGCATCATTCATGCTGCATTTCCAATTCCAAACCTATCAATTTGCCTAAAGAGCTGAAGAATCTTACATTATTCCAACAGTGCAATCCCATACATTTCTTCTCAGAAGCTGAGTAGAGAGAGATGGAAAGACACAAGAAGAAGAAACAAAATGATACTCCTCTTGGAGGCAGATTTGACACTGGGATCTCAAATGTGATCCTCGTAGTGGATTTATTTCAAGTAATACTAGCGATAGTGAATACTGAATATAAAACAAATTATTTAAGAAATTAAATCATATCAAATATAACAAAACATGTACTGAAGCTTAATGCCATATGCACTAAAATATTAGCCTTTTTAATGTTACAGGAAGTAAAATGAATTCATACATGAAATGAACGTCTTGCAAAGAGCCGCTAAAGAGTAAAATCTAAGTTTTCCTTGCTTCAGTATTTAACAGAAATGTCACTCCTGTTTTGCCAAATACCTAGAGAGTCATTCTACTGTTTTCAATTTCCTTCAGCTCTTATTGAACATTCTGATTGCCTTGACAGATTATCTGTTTCCTAATACCCACACATGTACACACACACACACCTGAATGAAAAAGAATTTTCTCTATCCATCTAACAACCAAAAACTTGAGTGCAATGGAACCTAGTGGTGACTGCATTAAAAAACTGTATAATTATCTTCCATGACCCAGGAAACAAAATGTACTTTGGAACTTCGATGGGAACTACTGAAGACAAACCACTTAAACACTGGGATCAAAAGAGCTACTTTAGCATAGTCCAAGACTAGAGTCAGTGAGTGAAATTTCTTACTTTTGTCTTTGAATGGCAAATTCTAACACCATCCAACAAATTGGTCTTACAATTCCAATATCTTCCAAAGTTTTCTGCCAGGCAGCATGGTAAAAATAATGTTCTCTGTACCAGTGGACCAGAAGAATGTAACTACATAAAATCTAAGGCTATTCACAAGCATAATTTATATCAAGATTTGCTTAAATTAGGTCTCTGTGAAGAAGGCACAACATAGTAGAATTTGGGGAAAAATCACCAAATTTCAGAGAAAATACAATGGTTAAAACAATTTAGTTTCAAAAGTCAGATGTCAGGTGACATTATCTGTTTCATACTTGATTTATAACATGTATATTTAAGCCTACCTAATCCTTTACAAAACACTATATGTGCCTTTATTCTTCCACTATCTTTTTATTTTTTAAAAAATACTTTGCTCTCAGGTTCATAGCCATTTATCCTATAAATTCAGAAACAAAGACATATAGCTCTCTGCTGTAAGTGTCATGCCTTGCCTTGGGGACTGTGGCAGCAAGGAGGAGGATTCTGACTCTGAGGCAGAAGCTTCCCCAGAGGCTGAAGTGTTCCCAAAAGCTGGTCCAGAGGGAGTTAATACACAACAACAACAGCGACCTGAGCCAGGGGAACAAATAGAGAAGATATAGCTGACACACCTACCTTGCAGCAGAGACACCATGAAAGGGAGGGCTTGTATCAGTCAGTTCATTTAAATAGTAAATGAGCCCTAATGAGGGAACACTTGTGGTGGTGGCAGCCATAGGCCATTTCCACATTAGCATTTTAAAATGGTGCAGAGTGACCTCCAACGGAGGTCTTCTGCACCATAGCGTGGAGTGGCGTGGACTACTTTTTGTAGTTCCACACCTCAATCCACACAGGAGCAACCGGAGCTGGTAGCGCAGCGTGGTTTTTAAAAACCAGGGAGTGCACAACCCCGTGCTGCTCCATCGCCTGGCTCAGAAGCAGATTTGCAGATGCGTGCAAGTGTGTGCCTGCAGATCTGCTAGGGGCGGGCTTCCAGCTGGCGAGCTTCTCCAGTTGGTGGAGAGCCTCCACCAACTGGAAGCTGCCATTTGGGATGCCGGAGGAGTGTGGAACAGTGAGCTCGCACTGCTCCACGTGGCGATGGACTCGCCCGGCTGCTGGTAAGCTCCGTTTTCGGGCATTTTCGCCCCCCACACACACACACATGTGGAAAGGGCCATAGATAAAAGAGGGCTCCAGCTGGCTTTTCCTCTCAGAGTCAGCAACTGGTTGGTATGAAACTCTGTACTGTGGTCTTGGAGCTCTGCCTGTTTGGACTATGGTTTGGATTTGCCTTTTTGGATTTGTTTGCTCTTAGCTGCCTTTCTGTTTGGACATTCTCTGACTCTCACATTGTGTGTAGGAGCTGTCCTGTTTATGAGTAACTGCCTGCACTGCTGCAGACATGGCAGTAAGAAAAAGGGTCCTGAGTACTCAGACAAAGAAAACTGTGATGGAAAGAATAAGTCCAGAGAGAACTGAGTGGGTAAAAGGAATAATTAAATAGTGAGCCCTGAATTTCAGTAAAATAGAATAAAGTAAAGTAAAATGTAATAAAGCAATGCAAGAGTCTGTGCAAGGCTCCATATAAGCAAACCATAGACATTATAAAAACTTTTCCCAAAATTTTGTCTATTTTGCACCCTTGAGCTCAAAGAACTATTAGAACAGTTCTCTGAATAGTAGCTATTGACCCCTAGATATATTTCCTCACTATACCTAAAGGTTGTTTTTCTTGATACTGTGGGTGGAGGGATCCCCATCACAATTGAACTTTAATTTCTGCTACTCCAAATGTAAAAGAAGTGGTTTGAAATAAGTTTTAATGAAGACAATGGAAAGGATGCTAACAAGAAAAAAAATCATGAAATCGTTTTCTCCATTTTCTCACATCCTCTGTTCTAGATATATCTGTTTTCACATGTCTTCACATGTCAATACAAAATGCAGCAAGATTTTGAATTATCGGCAACATAGATTCCACTTGCAAAACAGCAACTATTGAGTGAGTCTGGTTTCCAAATGCCAATAATTGTATGTAAAAGACACCTTGCACCTGCATCTGTAAAATTTATGATGATCTTAATTTTTATCACTTTTCTTATATAAATAAATAAAATTTATGATAATCTGGAGCAACAAATATGCTGTTTTGTGAACATGGGATTTTTGAAATGCTTCTGTATGTTCATTCATTTCCTTTTCCTATTCTAACATATTTTGAGCATGTTGGTCACAGTCTGACTAGCTTGTTTTTCAACTTATTGTTGGGCCACTGAGCCTATTCAAATTAATCCACTGTATTAAGTGATTTGTGTTATCAGATTGATTCTAAGAGTGTAACATAGGTTTACCAGCTCTGTTATATCATGTAGGACCCTTTCTGATTTTGGAATACTTACAGATGAACTTAGGCAAAAAAGGAGGCTTTTAAAAAACACTGACTGGATGAAATGTAACTTTTTATCCATTTCCGCACTAGACTGTTATAGCACTATTATTCCGCTTTCAACATCCTATGGAATCCTGGGATTTGCAGTTTTGGGAGGGGCCAGATGGCCCCTCCCGAAACTGCAAACCCGAGGATTCCATAGGATGTTGCAAGTGGAATCATAGCGCTATAACAGCCTCGTGTGGAAATGGCCCTTGCGGTAGTACCATTCTTCCTCCCTGCTTTTATAGAGGAAATGGAAGATTAAATTCTCCCAGTCCTGCTGTTGAAAGCTGCTCTGTAAGTAATATGCAGCTACTGTCTTGGACCTTTGCCATTGAAAGAACAAGGTAGTTTGAAGGTTTCCATCAACCATTGAATACCACAGTTACATTTTGAATAAGTTGTAGTACACCAGTATATTATTTAATAGGTTTTCAGTAATAATTATCACATAGTATCTGTGAAAACCATTAATTAGGCAGAAAATGATGTATTTTGCTCATGAAAATCCCTCCTAAATATTTTTGCTTTCAGTAGTATTTGCATAACATACCTAAGCCTAATTGGATAACAAGGCTTGGTTTCAACATTTCTGCTTTGCTGGGTATATGAGTTAGAAAAGTAAGTGAAATGTTAACCCAACATGGGATGACAAAAATAATAGGAAAAAAGAAAAAGAAACTAAATGTGCACAAGAACCATCCAAATGTCATAGTAAAAAAGGAGATGAAAGCAAACTCTATATATCTTCTTCCTTATATCTTTTGCACTCGGTCATAGCCTATCTGCAAATAGGCTATGACTGGCCAATATGTGGCAGCAAAGATACTGTCCATCTGGAAATCTGTGCTTTTCTGATTCTGAGCTTCTTTGAGATTACTTTGGTTAGTAAAATGGAAGTAAACTTTCTCTTACTGGCATTTAGAAGAAAGTATTTATTTGCAATAGCTATATCATCAAGAAGGAGAGGTACAAAAGCTAAAAATCCTAACACCCGTAAATAGCAAAAAGAGTAAATTCTGAAAGCTTGCAGTAAGCTCCTGGAGCCTCAAGAAGCACATTGAAAGCATAACAGCTGTGAAAAATGAGCTATTTGCACATAAGAAAAAACTGTTTCCATGTGTGAACTTATGTCTGGAAGAATTCACAGATACAGGAAATGAAAACCATTTTGCTTCCTGGATTTTTTTCAACAACTAACTCATATTTTGATTGCATAGAAGTCTTCTCTTAACAAAACGAGAACTAGGTAACCAGAAATTTGATCCAAAACTAATTGGTGATTTGTAGGAGAGAAGGAATGATTTCTGTATGTACTTAAAATTACTAAACTGTGTTTCATGTTTTCAATTAGATATGTTAAAAAATGCAAACATGGCAAGAAGAATGTGTTTTAGTTACTAACTTATGATTGGGTTGAAGAGAAAGTTCTTTTATTCCAATTTCTGAACATAACACTGATGTAAGTGTGAATATTACTCATACACAATTATGGTCCCAAAGCTTTAATATTAGAAGCAATGGAGGCTGGTGGTTCACACACCATTTGGATAGGCTATTTACTTTGGGTTTTGCTCTATATATTATCCATCCAACCACTTTATTTATATGTTGAAGTTCTCCCTTACTGGGACTCAGTGAAGCTTACAAAAGGCAGAAAAATGCAATATGAACACATACAGTTAAAAACATATGAAACCTGAAATTTAAACAGTACTAACCTAACAACAGAATAAAAACTATTTAAGATATTATAAGCTCCAAACTTTATAGGAATTTGTTCAAAGTGCTGAACCTGTTTTGGAAGTATGGATCAGTACCTTACATATCTTCTTTAAAATTCAGACTAAAACTTGGAACAGATTTATCACCCACTGGTATGAAAACCATTAGTTGCCACTGATTAGAGATCTGTGATTGAGTTAGGTGTCTTTTCTGTTTCCATGAAGTCCACAATGGCATGGTCAAATGAAAAACAGGGTTGTTTGAGAAATTCAGTCATTGTTGATTGACTTCCTAGATTAAAGTGTAGTTTGGAGCTTAAGTAGACACCAG
The DNA here is from genome assembly GCA_948474755.1 of Ctenosaura bakeri. Taxonomy (NCBI): domain Eukaryota; kingdom Metazoa; phylum Chordata; class Lepidosauria; order Squamata; family Iguanidae; genus Ctenosaura; species Ctenosaura bakeri. Next base: position 125,919 of record CAOLHI010000803.1, read on the forward strand.
CTTTTGCATTGTCCCAATATTCCAATTATTTTCAGGAGCAAGAATGCCTCGTAATCAATTTGTAAATTCTTATTTTTAGAAAAGATACATTTGAAATATGTACCTCAATAACATAGTATAATAATAATACTTTTTTATGGAAATGAGCTGGAACAAAATGGATTTAAAAGTGAAAACTTGTATTTTTTTAAGTAATGTGGTTTGAAAACAAAGAGGGTTTTTTCTGCCAGCCTACTTTGGAAAGTTGTTTTTAGTAACAATGAAATAATGGCAAGGTAGACATCTGTAACTAGGTGTCATAATCATCTGAAGGACAGCTTTATCTTGACATTATATGCATTCAATTAAAAAAATGTTCCTATTAATAGATGCATAAGTACCCAACATAGATGCCTAAATACACTGAAGACACTAAATCCCATTTCAACTTAGAAGCTATGCAGGTCCAGTTACTACTTAGACCACCACAGAATAGCAGGTGCTGTAGGCTATATTAAGATGAAAGCAACAGCAAACCACCTCTGAATAATCCTTATTTAAGAAAACTCTTTGAAATTAATTGGCCCAAGTAAACCTAAATACTCAAAAAGTATCAAATCTCATCTGCCCTTGGAGGCTAAGCAGGGTCAACCCTGGTAATTACTTGGATGGAAGACTGGCATGGAATACCAGGTTCAGTAGGCTGAATTTCAGAGGAAATAACTGGCAAAACCACCTTTGAGTATTTCTTGCCTAATAAAACCCTATGGAATTCATGGGATCACCCTAGTTGAAAGGTGAGTTGAAGGCACATACACACATACTAGTGAACAGGCAGGTTAGAAGACACTAGAGATGATAATAATAATGAAAACTATTACAAATTGTTGGAAAAGTAGTTTTTCAAATGTTGAGAAACCCTGATGAGAAGAATCCTGGATAGATAAGAATCTGCACAATTCAAGATTTATTCTGCACAAAATTTTCAAAAGCAACATTTTTGGCATATTAAGCAACATTTTTAAAAAGAGGAAAATAATATTTCAATGCATAAATATTAGTTCCTGCACAGAAAATGCTGTTTTCTGCACATAAAATGCTTTAATTTGAGGATTTATTCAACATAAAATTCACACGAGGCTGGTTTACATATAAAACAGCATTTTCTGTGCAATAATTAATATGCATTGAAATATTATTTTCCACATAGAAAATACTGTTTCCTGCACAGAAAATGTGCTCTGTGCAAAACAACCATGTATAACATTTCTGCAAAATAAACCAAATTGCAGATAGCCTTTCAAAACTGTGTGGTTCCCCAAGATTTTCTTTCAGCAGGAAGAAAACTGAGGAAATTTTGTGTTGCAACCTTTAAAAAGAGCCTTAGTGAAGACTTGCATCACTAGAAGACACATTCAAGATCAATACCATAGTCACTATAGTTTTATCAGTTTACAGCAGTTTGATACAACTAACTGTAATGAATCCATCCTATGGAATCCTGGATTATGTTCTTTGGAATCCCTCCACTGAATTATCACATTGGAGTTGTCTAGCAGGGAATGTTAAGTGCCTCATGAAACTATACACTATGACATGGAACCATGTCAATTAAAATGTTACCAGATTGCTATGATTTTGTATCATAGATAGACTTCATAATATAATGGGGATAGCTAGCCCTTGTGAATTTATATGGTACAAATGGGGTGTGTGTGTGTGTGATAATTTACCTATAGCAACAAATTTAGTTTGAAAGAAAGATTTGAGGGGTTTTTTAAGAATTGAATGCAACTGAAAGCAAAACTGACAAATTTTGTCACCGTGTATTATAAATACAGAGGGTAACTAGCTAAGTTATCGTGCAACCAACTGAGATGGTTAGTGTCCAAACCGTCTTCAGGTATATGTTTAGAATTATTCTGCTTTAGAATAGTAATCCAAGTAACAATATTTTCTATTACTATTGCTTCCTTTTGTTAACAAGAAATGTGTTCTGACATCAGAAGGGAAATACATATTGGGAATAAGAGATGTGCTAGCATAAGACCCTTGTGCCTTCTTAGAGCTGAGGATAGTCAGAATTGATAAATATAATAACAATAATAAATCCCCTAAGGCTTTGAAGCATGCTAATAGGTATATTTATGCAGAGAGGAATATTTGTTTTAAAGACTTGAAGGTAACTTGGGCACAAGGGTGTAAACTAATAAACCTTTAAATAGCCTTGTATGAGTTCATTCAAGGTCTTACGGTTTCTTCAAGCCTTGAATAATAATCATAATATAAAAACCCTCAAGAAAAATTGCAGATCAAGCAAAGTTTGTCTGGATTCTAAATCTGAAATGAGCGTCACACAATGTCTATTGCCAAAGGAGAAGGAAAAAGGGGACAAAAAAAATCCTCTTTTAAATGTGATGTACTGCCATCCTTGTCTAACCCTGCACTGGAAATTTATGCAGAAGTCTCAACGTTTTATTGAATCAAGGATGATATGAGGCTGAAACAGGGGTGGTAAGAAAACTTTCTATTAGAAATATCTGTAAATGTAACTCAATGATTCCATTCTCCCTTCTTTAAAGAATTGAGCTAATGTTTCCATGCAAGGTCATATTAGTGCATTATTGCCTTTCTTGCAATGTCTTTAAGAAAACCTGATTTTCAAGATGCTGGGTGTCTTCAGGAGTCACTGATCTATGACACTAGAGAAGTGAAATAGAAACTAAAATGTATTGTGATTTATTTAACATCAGTATCAAGTTCCACATTAAAATATATGAATGTGCAATTTAAAAATAATGAGTGCCTTGTAATTATTTACATTTTATAGTAGTTAGAACACAACTAAATAATATTATCATTAAAACCAATTGTTAGTCCCAATTAGAATGGATTGATTTGAACTGATAGAATTCACATAAATGTTGATTTACCACATTCCCTGAGATTCAATGGATCTATTCTAGTTGGGACCAACACTGAATGTAGATCAATGAGTCTAAATTAATGAATAAAACTGTCTGCCTTAATATCCAGTAATTGTTTCTTTACTTCTATAGTTATTTTTGCATTGCAGGGCAATGACTTATCCTTTTTAAAAAAGTAAATAAATAAAGTTATTTTTGAGTAACAAGAAAGTGAGAAGTTATTTTAATTGCAGATAAAATGAGAAGTTTTTGTTTGTTTGTTTTTTGATGGTGGTCTTAGAACTGTAATGGTAACTAATTCAAACTGAAAATTCTAATTCGATGTTCATTGGATGAGTTGAAGTCAACAATGTGATAATGGGGCTTCCCATTATCTAGACTTAGCTAAAGGGGGACACCTCCCTCTTCAGGTAAACCAAGGGTTAATAAAGTGTGGGGATTAGATTACATTTTAGTGTGTGGTCAGCATCATAGGTCATGTGGGTCAACATCATAGGTCACAGGGTGAGACTTGACCAATCAAAAAGGAAAGAGGTGAGCATCTTCAGGATGCTTCCAAGGAGAAGTTATAAAACTTCTTGCGAGGCCATGAGAGATAACAAAGAAGAACAACCCAGGAACCTCCTGGAGGGGGGTTCTGAGCCAGTAGCAGGCTGTAGGCCTAGCCTCGCTTCCTGGCTGTCAGCACCAAGGCATGGCAGGCAACCAAGAGCTGGCTAATAGGTCTTTTCACAGATAAGGCAGACAGGCAATAAATCAAAGGGCTTTACTTCAGCAGTAGGTAAGGCAGCAGTAAATTAAAGAGACTTTTGCAGCAAAGATATCCCTGGCTGTTACTGCACAGCCAGGTAAAACAGCAAACAGAGTTCACGTACCACAGAGCTTGTTCCTCAGCCGGTTGGGCAGCATTCCAGGAAGCAAGGCAAGGGCCCCAGAAGCCCAGCAGGCACACCCAAAATGGACAGTTGTCAGCTGACAAAGACCTAAGGCTGAGTGAGTGCTTTTATTAAGCAGGCCCTCAACCAGGTGCTACCTCAGCTGGAGCTTGATTGCTTGGAGTTTTCTATTTAAACACTCTGACCTTCTGAGAGCACTCTTTTGCTCCCGATGCTGCTGGTAAGTAGACACCTGCTCTTGAATCTCTGGGTCTAAGGCAGCCCCTGGCTCCATTGCTGGGGCTACTGGGGCCAAGGGCTCTGTGTCCAGGGCAGCCTCTGAGGTGGGCTGTGCAGCAGGCTTCATGGCAGCCTCTGGGGTGGGCTCTGCTGGTGCAGCAGGCTCCATGGCTTTGAAGTCCTCTGGTTCAGACTCAGAGCTTGAGTCCTGGAGTGCCAGGGTCCTGACACTGGCCTTCCTCTTAGAACATCTAAGCTATGAACATCTGTGAGTACTAGAACTAGTTATCTAGTCATGCTAGGAACTTTTCTGTTATTTTGGAGCTGGCTGATCTAAAGAATGTGTCTGTGTTTTCATATCTGTTCTTTTTGTAACTACTTGTAACTAAGCATATCTGGGAGGGGGAAGCCTTCCCATGTGTGTTATTTGCCTTGCTCATTTGCATGCCTTGAATAAATACTTCTGTAAGAACATTGTTTCTCTCCTTCCCACGCCAACGCTAGATAGACTGGGGAAAAAGGGAGATCCTTAAGCTTAGGGATTGAAATGTAATGGACGGAGTCCCATTGTACTGTCCAGGTATTCAGAATTCAATGGGTGGTGGCAGAGAAGATGAATTAACAGCGAAATTAATAGCAGGCTGGAATATACATCATAACAGGCTGTAATATACATCCCAGTATCACATGGTGACATCCCAGCTTCACATTTTGCATTGCTACAGAAATATGCTTTGTGTATATGCATATAGCACACAAAAAGTTCATATAGTGGTTGCCTATTTAACAATAGACCTTTCTTTGAACAACTGAAGGCTACTTTGTGGAGGAAAAGAGAAACTATACAGCTCACACACCCTAACACAGCTACGCCTGTAATCTGGTGTTGTGCAAAGCGTGGCCTTCCAGATACTCCTTAGTTCCAATTTCCAGCAGCCCCAGTCAGCTTGACCAAGAGTTCATCTATATCTGGCAAGCCAAAATTTGCCCATCTCTATTGTAAACCTATGCACAGTGGATGGTATTGAACTGAAATATGACAAAAAGATTGTAAATTAGCCACAAAAAGAAACAGGCAACCCAACACAAAGTACACCATGATGTAAATTGAGCAGCACCTGAAATCTATCCTGATAATCTATTATGACCATCCATTATTTTTCCACAAATGAAGAAGTCTCCGTTCAGAAGTGAAACTGAGAACAGAAAAGAAACATAATGTGGAGAATGAAACAGTTTCACATGAGACACTTGAAATTAGTGGAAAGAGACATGAGTAAGACTTCTCTTATCTTCTGATCTTCTTAAGAACCTCTCTGATCAGATTGGCTGATAGGTCTTTAGTTTCATTCCACAAAATTGCTACTGAATTGTTTACCAACTAGGAAAGCATGAGACCAGACAATAGGATTGAGTGCTAAAGGACTATTTTATTAACTGTTTAAATTGTTTGCTTTGAACTTCAATGAAATGCAACCTGACTTCCTCCTTAGCCACACTGGACAAAGCATCCGATCTCAAAGTACCAGTCACCATTTTAGCTGGACACCTAGCCAGCCATCAACAAGGGAGACCTTATTGGGAATCTCTCTATCCCATGTCCTATGACATAATGGAAAAACATTACACAGGTGAGAAAATATTACACAGGTGGGCTCAAAGAGTAGTCTCTTTTCCCATTGCCTAAGTCCTGTGATCCACAGAAGCAAGTCTGGAGACATCCCCTTCAACAAACTGACACCTAATGGTGCTCACCATTACTGCCCCTGCAAATTTCCTCCTGTCTACCTGCCATGGACAAGGCACAAGCATCTGCTTAGTTCTTTCCTCCACTAGCAAACAAGGCCCTCACCCCTTTCTCCAGGTCAGATAAAACAAAGTATCTCCTTCCTGTGAAAGATGTGCCCTGTCAATAAAGTGAGGCTTCTTGAACAGTATCCCCCAGTGAGGAATGGAATGATCATTTCCAAGGAATCCCATGTCTCATTATCAAGGCACCTCAAATCCCTCTTACCCCCTAAATGTGCCCAGATAACATAATGGACCAAACCAATGCCCCTTTGGGACATCTTCCTGTTACCCTGATTTCTGAGGTCCCGTGAGGGACACCTAATTGTGCTCCAATTATGGGGAATGGGAATTAGCAAAAGCACTAGCTATAGCAATGCAAGAGGCAGGGCAACCTAGTGAGATCTTGGACCCAATGTCTACGGGGTCAGGCCAAGTCAATAATCAAGCAGAAGTAAATAATAATTGGTTTTCTTTATTTTGAAATACAGTCAATAGGTATGTATGCAAAAACTCACACAGACCTAATGAAAGAAAGGTAGGAGTTGGATAGAGGGTTTTAAGAGGGATTTTTCAGGAGAGATACTACACCTGATCCTGAAGCCTGGGTAGTCGGAAGAAAAGTCAGTTGGAGTGGAGATTCTCAGCACGTGGAAGCTGAGGGGAAGGCTTGGCAAATGGAGCGGCAGCAAGGCGAGATGGAAGCCAGGAGCAATCCAAACAAGCACTCAAAATCAGGGGGTCTTATAGGGGAAAATATACCTGTAGGCTAATCTAGTCCCGGGGAAAACAACGGGTTTTGGGCTGGAGAAAAAGCCTCTGAAAAGTCAGTATTTTGCATGATTGAATTATGACAGTGCTGTCAATAGCTCAGACAGTATGCAAATAAGGAGTGCTTGCCAGTTGGATATTCAGCTCGTCAGGCTGCCTGCTCGGAGCAGAGGATCTTTTGTACGCTGCGTGCATACATAATGTGGCTTTAAAGTGTACTTGCCTGGAGGTCTCCTGAAGCTGCAGTCCGGCAATTACTGGCCTGCCTGGATTTGTTTTGTATTGTTCAGTTATTTTTGGCCGTGCCTGTGTGTGTGCTTGTCTGGGGGCCTGCAAGCACATGGAAAGGAACGGTTTGTGATGGACAAATTCTTGATATCAAATTATATCTAATATACCACAGGCCCAGACTAGAAACTACAGTAACATTCCAATAGCTTAATGATGAAGACTTTGCCCTTAGTCAAACCCAAATCATTACCTCCACATGGATAGTCAAAGAACAAGGGGTGAAAGCTGTTCTAGTTCTCACTCCATACCCAAGCCATTCAGTGTAAGCCTTCTCACTCATCCCAAGCTGGGCTCCAACATGACTAAAATGTGCTTGCAGGGCAGCCCAGTTGTACTTGCTGTGGCCATATATTAACAACAGGCCCTTCATCTATAGGTCATGCAAACTAGTAACAAAAACAAGAAGTGTTAGCTATAAATTCTATTTCTTAAATGATTGCCTTCCCACTCCTCCTCAACCAGGATCCAAAGTGGCTGCAATGTGCAGCCAAGAGATTTATGCTGCAGCAACACTGCTTCTTAAATGGCTGTACATAAAACTTGAAAGTGCCATATCTCTACCTGTCCATTGTTCAAATGTCCCAGGTCCATAGCAGCTGGTTAATCTGCCCCATTCTGAAAGCAATGAGTCCCAATTTCCATCAAAACCCAATAGAAACATGGGTGAGGAGGCTCAATTAATCACTGTCCAAAATTGTCATTTGGTCAATGAGTAATGGTCAGCATGATAGAACAAGGGTCTTTCTCAGTTATTCCTCAGCTCCAAATAGACTTTCAAAATCCTTCTTGGATATTGAGTCTCACTGACGCAATACCCAGATGGACTTCAGTTTCCGGCCCTCTTCAATTCCCTGCCCTTTCCATTGTTTGCCAGAGAGCCAGTCACACCATCCAGGTAGATTTTGGGTATTAAAAACCCCTCCATTTTAAGCAGTTTGATGCACTATTTCACTTGCTGAACACCGCACTGTAGCTCTGATTATGACCAACTACTGTTCTTATAGTTGCAAGTCTAAGCCACGTCGTTGAATTCTTCATTCCTATCTGGATTAGTAATTATTGTCCATTCCCTAAAGACTCCTCTAGTCACAAGTTTCCTCCCTTTATCCTTCAGTTAGCAATTTTGTGAGTGTGTGAATGTTTGAATCTTTTGTATGCTGACTGAACTTTCAATAAATCACATTTTAGCTTATTTTGGAATCTCTGGCTAGTTCTTTCTTGCAAGAACCCACAAACATTTGTGGAAAGATCTTAGGTTACCCTCTCTTATAGGCCTCCTAATCTTAGCTAATAATTTCCCACCTTTGAGAGGAGATACTGGCATCACAGGTGAACCCCTCTGGCTTTGGAAGGCCCCAGGATCCATCTCCCTTCCAAAGCCTTTGTTACTCAGCCTCCCTTCCTCTCTCTTCCCCATTGAGTTATGTGTAGGAGGAACCAGCAGGATCGATTATTTGAAAACTTCACTGATTCTGAGGTCTTGCTGACACCACTAAGGTCTTCAGTCTTTCAGAGGGGGGAAATGCTGACAAGCTGCAACCATATTTGTATCTACATTGGGCCCCTAAAGGCATCACCCTCATTTAAACAAACAAACAAACAACCTCTATTTCCTTGATTCTCAAGGGAACAGCTGCTCAGTGTTTTGAAAACAGAGTGGAGGAATAGGGAGGGAGAGGCAGAGCCTGTTAAGCCTTCTCTGCCTCCCTCTTTGTGGTTCCATAGGCACCAGTATACCAACAGTACTTTGCCCACTCTGGCCTCTTTTCCCAGAGACAAGCAAAGGTATCCTTTCTCCATAGTTGTGCTTCTCTGAAAAAGTAACTGTCTATATTAGGTCTAGAAACAAAACCGAAACTACAGCTACCCTACTAGCAATGATAAGTGTTGATCTTTTTTCTTTTCTTTCAGCCAGATAAACTAGATGCTTGCTGGCGTGTGTAATCCATCCTGCTCTGATCTTTGTTTTTCCTGTTTAGAAATAGGGATTGACAGATCAATATATTTCCAGCCATGTTATTTTCACTCTGATATGATCTTAAAGCCACTGTATCCCATTTCCACATTAATCTGTAGAATAATTTATTTCATTAAAAATGGGATAAATTATCTACTTTTTATCCACATTTTTTTTTTTTGCAATATGTTTTTCTCACAAAGTTATTCATTTCTGAATATATATTCCCAAAATACACATTTCTAAAGATTCAGAGACTAGTGAAGGCTACTGAAGAACTGTCTGGCCAGTAGACTGGAAGGTATAGATCAGGTTAGACAATATCACAATTCAGAGAGAATGAGTTTCTTAGGGGTTAATTAAACCATACCCTCCAACCTAAGCAAAATCATTAGTGTATGCAAACACAGTCATTAGTTTTTCTTTCACATATGTACACCTCCATCCTGTTATAAACACATGGTTAGTCTCTGTGATATTATCTAAACAAAGCAGATAGATCTTCATCACTGACACCAGAAATGAAAAAAAAATATTTACATATATTCAAAATGCTGTATTTCCTTCAATGCATATTTTTTAATGTTAAATTTATTACCCCTGGCAGCATTAATAGATGACACTGGATAAGCTCAGGATACTTTATAGCATCAAATATTTTCCAGCGGAACTACTGAAGGTGATAATTCTTAGTAAAAATGAACTTCAAATGCAATTATGGAAACACCGTAGGCTATGTCGGCATTTCCATTAGAAGCTCCTTATTTAAAGGATTTATATCAGGGCCATAAAAATTGGCTTTGGGATGAAATTTACTGTAGAAACTCAACATCAAGGGGGCTGTTTCTCTTACTAATTTTCAAGTTAAACCCTTTCATCAATTGTTTTTAAGTGAAAAAAAAATGGACAAGTAATAATGAAAGATTTTTCTTCTTTCTGGAAAAAATTGTTGCTTTGCCTTCTCCACACTTAAAGTGCCCTCTATTTTAAAAGCTCACTGAAACTTGGTTGCCTCTGAAAAGCTGGACAAAGACTTTCAATACATTCTAAATGTTCCCACAAAATATTTTACTCTTTCAGTCATATGCATGTTTCAAAGTTAGATTTATCCCTGTGGACCTTTTCATAAACAAAATGCACATGGAATACAACAGACCGCTAAGTCACTGTTCATAATCAAAATGTATGACCTATTTTGCCTAATACAACTGTCACCTATCTAACCTTTTAGTGTCTTGTTTCATCTGAAATTCCAAAACAAAACACATTGTCATTCACTTTAGAAAAAGAAAAAGAAAAAAAACCTGAATCATTCATAAGACTCTGCAGCAAACTGTACATTGCAGAAAATAAAGTAGTCTTCTTCTTTTCTCTAAGTTCCTGATGTCTTGCAGCAAGACATTACTGGGCATGCAGGTGTGTGTATGCTTGAAACAGTTTAGTCAGTATATGGCCTTTCTCATATCTAAGGCCATTTCTGCACCTTACCAGTTCATGTAGCGCTCCCATTGTCATCCCAGCAGCACCTTTGCTGGGAAGGGAGCACAACAAAAATGCTCCCTTCTGCACTCGGCTGGTTGCCTGAGGATGGGAGCGCAAACAACACACTCCTTACTTCTGCAGTGCAGCTAGCATCTGTCCTGTATCATGTTGAAATGGTCTAAGACTCTTTTGTTGAGAATGTGAGTGATGAAATACCCACTCCCACCCATAGTTCAGAGGTGACCCATATGTTTTTACTTTTTAAGAAAACTGAATTACAGTATATTCTTCACCCTTCTTCCACCATTGAACTCAAATCAGCAAAGATGGGTTTACTAAGCAATCTGATCGAGACTTTCTTTGCTGGCGCATAATGGTTTCCTTATCTATCTTACTATTATTATGTGGACAGGATTGTATTTGTATTCCTTTGTGTATTTTTTCCCTGCAATATCCTTCTCTTCCCAGATTCTCACATGCCATACTCTTCAAAATTTATGTCAATATGTGGCATGAGTATTTGTGTGTTGAGGAGGCCAGCCCTGTCTCTAAGTATAGTTTAGCTAATTGATCTCTTGGTCAATACTGTCTGTCTTTACTTTTTAAAGTGTATGCTTTACACTTCAAGAAAACCTTGGGTTTCTTTCAAAACTAATTAGAAGTTCCTTAATAAAAACAAAAATGGTCAGCAAGCTTCTCTGAACGACTGTTCTTTACTACTAATATTCCCAGAAGAACACACAACTGTTGGTTGTGTTTTAAACATCCCTTTTTCCCTCGTAAGTCTCCTTTGTAAGGCAGCACATTGTAGGATGGAGGTGATGAAAGTGTTGTCCCCTTTTTTATGACCACTTCTGTCTCCACAGGATGTTCCTGCATGCCTCCAGCACTCTTCCACTTTTATTTTGTGGGCCATTTTTCACCTTATATACTGCAAAAGTGGCCATACCTGGTACAAATAATGTATTAGATCAAAAACAAATTATGTATAGCAACCTATTGCCCAAATTGGAGTCCTGTTTGGGTATTCAGATGTGTTTTTCCTCAAAATGTGAGCTAGCAACAAAAACGTAGACTCCTCTTTAAAGTCACACATATGACATGTCTGCAGGTATACATAAATATGCCATGTCCCTCACTCCAGAAGAGAGAACCCCATACTATCAGGCCTCCATATTTCATTTAGCAGGGATAAACATGTTTCACAAGTCCATAGTCTGCATCTATCCCAGAGGACTTCAGAATGGCTCAGCTTCCTCTCAGTATCTGAGAGGATACTGCCCTGCATGTTCCTGTCAACTTGAGTCTTTTATTTTTACCAAATATCTATCATGCATTCTATGTAACCTTATTGGCCATTTTGCCCAATTTTTGCCTCTCAATCTATTTTTGAACCATGGATACCATGAAAGGGTTCCCTCCAGGCTCCAAACAGGTTAGGGTTATAGTAGTGTGAAATGGCCAGTTGTCCTCCTTAGAGGCATGGTTACTTGTCCAGGGGAATTATGAGCAGAGGATTGAGGGGTTTGGAGGCATCGTAGTGGAATCTCTGAGAGCCACGCTTAGTTCACCCTTGGCTTGAACTATGTGGTTTATTTGGACACAGAGGTGTTAAATAATATATTGACCATTTGGCTGAATGTTTTTTTTAAGTAGTTAAAAATCAGCCAAATGTTCTAAAGTCACAAGTTTAGGACAATGCTCCATTTAGTCAAAAAGAAGCAGTGGGTTCATTTATATGTGAACAAATGGAACTGCTTGAAAGTAATGCAGCAAATTAGATTAAAACAACAGTAATTGTATGTGCAATTTATAGCAGGCAACACGTATGTTGTCTTAAAAACTGTGCACTGGTAGATGCCTGAACTTTTTTTATTCTCTATATATTAAGGTGCACAATGTTTCACATGGTTCACATTCAACCAAAAAGCATATAAACACCTGTTATTTGCAACTATTATAAATCTGGTTCAAAAGTATTCCAAATACCAAGTTACTCTCCAAGGACATTTAAATTTTCTCTATGTTATCTCCATGTCATGTTCTTCAAAGAAAGCAACCTGACAATTTTTATTACATGTTACACATTCCATTTTCTTCCGTTCAAAATATTTTAATGGTCAATATGGCTCTGCTTTTGAAACAGATTGATGAAATGTGTTACTCTGTCAGTAAATGGTCCTTTTTAAACACTTGGTGCTTTTTATATTCTTCTGCACGTGTGTATATATAAAGGATGGAGAATGCTTTCGATAGGTGATTAGATTGCAACTCTCGTTAATGTTAATATTAGTATATTTATTCATATCTCATCTTTTTCTGAGCATGGAATTTCAGATGATTTATAACACAGTAAAAAAACCAAACATTTTGAAAAATTGAAAGCATACAAAAGTTAATAAACAATTCAATAATTAAAAAAAAACCAGTCAAAAACATAAACCATTAAATATTACAAATAAAAGTCCAACACATTATACAAACCTGTTTCCCCTAAAATTAATTCTCAAAGTCCTGCCAGAATAGTAAAGTATTCATTGGCCTGAGGAGAAATAGTAAGATCCTTTAATCTCTCTGGGAGGGGAATTCCAGAGTAACCACAAAAGAGGGCCTTCTCTCATGTTCTCCCTAGGTATACCTTTGAGGGTGGTGGGGCAAAAAGAAGAGCCTCCTCATAAGATCTCAGAACACAGGCTGCTTTATAAAGGAGAATATGGACCTTCAAATAACCTGGACCTGAGCTGTACAGGGCTTTAATTGCCATAATTTGAATTATGTTTTGAATTGAAATGGCAGGCAGTAGAATTACTGCAAGATGGAAGCTGCGTGCTTGCTGTAACCAGCCCATGCTGACATTCTGCCTGCAGCTCTTTGGATTAGCTGAAGTTTCTGAACACTCTTCAAAGGCAATCTCACATACACCACATTACAATATTCCAAATGGGATATGAACCATGGCCATTTAACTGCCCCAGTAAAATGGAAATAACCAGTTTCCATTGACTCAGGTTTTTGTTTTTATTTTAGCTGAGTAATCCCCAAACCATGTGCCACAAGAAACAACATTTTGTGCAAAACATTTTTAAGTGATGATGGGCAGGAATGTAGTGGTAAATCTCTCTACACAATTCTAGCCTTTGCTGGCTAATACTGATTAGGGTACAAATGGAGAGAGCCTGTCAGGAACCAAATTCACACACACAAATATAACAGTGCAAATACACTATTTATTAGGACCGTGATACATAGTATAGGACTTCAGTGAGTGAACTGGAGGCAATTAGCAAAATCCAAAACATTAAAAGCAAAGAGTGTCTCATCCTGCCTGCAAGAGACCTTGGAATTCCGGTTTCAGGCTGGCAGCACTTATCACTACATTCCTAGCTTTGTCTATCTAACAGTCTCTGGTTTTCATACCTTGTTACAAGCAAGCTGTTAATTACTCCTACTACATGTCCCATAACTGAAATATGGAAGGCTACCTGACAGAGCCTCTCAGCCCAGCTGTAGATTTTTGTTTCCATTATCCCCTGCATCTCTGGGTCTAGGCACAAATAGTGCCAAAGTGAGCTATGCTAACTTCAGGAAAGATGACAGTGGACAATTGACAGCATGCAATCCTAACACTCTCAAACTCTCAAATTTTGTGGCAGGTAAGACTGTTTTCAATAAATAAAATTCTTTCATGAGACTTACATAGCCATATGACCAAAAGAGGCCTACTGTATCAGATGAAATGTCCCTCTAGAATGGTATCCTACTTCTTACAGTTGGCAACTAGCAGTTGTCTTTGAAAAAAAAACATGCAGGAGATAAAGATAGTTGCCATTTCATATTATTTTTGCTCCTCAGTAGCTGTTGCGTGAATTAGGCTGCAAGTCCATGGGATAGTCTCTCAGGGATAGTAGAATAGATGACATTTCTTTGAAGGGTAAAGAGAGCACTTCTTCCCTGAGGGGAGATATTCCACCTCAGAAGGCTCCTGTTGGCCACTGTCCAGCCCTCCAATCATCTTGTCTCTTTGACTTATGAGTTCCACCAACACTTGAGGAAAAAAAAAACAGATCAAGAAGTGTGTAATAGGATCTTCAGCAAATGCACTTGACATGTACACTATCCCTGGGTTCAGGTACAGAGTTCCTCCTTATTTGAGCTAATAGGATGAAACCCAGGATCCTTTATAGAATATAATTGGTCATTTCAGCTGCTGTTTTTATTTATTGTTGCTTAGCATTATCAAGACAATTTTGACATTATGATCTTATGAATGAGAGTCACCCTTTCATTTCAGCCCTGCTGAAATCTTATAGACTCAGGGCTGTGGCATCCTAGATTGAGTCTATCCACCTCTAAAGCAGTCTTCCTCTTTCCTACTGCCTTCTATATTACCAAGCACTGCTGTTTTTTTTTCTAATGTGTCATGTCTTCTTGTGATATGACCAAAGTATGACAGTCCAAGTTGAGTCATTTTGACATCTAAGGACATTCTAGACTTGATTTGCTCTAAAACCCATTTATTTGGCTTTTTAGCCATCCACAATATCTGTAGAACTCTTCTCTAGTATCACATTTGAAATGAGTTGATTTTCTTCCTATCAGTTTTCCTCACTGTCTAGCTTTCACAATTTGACACAGAAACTGAAAATATGATGACATGGACAACCCTAACTTTAGTATTCACTGATATCTCTTAATACTTCAGGGTCTTTTGTAGATCCTTCATAGCTGTCCATCCATATACCACTCTTGTGAATTCTTGACTTCAGTTTCCATTCTGATTAATGAGTGATCCAACATATGGACAATCTTGAAGTAATTCAATGTCTTCACCACCTACTTGGTTATGTAAATCACCTGTGGTCATTGTTTTTATTTACTTAATGTTCAACTGAAAATCTTCCTTCAGCAATCATTCCAAATCTTTACTATTTTCTGCTAGTAGTAGGGTGTTATCTGCATATCATAAATGGTTGATGTTCCTTCCTCCAATTTTCATGCCTATTTCCTCCAAATCTAATCCTACTTTATATGTATATTAAGCATACAAGTTAAACAAACAGGGTGATAAAATGCAACCTTGCCTGGTCCCCTTGCCAATTGGAAAATATTCTCTTTCTCTATATTCTGTCCTGATGGTAGCCTCTTGTCCTGAGTACATGTTACACATCAGAACAATCAAATGTTGTGGCACATCAATGTTTTTAAAAGTAATCTAAAGTTTTCATGGTCTATACAATCAAAGGTTTTGCTATACTCTGTAAAGCACAGACTGATATCCTTTTGAACTTCTTTGGTTTGCTCAATTATCCAATGTATGTTTTCAATATGTTCTGTTGTGCCTTTTCCTTTTCTGAACACAGTGCGGATACCTGACGTTTCTCTTACTAGATATGGAAAAAGTCTTTGTAGTGGAATTTTGGGCATCACTTTGCCTGGAAATTAATACAATGTTATTGTGGTTACAGCAATCCTGATGTCCCCTCTCTTGGGGACTGGAATGTATACAAACTGTGGTCTATTGTTTTGTTTCCCATATTGGTTGACAGATTTTCATTAGAACAAGAGTAGATTCTGTCTCTATAGCTTCAAACAGCTCTATTGGTATGTCATCTGTTCCTAGTAATTTATTTATTTCAAGTGCTTTGAATGAACCTTTCAATTTACTTTCTAAAATTGGTGGTTCATCTGGAATAGAACAAAAGGAGCAAGGAGGATTATTGAAACTATTATCTGAAAATCCACCTCATTTACTAGCACACTTACATCAAGAGATTTTACACCAAGAAAGGGAAGAGGAAACAGTTAAATCCGCAATGATATTGTGGGCTCAAAATGTTGGATATCCAATTCAGTTAGCATACTGGGAGCAGAGTTGACAACGGACACAGAAATTTACCGTAGCTCACAACCTAAAAAAGAACTATTTTAAGCTTTTTCATAGATGGTACATGACACCAGAAAAACTAAAGAAAATATATAACACAGGAACAGGGCAATGTTGGAAGTGTCAGGAGAATGTTGGCACACTGTTTCATATGTGGTGGCCATGTCCTAACGTTAAAAAAGTACTGGAATGATATTCATAATATGATATGTACAATATTAAGGATTCAACTGGATAAGATTCCTGAATTGTATCTGTTAATTATGACATATATGTTAGATGGAACTGGCAAGAAATATTGGAGAATATTACTGTATATGATTACGACAGCTCGTATTGAATATGCGAGGTTATGGAAAACTGAACAAATATCCACAATAGAGCAATGGTGGGCAACTTTTATTGGAAATTGGAATGCAGATATAGTCTCTCAGAGACTGAAAGGAAAATCAGATGACGATATCAATAAAGGATGGCAAATTGTGCTGGATATGGATGGGGTTTTGACAGGAAATAATTCTTAATTCATGGTAATATGATAGCAAGAAGGAGAGAATCAGAGAAATATCATGGAACATGTAAAGTTGTGTGGAAATGCAGGAACTATCTTGGTATTGTGACAAATTTGTTGCGATGCATAGTGATAGTATGTCAATGATATAACAGTTTATGTAATCCAGAGAGGAGTGGAGGATAACTGTAACAATTCGGTAAATGTACAGTGAGAAATGTATGTTTTATATGGTGAACTATAATAAAATTATATTTAAAAAAATTGGTGGTTCATCTTCAAATGGTTCTTCCCTAATTAAATCTGTCATCCCTTCATCTCTTTTATATTGTCCTCCCATATGCTGTTTTCATCATCTTTTTATTTCCACTTGTTCATGTAATGTGTTTCCCTGCTGAATGTGGAACACCTCCATTTTTGGTTTGAATTTCCTTTTGATTTCTCGGATCTGATGGAAGAGGTTTCTTGCTTTTTTTTGTTATCTTCTATTTCTCTGTATTGATTATTATAATAGTTCTCTTTCTATCTGTGCACAAATCACTGAACAGTTGCATTCAGGATTCTGACCCTATTTATCTTTACTTTTGCTTCTTGTCTCTTCTTACTGTTTAAAGATTTTCATCTGTCATCCATTGAGGCTTCTCTTTCTTTTTGTCTGCAGTTAGTTTCTTTTTGCATTCTTCCCTGACCGTATTCCTGGTTTCAGTCCAGAGTTCTAGCTTCTGCACCATTAGGCTTAATAGTGCAAATCTGTGTTTTGTATTCCCTTTAAATTCTATAGGGATGTTTTCCAGGCTGTAGTTTGGCACAATGGTTGGTTTAATGTTCTTCTTTAGCTTTGCTCTAATTTTTGATATTAGTAGTTCATGGTTTATGCCATAGTCTACTCCTGGTCTAGTTTTTTGTGGGTTTTTTTTGTGTGTGTGTGTGTGTGTGTGTGTTGTTTTTGTTTTTGTTTTTTTGACAGAAGGAATGGAACTTTCCCATCTATTGCTTCTGATTAAGTAGTCTAGTTGATTTCTATATTGACCATCAGGTGATGTCCCTGTATAGAGTTTCCTCTTTGTTTACCTGTCAAATGTGTTTGTGATGAACAAACTGTTGGGCTCGTAAAATTCAGTCAGTCACTCACTTACTTCATTTCTTGATCTTAGGCCAAATTTTCCTACAGTCTTTGATTCTGTTCTCTACTTTAGCATTGAAAACACCTCCAATTAACAAGAAGTCCTGTTTTGATGTATAATCAATTTTCTCCTGTATTTCAGCATAGAGTCTTTCAGCTCCTTCTTCTTCTGTCTCCATAGCTGGGGCATAAACTTGGATTATGATTATGTTGGTTAAGTTTTCCTGAAATCATATTCATACGATTTGGTCAGATTTGTGTTAAATTTTTTGACTGTTTTTGTTACATCTCTCCTCACTATTAATGCCAGCTCATTTCTTCTTAGATGTTCATTTTCTGGGTAAAACACTGTGTAAATATCTGACTCGCAATGTCCAATTCTGTCCACTTTAACTCATTCACCCCAAGTATTGTATGGTTCATTTCTTGTTTTACTATGTCTAGTTTCCCCTAATAAATGCTTCTCAAATTCAATGTTCATATAGTATGTGTTGTGTAGTTTCAAACTTTCCTTTACCTCTGAGTACATCAACGGCTTGGTGTCAGCTTGAGTCCAATTGTGTCATTAGCTACAGCACTACTTGGAGTTGTCCTCTGATGTACCCCAGTGGTTGATAGAACACCATCCAACTTGGGAGTTTCATTTTCTGGCACTATCTCTTATTTTGTTTTGGAATGTCTCATCATGGGGTTTTCTTGGTAAAAGACATTCAAAAGAGTTTCCTGTGCTTCTTTCTGCACATATCATCAAGTGTTAGCTATGGTGCCACTGCAGTTGTCTCTGAAAGATCCTCTGCTACAACTGTTGCTGCCCAATAGCCGCTTTACACATTATTCTGCTTCCTCAACAAAAACCTGTCTAACATGGGAGACCCTACCAGCAGCATTGCTACCACCAGCACCACCTCTTCCCTCACAGAAGCACACAATCCCACCACCAGGGAAAGGTAGTGCCATGTTAAAGTTTTATATTTAGAGGACCGTTTCCCCCCCGAAACTGGAAGTGAGTAGTTTTGGGGAAACTCTCTGGGCCTAAAACAGGCCCAGGAGGAACAAGGAGGAAACAGCCTAGTGAAATGGCCTATTGAAAAACTGGTCACTTTAAAATTACAAATAGTAGGTGATAAATACAACAACTAGTCCTTGCAATGGTTCATTAACTTTAAAATTGCAAAGAACAAGTTCATGAAAGCTGCACTAAAGAGATTAATTAGTTTAAAAGAAACTAGGAATGTAGAAGCCGTACATACTTTGCTAGAAAGAGAATTCCATACCCTAAGGGCTGTCATGGATAAGATCCTATGTCATATGCCCAGCAGCCAAATTGATCTTATACATTCCAACAAGGGAAATACAGATTGATAATGTCACCTATAGACATGTATTTAGTTGTGCATCTGTGTATGAACAATCTATTCATTCTGCACTGATTCTGAAGGAATGCAGATGTTGTTGGAGGTCTAAATGAACATTTTATTCTAAGTTTTACAGGTAAAACATCCACAGTGGTGTATGCTACAAGACTGAGGTTTGTTGCCTAGCAGATTGGTCCAAATTGTATTTTCATTATATTTAATACATTCATTTATTCACTTTTCTACAACTGATGGACACATTGTAGATTTATACTTAGCTTTAATATCACTGGACATTATATACATATTCCTTAAAGTTCAGAGTATCTCTACAATCCACCAAGGAAAATTACCTTGCAGAATTGAGGTGTCAACATCCTAGAAATGCTTGGATGTAGGTTGACACCTGGGTGTACATTTGTATCCATAGTGAACTCTATTGGTTCACACATCTACAGATACCTGTGTAGGTGCACAGATATAAACAAAAGGGGATCTATATCCCTATCATAGATGTTACTGCTTGTGTGCAATCAGTGCTCAATTGAAGCTTACATGTCATATGGAAGTAACCTAGAAAACATGCTGAGTTTCACTTTTTTCTTGAACTAAGCTTGGCAAAAACTTAAAGAAACAAAACATTTAGAGATGCAGCTGTAAAAACAATGGATGTTGGCTGATTTTTTTTTCCTTGTCAACTTAATGTTTCTTAGTATTTGCATTCTCAAGAATGCATAATTAAATATAGTAGGTAACTACAGAAATACACACTTCTAATTGAAAATCAGCACTTAATCATTCAAATAATATTGGCAGAGTAATTTATTGAAGATCTGTTCCTTAACGTATAATGTTTGTGTTAAAAAACTGACTGGTTTCTAAATTCCTTATAACTTGGACTATCAACTATACATTACACATTACAATTATCTCTTTGAATGCTCTTCTCTCAACTGTCATCACCAGCACACATTCAAACAGGACTACCCCAGATGAAGACAACGTTGAAGGCAAATTCATTCCATCAGGTCTGCTGAAAAGTTACCTGCTTTTTTCCTCTTTCTCCTCCCCTTGATTTCCTTTCATGTCATGTCTGCTTTGATCCTATACCTACAGGGAAGGAATGACATGTTTTAAAGGGTTTCATGTAAGCATTCTATATGTGACTGATGGCTAGAATAAAAATGATGTAAATAAATAAATACTCTAATTAACACTGGAACTCTACTTCACACTGGGCTGTCTTTTGTGTGTATGTGTGTCTTCAACTTGCCTGTTGACTTATGGTGATCCCATTAATTTCATAGGATTTACTTAGGCAAATTTCTGTGCAGAAATGTTATTTTGAATCCTGAACATACTGTTTTGTTTTGTGCACATAAAATATTGTTTTCTACATTTTAACCATTATGAATTTTGTGCAGCATAAATCCTGACCTATGAGGATTCTTGGCACTGCTGCATTCACCTCATCAGTGCTTCCTCATACTCAAGAAAAGTTTTTCAACCATTTTTTGAATATTTTAAAAAATTAATCTCATTCCTAGATGTAGATCAGCATCAAAGGTTTTGGTCTCAGGTTTATTACTGAAAATATCTGATTAATAGGTACCAACAGTAGTTCATTCTTAGTTTTGTGAGCCCAATGTTGGGGATATCTTCCCCAGGAAGAGTCAACGGGTTCACTTGTTTTTAGCTTGATCTTTTTCTAAATTATTGTAAGCCAGCTTGAATTCCAACTTGGGAGAAAAGTGGGATATAAACTGAAATAATCAATCAATCAATACAATTTTTAGATTGTGTTCAATAATCTGCATTTGTTCTCCTGGGGCTTGTGCCACAAGAGTTTCTTTTGTGTCACAGAGGTCATATGATTGCCTGTGTCTTTTTCTGCTGTCTGAGGCAGCTATTTTATATTAAGTTAGTGTAAGATTGCCTCTGGTATGAACACTTATTTTAGTAAAATTGTATTTCAGAATTTTCACATGTGGCAGTACTTTAATGCTCAGTTCCTTTTCAAATCAAGGATGATTAATCTATTCTACAATATATATATTACTGAATATCAGGGCCCTGTATTAACGTGCAGCATAGCTGATGATTTCAGGCACATTAAGTATTACTAGCAAAAAAGACAATTTTTAAAACTCCAAATTGCCTGGGGTCCTTCTGATAAAGGAGACAAACTTCTCTCTTTTTTCAATTACAAATACACTCATTCTAGGGCTTTTAAAATCTTTTTGAAGTACAATCTAAATGTAAATGTTCAAGAATACTTTTTAAATGGATAAGAAAAACTTCTAGACGATGACTCTTCATTATGGTAGATGTATTTCCTGTCAGGCAGTTAATGAAATGGGTATGCAATATTCACATTTATATATGTTTCATCATCATGGTGTGCTTGGATTGAGTGCAAATAGTATATATAATTGCAATGCACAAAAAGGACCCTGAAAAAAAAAAAAAACAGCATCACAATCTTTTGTTCAAGGTACGAGCTACTCCATTCCCTTCACCTTCCCCAGATTATTATTATTTTTCCTCCTCCTCCTCCCTCTCCTCCTCCTCTTCCTCCTCCTATTTTCAAAAGTTGGTTAGCATTATGTTCCTTCTACCAAGCATACTCATTTAGGAGGTCCGAGGTTTCTGATTACCCCAAACCTTGGAAGGGTTGTGGACTTACTTGTACTGAATCACACACAGATTAAAATTTCTGATTTCTCAGCTGATTTTAAATGAATAGTTCTCATTTTTATCTGTTTGGACATTTATGAGTAATTGTCCAGTGTCCACCAGAACAAGACCTATCTGGAAGATGAGATTTGTTTCTGTACTTTGTGTTTTTGAGTTTTGTGTTTCTATGTGTCTCCTAGTTTATCCTTCTTTCCTTGCCACTACATTATACTTGCTCCCCCCTCCAATTCTTTGTCAATCTCTCCTTCTCTGTAAATGAGGTCAGTTAGCAACTCCTGGCCATTGAGTCAATTCCGAACCAAATAAAAGATGCTGCCCTCAAGTGATTTTTTTTCTTCTGCAGACCTCAGAGTCTGATAACATCTTTGTCTTCATATGAGCTATTATAGTTTTAGATACATCTGTATGGGTATCTGGTTTGAACTGGGAATAAAAATACTTTAACTGGTATGTTAGATATAATTTAAGATCTCTTTCTGTTTTAGATGAGTGTGGACCCAGTGGAGATCTGTGGATGAGAGGTTTAAAACTTCTCTTAACTGGTTTTATTTTAAAACTCCTCTTCCCTAAACCAGGGTTCAATTTTTTTTATACTTTTCCTAATACCTACACTGCATGCCTACCAACTGTCTCAGGGTCTTTCCACACCCCACTGCTCAATATCTGGTGGAATTCTGGGGTTTGTAGTTTACTGAGGCCAAAGAGCTCTCTGGGCTAAGAATTCTAAATACCTCTCCCTAAACTCCAAACCCCAGGATTCCACGGGATGTTGAAACTGAAATAATAGCATTATAACAGTGTAGTGCAGAAAGGCCCTCAGTTTGGCAGGGACAATCATTACTTCCATTTTTTAAAGCTATTTTTAAATGTCCCTGTTTCTATCTTCTCCTTTGTTTCTCCTTGTCCACAGTTTACTTCAATTGCTGCATACTGAGGCTGAAGTATAGGTATCCTCCATTTTGTCATGCCACAATTTTTGGTGACCCACTCTTTCAACCAATCATTTCAGTCTTTCATTCACTTTATGTAATTTGCCCCCCTCTTATTCAACATGTTAGAGATTGCAATACTGTAGGCTCCACATTTCAATGATTTTCATTTTGTGACAGTGTTCCAATCCCTAAACTGTGAAATAAGTGAGGGCTTCATGTACATAAATAGTTTGCACTTAAGTGACTCAATAGAGGGGAGAGGAGGGAATGGAAATTGGAAATTTTGCCCTTCACAGTAGGCTTCTGGCTTGAATATTCTTTCTCATCAATGAATTTTGCAGTTTTGATCACACTCTGATGTTACTTGGATATACGTGTCCCAGCTTTCATCTGTGAAATGAAAGCTGTGTGTGTGTGTGAGAGAGAGAGAGAGAGAGAGAGCTTTTAAATACCAACAACAGTAATAACAATGGCAGAACCCTTAAACCTCTCTTACCCATACTGGTTGTGATCTTGATTGTAGTCTACACAATTAGTTTAGAGTAAAATAGAAAATAATCTTAAACTGCTTTAGGTATGCATACCATACCATATTATATCATTTAACTCAGACCCTTTGATATATATACCTTTTGAGTTAAATGATATAATATGGTATGGTATACATACCTAAAGCAGTTTAAGATTATTTTCTGTTTTACTGTAAAATAATATATATATATATATATATATATACACACACACACACACACACACATACAAACACACACACACACACTATATATGTGTGTGTGTGTGTGTGTATGTATGTGTGTATATATATATTATTTTAGAGTAAAACAGAAAATAACCTTAAACTGCTTTAGGTATGCATACCATACCATATTATATCATTTAACTCAAAAGGTATATATATGAAAGGGTATATATACATACACACACACACACACACACACACATATAATACCTATCCCCTTTGAGTTAAATTCTACTTGTTCTGTGTCTCAAACATAAACACTATGGTGCTATTGTAAAATTACCCACCCAGTTTATTTTTGAATGGGCCATTGGATCTTGTAGGATGTCATAAACCCCTTGCTGATACAATGCCTTTGCCTTGCCCACTGAAATCTTAAAGAAACTGAATGTAAAAAATGCAAAGCAAAGACATGACGTGTGATAATGTCAGTGTCTCTTTTCTGGGATTAGACCATTTCTTTATAATACCAAATGTCACTGCCTCCATTGCCCCACATCCCTGCTCAGAACTATCACAATTTTTCTTTAAATTTGCGATAGGCAATGCATTTAAGAGTCAGTGGTATTTAGGGGTTTGAGCATTGGGCCAGAGTTCAATTCCCTGCTCAGACATGGAAACCTACTGGATGATTTTGGGCCCATCACATACTCCCAGCCCTAGAAAATCCCCTGCTAGGTTCACCTTAGGATTTCCATAAGTCAGAAATGACTTGAAGACACACAACACACCAATGCATATAGGGAAAGTGATTTTGTGTGTTTGTAATTATATTGACACCATTTTAATTTGTATATCACCTTGAGCCCTAATCTTAGGGAAAATATAGGACATAAATAAAAATGGTAGTGGTGGTGGTGATTTTGTATTACAGATTATTAAAATGGTAGCAATGGTTTAATCAGGATCAAAAAAGACCAAAACTTCAATGATGTGATTCTCACTGAGCAGTCATGACTTTGTCCTTTGCTTGATTCATATTTGACCCATGGTTTTTCAGTTGTCTGTAGTCAAATGCACACTCCTCCTCTCCTTAATACCACCAGGGAAATACTGATTGACATCAAAAGTGTTTGGTACAGCCTGGCAAAAATCAAAGCAGCATGCCTCCCTCTCTAAACATTATGGTTGACTAATTAAACCAGCATGTGCATTGCAATTTGAAACTTTGCCATTTTTTTACAAGAGTACATATTCCTTAGAGAGTTCTAAATGCCGCCTAATCAAAGCCATTTTTCACTCTAGGGAAGGAAGATAGAAGCTAATTTCTATCAATTTGAGAATGTGGCTCAGAGCCAAAGTCTGTTCACCATCTGTGGCTAAGAGCCATAATAAAAAATTCCCCTTTCCCATCTAACAACAGATCCCTAGACTCTCTGAAGGTATATCAGAGCAAACTGATTCTCTATGAAATGGGATATGTGCTCCTTAGGTGAGATGTGATGTCAATTTGGGTTTTAATCGTTCAGTATACAATGTCTTACTATAAATGTAGGATCCCTTTTATCCAGCTTTTCTTAGCTGAGTTACTCAAATCACATTTTGGGTCTAGCAGAATCAGATTGGCAGCCAAAAGTATTTCTCTCCACTTTCAAACAGCACTTAAGAGAAATGTCATTGAAAGAAGAAAAGAAAAGAGGAGAGGAGAAAGAGAAAAAGAAGAGAAAAGAAAAGAGAATAAATCACATGCACTTACCTCAATTGTCACTGAAAAAAAAAGAAAGGAAAGGAAAAGAAAAGAAAAGAAAAGAAAGAGGCAGCGTGCAGGCTGTGAGTTCATTTGTTAGACCTTGTCTTTAGAAAAATAGAATCTTAACTAGAGGGTTAAAAAAGTGAGGAAGTTTAAACATCTCCCAAGGTTCTAAAGAAAGTTAAATGGCTTTTGGGGCTTGCAGAAAAGAATTAAAAAAATTGTAAGTGCATTTTGAAATTAGGGGAAATGACAGAGAGATGCAATTAGCATCACATACATAGTTGACTGCTTAGATGTGACATTTAAAACAACTTCAGATTAGGCTTTACTTCTGCTTTCTGCAGATTATCCTGAAAACATCAAACATTGTTCTCCTCTCCTCCTCCTGTTTGTTTTCTTGACAACAAGCATCATAGCCACATTGCTCATCATCTCAAGGAGAGAGGTTGGGGGCAGCAACACCATAGCTACTTCCCTCTTTTGAAAGACAGAGTTAAATGTGACTGGTCCTGAGACTCCTACTTACCATCTCGTTTCAGGTGCAGTTACATTACCAGTTTTGAATTGTGATTCCTTTGTCGGTATGGTTCACAGATCTCAAGGGCTGGCACTTTTTCTCAGGTCTGCAAGCAAGGAGAAGGAATCTCAATACAAGGGACATACCTTGAAAAATGAGGGTGTATGTATTTTTATCATTGGTTATACATGATATTTTTGATATGGAAAGCCATATTTGAGTAACTCTGATGAATGCTTTAGGGATAGAAATGGTACATGAGAGAGAGAGAGAGAGAGCGCACATACCTTTTCTTGATATAATGCTGATTTTTATGCATTTTTGACAATATAATACACATTTTAGAAGGATTGTTCCCCTGTTACCCCTCTGGAGACCAGTACTGCAAAATTCTGAAAACCATATGTGATAATGGGGCTTCCCATTATCTAGACTTGAATGAAGGGGGAGACTTCCCTCTTCAGGTAAACCAAGGGTTACTGGGGTGTTGAGATTAGGTTACATTTTTATTGTGGGTCAGCCTCACAGGTCACGGGGAGAGAATTGCTCAATCAAGGGGGAAAAGGTGAGATGCTTCGAGATGCTTTGAAGGAGAAGTTATAAAAATCCTTGAGAGGCCATGTGGCAGAGAGACGACAAAGGAACCTCTGAGAGATGAGATCTGTGCCAGTCGTAAGCTGCAGGCCTAGGCCTCGCCTCCTGGCCTCACTCTTCTCTTAGACCATCTAAGCCTGTGAACCCAAATGTGAGTAGCTAGAATAAGGTAGTTAGTTGCGTTAGGGCTTTTATTATTTTGGAGGTTGGCTGATCTAAAGAATATATCTGTTTTTATAACTACCTGTAACTTAAGCATACCTGGGAGGGGGGAGCCTCTCATGTGTAGTATTGTCTTGTTTATTTGCATGTCTTGAAATAAATGCTTTTCTGTAAAACCTCTGTTTCCTCTCCATTCCCACACCATTCTTCAGCTCACGCTAGATAGAACTTCCCTCACTCAGAAGGGGAGGGGAGGGAAAGTCCTTAAGCCTAGGGATTGTCAATCCACTGAGCAGAGTCCCACTGTACTGCTCAGATATTCAGAATTCAATGGGTGGTGGCAGCAAGAGAGAATTAGTGAATGCTGGGAAATTTCCTGCTCCTTTGCAAGGGTAGAAGTCAGGCTTGGGGGGGCTGGAAGTAAACTCAGTATGTCACCATACATAACAGAGGATGATGGTATTCTGGTTCATATATTGATTCGGGATTTTTATTAGTTTTTTTTGTTTTGTTTTGTTTTAAACTGAATAAAACTGTCTCCCACCCTAAAACATCTCCCTTGCATCTCTTTTTCATTTCTATTCCATTAAGATTTTTTTTTAAAAAAAAAATTGGGCATTATGATTCAGGACTATACACGGGCTTATTTTCTATGCACAACTCACAAGAATTTTGAAATGTCTGTTTTGATTAATAAATGAATATAAGCAGAAAGAAATAATGGAAAGTGAATGTAATGCAAGCAATTTTATGGAAATTAGCATTACTAGGGAAAAAAGAAAGAAGAGTGATTAATACACCATTGCAAACAGTCACGAAGAGCGACAGGCCACCAGACACGTTCTCCCATTGAAAGAGGCAGCAATACCATTTAATCAAAAATGTGTGTGGGGAGAGCAATGTATGACAACAAAGACTTGAATATTTTCTTACAGCAAGCTCAAGTGAATAAAAACCCAAAACAAAATAACTTGACATGATCAAATGCACCTGTCTCGTTTGAACAATGCTCTATGCAGCAAAATTCCTGGAGAAGACCCTGGCAAGTGACATTTTTTAAGAAAGAAATATAATAACATGATGAAAACAGTGGGTCTAATGTCAAAGGGTGGTACATTTCATTCTCAGAGTGTTTATCCCAAACGTCATTTTTCCTCAAAGCAGGGTCAGCAATTTAGAAAATGTGGTTCTTCAAAGTTGAGATTAAAACTCAGAGGGAATTTGCCACTCCATTGAAGTCAGAGCCACCAGCCTTAATACACGTAACAGAAATAAGCCAATACTTGATTACTGGGTAATGTGAGAAATGCTGAACAGAAAGACTGTATTCCTTTTGATGCAATGCATGTCCATTTTGAACGATGTGATCTGAAGGCCAGAAAACAAATTATGTCTCTTTAGCGTCTCAAACTTATGCTGCACTAATGGATGAAGACACTGAAACGTTCTTGAGAAAAGTGGGATCTTGCTTTTAGGTAAGAAAAAAAGGAAAGGGGAACATCATCTCTTGCAAATAAAAATCATAGCTCATTTAAGCAAGGAAGCAAAAGTGAAACAACTAGTAGTCACCACTCCTTGAAATACAGATTCAATGAGAAGATGGGTGTTGTCTTCCTAACCAAAAGCAAAAGATAGTGAAGCTTCTTGGGTTAACTGAGGCACACCCAATCAGCATTCCTATGGGGACCAATTATTGGAATCCCGCTATAGAAAATGAAGGATTACTAAACAACAGCCAGGACAGAGGAGGAGCCATTGGGAAGCTTCTGTACATTAGGAAAGGAACAAGATCAGACATATCAGCAGCTACTGGGATCTTGTGCATGATAAAAATCTCACCAACAAAATATGACTGTAATAGAGTAAAAAGAGTAGACAAATACCTGAAGGAAGGACACTTTGGGTTACTCAGACTATCTTTTCCCATTACTACTGCCCACTTTGAGGCATTCTTAGCTCTTCAGTGCTAAGCATTGTTGTACTTCTAATATCAGCAACAGAAGAAGAATAGCCACACACCTCTCTATTGTGGCTAGGCACACCATAGGGATGCAAATCTTTGCTTGTTTTGTTTTTGCATTTGAGAAAAATCACTCTTTCTCCATGATAAGTGAAACTACAAGGGTCAAACACATTTTTGATGATACCTTTTTTGTTTGAAGGACAAGGTTAGCTTTTAATAACTGAATGGAATTTGACTAAGTAAACAGGAAGAGATAGAACATA
The DNA here is from genome assembly GCA_948474755.1 of Ctenosaura bakeri. Classification (NCBI taxonomy): domain Eukaryota; kingdom Metazoa; phylum Chordata; class Lepidosauria; order Squamata; family Iguanidae; genus Ctenosaura; species Ctenosaura bakeri. The sequence continues at coordinate 154,680 of CAOLHI010000803.1, forward strand.
GATCATGACTGACAATATTATACATAAGAAAGAAACTTAATTTTGTAAAAAAAAATGTGCACATTGAGCCAGACTTGTACAAATACTGGGCAAGAGTGGGTGATAATAGGAAATGGTAAAGAAAGTGTATTCCATTCATAGCCATAGCACTTTTACCTATGAGCCAACTCACTTTCTGTTGCCCATGTTTGCAAAACCTTTGGAACCATGCTAGAGCTTGCTATGTGTTCCAAATTGCTCTTCCATACTTATCTTTGGCTTACCACACATGTCCTGTAATTTTTGGCTCTGTCTCTTGAGAGAGGGCAGGAAGCTATGATAACAGATGGGTATGAATATTAATATGAAAGAAAATTATATACATCAGCTAAGTTTCATGGGCAGCTCTGCCACCCTAGAGTGATGGCATGGCATGTTTCTAGCAGTTGCTAAGACAGACATGGAAAACTCAGATTCTAATGAATATGGATTTTCTAATAAAGCATTAATAAAACTACAATATGTTCCAATTCAAAGTATCAGGGCTTTTCATTGCTGTTTTCCAGGACGTCATTCTTTGGTCTACCGTTCTAAGCAAACCAAAACACCAAAAGATAGGCATATTCATGATTCATTCTCATTATTCTGTCATAAATATTTATTTCTCAGCATTTTCCAAAGGTTTCTGGCATTAAAGCACAGCTACATGTTAGAGTTGTGTCATCTCCATTTAAAATTTGGCATGAGTCTGTCTAAGAACCAATATGAATAACTAGGGATGTTTAAATGATACTCATTATAGTGATGCATGCCACTTTACTAGGAACTGTTCTGTAAGAGAAAACAGAAAACATAGCCTTGCTATACCAAATCAAGCCATTGGTCTATCTTGTTGTTGTATGCCTTCAACTAATTTCCAATTTAAGATGAATCTGTCACAGGGTTTTCTTTCCAAGATTTGGTCAGAGAGATTGGCCATTGCTTTCCTCTGAGGCTGAGAGAATGTGACTTGTCTAATGTCAACCGGTGAGTTTTTATGGTTGAGTGGGGATTCAAACTGCTACACCATGCTGGCTCTCATTGTTCGATCTAGCTTTTTACAGTTGATAAATTTACTCACCAGGGTATCAGGAAACACCAGTATGGTACAGTGGTCTCAGTGCAAGTTAGGAAGTTTACAGATTCATCTTCAAGTTCCCATTAAGTCACAGAATTCATTCAATAGTCTGACCCACCTTGCGGATTCCAGTCTTTCCTATTCCTAGCTAAATTTACCAAGGGCTGAGCTTGAAAACTTTTGTGAACAGTGCATATCTCTACTACTCATCCTTAAGCTTTTAATTTAGGCTATGGTCCACCCTTCCTTGATATGGAAAATAATTGACTAGGCCTAAATAGAGTTTCAGAGTTAATGCAGCTGTTGCACAGATTTTAGGTCTGTAACTAGAACCTGAAATTTAATCTAACCTTTACTAAGGTAAGTTACCAGCCCATTTCAGATCTCGCTTTTGGCCACCATTTGGTTAGTAGAACACAACAATAGAAACTTTGTAGTTGAAATTCAGAGAGAAAAAAAGATGATGAATAGAAGATACAGACTGAAGATCACATACAAAGTTTGAGAGGTATCAACCAAGATTTTTGTAGAGCCTAGAAACAGAAGCAGGCATTCCAAAGAGGGGGAAAAACAGGCTTTTATTCACACAGTGGTATTTCAACAGAGAATGGGAACAAAATGTACAAAATGTCTTCTATTCATCCTTTTATATTATTTAAACTACAAAGTGCAGCTTTCAGAGCTTCCACACTAAATCCATGCATACAAGACAGGCTTCTGCTAGAACAACAAACAAGAGTTAAATTAGATAATGGAGAAAGCAACAGTTCAACAGAAATAAGAAACACACTGTGTAGCTCAGGTTTCCAAATACACAGAAAGATGAGAATCATTAAATGATTCAAAAACAGTTTCCTATCCATCACAAAATTGTGGGTTTTTTTTTTTTTAGGAAGTTCTTACCAGAAGTGCATCAGGAATTCAGGTTCTAACAAACTTTTTCACTTCAAAGCAGAGCTCATAAAATACCACTTACATGCAGACAGGAGCAATTGGGTTCCAATTCATTGCTCGCATAAATCTTTCTTGGTCAACAGCTGTCTTGTTTGCCTGAAGCAAAATCCAACTCAGCTTCTAGATCTTAAAGATAAGCCTTTTCTTAGCAACAGGATTTCCCTCAAGCTTCCAGTCAGATTGAGATCATTCAAGTCAGGGAGTTCACAGTCTTTTAATGTCAAGTATGATATGAGTTTGGCAAAAATAATATTGAATCCAGATCATTTCTTAAGACTGTGTGACCGATCAAACTGATGTGCAATCATGACATTAAAACTCTCTTATCTTTTTCTAAGCGTGGATAAAACCATTATATAGTTTGATTTCCAGATGTTGCTGAAGTTAGTTGTATTTGAGTAGACTGAGAAATTCCATGGATGTGGTATGTTCTTGGTTTAGAGAGAAAATAATTGTTCTAAAGCCTTCTGTGACAGAAGCCTTCCATGACAGTATAGTCAATAAATCAATCAGTAGATGCATTAGTTTTTTGGGGAAGCCACAACAACCATATATATGACCAGTAAAGTAGGCCACATTCCAGCTTGACCTTTCTTCTCTAAAGACACATAGTTCTGTAAAAGATAAATGCTCACTATTAAGTATTGTGGTCATGGGCCCCACAATCTATCAGTTCCCTTTCTCCAAGATTTCTTACAACCTGGTCTCACGATATACTGATACAGGTGAGATTTATTCAAATACATCATTCAACATTTTTGGCATCATAGTGGAATACCAGTGATTGACACATTTTTTTTATCAGATGCATGTTTGAACTTGAGGTTCAGAGTCCAACATGGAGAAGATCCTGTTGGCTGCCCAGTTGACATGGTTGAAGACATGGGCTGGAGTCCAGGGAATGGTAACTGGGTCCAGAAATAGTTCTTGGTAAAATACAGCTTGGGTCCAGAGTATTTGAAAGATCATGGTTATGATTCTAGAACACCTACTTGATTATGTATATTTAAGGAAGAAGAATCATGTAGGGGATCCTGTTTCTGACCATCACATTGAGATTGTATACAGGAGAGGTGAAAACATCAGTACATTGCCTTCTGATCAACAGATGAACAGGTTCCTATTACTTGCATCAGATGATGTCTGGTAAATCAGGATGGGAAGATTGTTATAATTCCTGTGTATTCCCTACATCACTGACTATGTAAGGATCACAAATATGAATTAGTAAGGAATGTCCACATTTGTAACTGCAATCATGAATTCCAGCTCATATCTTCCTATGCAAGCCTGCCCAAGTTTTAAAAAGTGTGGGTGAGGGCTTTCTCTATCACAAGCACATTTGATGAAGACATGGGAGAGAAACTTTTCACTGGCTGCTTTCAAGTTGTGGAATTCCCTTCTATTCATAAAGTAGTTTAGCCCTTTTCCTGCTGTCTTTGCATTCTCAGGCAAACACCTTTTTACTTAGACAGACCTTTGATTTTTAACTTGATGCACAAGATTGATCTTTTAATGAGTGTGTTGCCTCCATGTTTGATTATATTTTAAATATGGTCTTAAAAACTATATTTAAATTGTGTTTTTAAAGAAAGAGTTGTAATATATGGAGGTAAATATAGTAGGAGGTAAATAACAGGTAAATATAGCAGGAGCTTATAAGTCAGATAAGAAACTCCCATGATCTACTTCCATTCCACATTCAATGGCTCCTCATGCTTATTCCAAATATTTCTCTCCTACCACCTTCATCTGTGGTGAACTGATTGGTGGTGGACAGCTTGATGAGGTTGATCCACCTGTGTTTTCAGGAAAAGAAGAAAAAACAGGATGGATGCTATTAAATGCCACATCTGCATGTTATAATTTCACAAATAAACATTTTAAAAACAGAAAACTGAAAAGCTGTGTATATTTCACAAGACCTTCTCAGAAGAAGGCTGTATACAATAAAGAAAAAAATGCATAGAAAATTTCACTGGATTCTACTGATTGCATACAAATTGCCATGAAGTGGGGAAAATGAACCATATGTGGAACCTGGAAGTGATTATTTCATTTATAGTATTTATTACATTGACAGATAAATTCCTCTGGCAAAGCTACGCTAATTAAAGGTAGACTTGTACAGCATCTTTAAAGCTAATTAAAGGTGGAATCACACTGCATCTTTTACAAATTATGGTGTCATTACTGAGGCATATTTAACTGCAAATTAATTTGTATTGCATCTAAAAGCAAATCTGTTTATAATACTCCCATGTGGAGTTGATTAGAGATTATGAACACTGTTTCAGAAATTATCTGCTGTTAATCAAGTATCTGTGACTTCATGTGTGTGGTGGTACTTTGCTGTTAAGTTCTTTCTGGATAGAAGAAATGACACATAATAATACCCAGCACCAATAGAACAACAGTACATTGCACTGAAGATACTTGCACAATATAAGAAGTCGTTTTTCGTAATACTATCTTCATACTGCTCATTTAAACACACACACATACACACACACAAAAGGCTGAGTTTGTATCTCCACTATCCGGTTATATTGGTTCCATGTCCTTCAAAAATCCCAGGATATGTAATATGTGGAGTATGTAGAAGGTAGTAAGGAACTATGAGTTATTGGAGATAAAACCAGTTTACCTGTTTAATTCTGATTTGCAGACAGATGTTCAGTGTACATTGGGAACACTTGTTTGGTGGAACGGAATAGAACTCAACAGAGAAATCTAAGTACCTCATCAAATTACAAATCTCAGGATTTTTTTTTAATCATAGCAGTTAAAGTGGTGTGAAATGGAAATAACACTGTAGAGCAGGCACACTTTGAGTAGCTATGATGTGCCTATCTGATTACTTTCCCATTCTCGAGACAAAAGTTGGAGTAGGTTATCCCCAGAAACTTCCACAGCTTATTCTTTTCCTGAATTTTCCAGAAAATGATGCAAGAGATTCTGATTATGGCTTTGTTGCTGCCCTAGTAGAAAAGTCAAACTGATGGGGTTTCCTCCCAGTGCCCCACTTATATGCTTCTTCATCATAGAAACTCATTTGCCTCATGGGAGAGGTAGCAGACTGGGAGATGGCTTGAGGAATGTGATAGAAAATTTGGGCCAGAGTGGACTTAGAACCTATCTGAGAATCACATGTGTCAGTTACAAAGAAAAAAAAAAGCAACAATAATGCTTACTAGACCTGCAGGGGAAGACAACTATTTGATGGTCCCCCTGACAGAGATCAGTGTGTTGGATGGTTGGTGCTAGGTGTCAAATCACATTATGTGACAGGGATGGGATAAGAAGCTATTTAAGCTTGGATACCCCATTCATGTGGGTATCGATTGTTTCAGTGTAACATACCTTCCCACCCTTAGTTTAGTGTGAAATTTGTTTGGTCACTTCAAGATTGGGTAGGATTTTTTTTCCCTTTTGCCTATCCCATACTGTATCTGTGGGACCTAGACAAGTGGCTTATGGGCATGCCACTAAGTAGACTTTCCTCTGGCAGGTAAGGGGGGGGAATATAAGACTTCAGTGATCACCTTTTGATGCCCTTTTAGTATAAGGTGGAACTCTGCAACTCCCTCTTGCATATCTCAGGGAGTGGGAAAGGAGACTACCCTTGAGGTTAACCTGGGATTTGAGCTCCTATTTATAGGTCCTTGTGGCTTTTGTGGGGGTTCCCTGAGTTACTTTCCAATTATGTTGAAGCAGGGAGCAACCAATAGCATTTGGATTGACCTCAAGGCTGAGGAGTTTTGCCCAAGAAAAGGTCACACCTGGCCTCAGCTGGATCCACATCAGGTTGCTTCCCATTCTTGCTCCATTTATAGACCAACACAACTAAATAGGTAAGATCATAATAAAGTGCTCCTTATTTAACACAAGTTTACTTGACAAGTTTTCTCATTACTTCATAGTTGCTCATCAAGATAGTTTCCATGAAAGAGACTGACAGATTGCTTGAAAATGGTGCCAAATGTAGTCTATATGCCTGTATAAAATGCGCTGCAAACTATTCAAAATTGGACAAGAGTGGAAGTGGCTCTGACTATAATAATTTAATGCCAGATAATAATGTCACATAATTTCATGCAGTAATTTTGCAAAATAAATTTACACCATTGTAAAAGGCTAGTCACTTAATAAAAGTTTTAGGCTTTGAAAATATGTCCTAGTACAGCATCCTTGACAATTCTTGCTTATGATCCCCTTTTCTACTCTATTGAATTTGTAGCCTATGTGACAGATAGTAATCAAGTTTTTCCCTGATTCTGAGATTGTCACTACATTCCTGGACTGCAGGCTGGGAATTAACTTTTATTGTTTTTTTTTTTTTAAAAAAAAAATCTTTAAAATAGGTTTATGGATGTATAAAATAATGCAACAGTTCTGACTAATCATTTCCTGGACTAAACTCATTTGCTTTTACTCATCATATAGCCTTCATGTTTATCTTTTTCCCCCCTACTACTTTAACTATTGCTTTCCACAAGGTAATGGCTGTTGTAAAGGAGAGGGGCATAAAATATTACTAAAATTAGGAGAACTCAGCAATCTACTTAAGGTTCTCTACTGAGTTTATGTTACCTCTATAATCAGAGGGGAATATAATACTGTGGTAGCTAACAGTGCTATGATAAAACTAGGAAAAAATTCTCATACCTGTTAGGATGCACATGAAAAGCACATAGAATATTCCTAATGCCCTAAGTAACGTAAATTATTTCCATTTAAATTAATTGACATCCATGAGTCTGGGCAGATTGCTTCTATAGTTTTTGAAACCTTAGCGTAATCAGGACTTGAAAATGCTCTGATCATTCTACACAAAACCACACCAAAAAAGGGAACTGTATTGTATCTGACATTGGTTAAAGAAGGTCATGTCATCATGAAGCTAACAAATTGTGACTTTATGCCACCTGAAATGTTCAGCCAACAGAGCCCCTTGTCTCACCACCTCAATGTCAATTCTTCCTCTTTTGCTTGTTAAAATGCAAGTGTAAAAGTCCTGAAAACTAAAAACAAAAATGGATAGATCATGGATTCTGTATGCTAAAAGAAAAAAAAAATCTTCCTTTCTCCTTCCCTCTCTCTCTCCCTCCTTCTAATGGCCAGACTCCCAACTCTGGAACAGTGGGGTAGAGGGTGAGGGACATAGCAGATGATAGCTTCATTCATCACTCACTCTCAGATCTACTGTAGATAATTCTGAATTGTTGACAGTACATGGATAATGAAAGCTCTGTACTGGACTATTCATTCTTCTTATTGTACCCAAAGTTGTTCAAACTGAACATAATCAGGTTTTCTGAATTGCTAACTCTACCCCAATCCTGGGCAATCAAATGACAATTTTCATTATATATATGTATACAAATGTGTGTGTGCGTGTGTGTATAATTATTTTATATATATAAAATGACAGCATCAGTATCATTCAACTAAATAGTAATATAGGCTGTCACAGACCACAGGCTTTGTGTGTGTGTGTGTGTGTGTAAATCATATTTTATCAATTTTGAATGGATTTTCATATTTGTTTACTGTTTTATTATTGCTGTGCACAACCTTTCCATTGTAGTTGGATTGTGGGTCCCTGCGAGGCAAGACACTATGGTGATAGCACCAGCACTGCTGGTTAGGGTCTCCTGCATCTGTTTAACTTGTATGCTGTACTTCTACATAAAGCAGGATTGAACTTGGAGGACAGAGGTGTTAAAATTGGAGAAAGGAACAGCAACAGTTTAAGACATGCAGATGACACCATGCTATCAAACAAAAAGAGCAAAGACTCGGAATTGTTACTGGAAAAAAGTCAAGGCAGAATATGCAAAGGCAGGTTTACAGCTGAACATTGAGAAAACAAAAATAATTATCAATGATTTACATAACATCAAAGAAGACAAAGAAGATGTTGAAATAGTTCAAAATTTTTCCTTACCTTGGATCAGTCATGAATCACAACAGAGACTGCAGTCAAGGAATCAGAAGAAGACTGGGACTTGGAAGGGCAGCTATTAGGTAACCAGATCAGGTCCTGCAGTGCAAATATATACCACTGAATATTTAAGTTAGGATTGCCCATGCCATTGTATTTCAAATTTCTATGTATGATTCTGAAATACAGACAGTGAAGAAAGTTGATAGGAAGCAAATCAACTCATTTGAAATGTGGTGCTAGAGAAGAGTTCTTCAAATATTATGGACTCCTAAAAAGACAAATGAATGGGCCATAGAGAAAATCAATCCTGAATTCTTCCTAGAGGCCAAGATGTCTAAACTGAGGCTGTTGTACCTTAGCTATATCATGAGACAACACGACACACTAGAAAGGACGATAATGCTTGGTAATGTTGAAGGCAGTAGAAAAAGAGGAAGATCACATTAGAAATGGGGAGACTCCAAGAAGACCAGTGCCTGAATCTGCACAACATCAGCAGGGCAGGTGAGGATAGGGTGACTTGTACTCAATTATGCTATTATAACACAGAAATTATATATTATCTATGACTATCCCCAGTCAGCACTCTGGATAAAGAATTTTGGATCTGCTGATGTTTACAAACAATTTCCGAAGATAGCCCCGCATACAGTACATTGCATTGATCGAAAGAGGATGCAATCAAGGCACATGTCTATACAGCCAGATCTGACATCTCCAGGAATAGGAGTGCTGGATTAGAGATAGATTCCGAGGGTGTCAGCTCCTTTTCTAGAAAAATTAGAAGGTTGTTCAATTAAGGCCCAGTCTCTAAGTGAAAGTTCTAGAAAGACAGTATGCATAGGGTAAAGAAATGCAAGAAATCTTTTTTGGATAAAATATGTCAGCAATTTCTGTTTCAAGATTTATCTCTCCTTTCACTTCATTAATTATTGGCAAATAGTTAATTATTGGCAAATAGAGAAGTCCAAGCTTCTAAGATTCTGGATCAGATTCTCCATGAGATTGTCCATTAGTCAGTAAAGTCATGAATATGTTAATATGTTGATTCAAAAACTGTGGACACATTAGTTTTGAATATACAAGCTGTACAACTACTGAAGTGTGGGTACTTCCACTTGGAGAATTGTGTAAGTCTTTTATCTTGTCCCATATTGCTTTTGTATTACTTGAATTCAGAATGTGATAAATTAAACTGGTGTCTACTGTCAGGCATACATAAGGTTTCAAACACACCTGGGAGTGTCAGGTAGCTCTCCATATTTTAGTAATGGGATATGTAGTAGGAGTTAAGTAGCAGCTTGCTTGTAACAAGGTATGTGAACCAGAAAAAGTTAGATAAACAAAAGCTAGGAATGCACTGATAAGCATAGCCAGGCTGCACCAAGACCTCAAAGTCTCTTGCAGACGGGAAGATGTACTCTTTGTATTTTATGTTTTGAATCTTGCTAATTGCCTCCAGTTCACTCACTGAAATCCTGTACGATGTATCACGCTCCTAATAACTAGTGTTTAAGCACTATTCTATTTGTGTGTGTGAATTCAGTTCATGACAGGGAGGTTCTTTGGTCACATGGTAAGGTTGCTTAGGTACATCCTTGCAATCGATGGCTGACTAAGTGGAGAAAGTTGCAGAGACAAGATAGGATAGAGGCATGCAGGAAACCCCTACTGCCTAAAACCCCATTGCTCTGATAGGAAATGGGTATAACGGGTTAAAGAGAATGTTTGATTGGTAGGCATTTTCCAACAAGCTGCAACATGTGGAGAAGATTTCACTTTGCAAACCTGAACATCCAGCATCAAAGATGGCAGAAAACAAGCAAGTTTCTTTGGGAGAATACTTTTCTTCAGATAACCTGGACTAATCCATGTAGTGCTTTATATATCATAACCAGCATTTTGAATTGTGCTCTGAAACAGACCATCGCATTGTAGCACTGTGGCAACAAGGAAATTGTGTGATCCTTGTAGCCAGCCATAGTTAACAATCTATCTGCAGCTCTTTGAACCAGCTGAAGTTTCCCAACACTCTTCAAAGGAAGCCCAAATGTAGACCACATTTGTTTTTGTTGTTATTGTAGTACCTTCAAGTTGTTTCTGACTTGTGGGACACCTTAAGGTGAACCTATCACAGAGTTTTCTTGGCAAGATTGGTTCAGAGGAAGATTAGCTTTGTCTTCTTTTGTAATCGAGAGAATGTGACTTGCCGAAGGTCACTCTGTGGATTTTCATGGCTGAGCAGTGTTCTGTTCTCCAGAGTCATAGTCCAATGCTTAAACCACTATATCATGTTGTCTCTCTGTAGAACACATTACAGTAGTCTAAATGTGATGGCACAATGACCAGATCTGGTGTGTCAAAGAATGGGTGCAGCTGGAGCAGAAGCTTTAACTGTGCAAAAGCACTCCTGGCTACCACAGAAACTCAAACCTCCAGTTTTAAAGCCAAATCCAGAAGTATACTCAGAGCTGCAAACCTTAGATTTCAGGGGGTGTTTATTCCTACCCAGCACAGACTGAATCCAGTCCCTATTCCCTGATCTGCCTATCAGCTGACCAGCAGTACTTATATCTGGTCTGATTAAGCTTCAGCTTGTTCACCCTCACTCAGTTCATTACTGATAGCAGGCAGTGTTTTAGCACCAAAGCTGCCTTCTTAGAATTTGATGGAAAGGAAACAATGTTGCATGTCATCAACTTGCAAAACTCCCACACTCTAGAAGACCACCTCTTGCAGAGGTTTCAAGTATATGAAAGCAGAACCAAGCCTTTTGACTCCACAGGACAACAGCCAGGGGTGTCAAGAAAGAAGTCGCCAGTACCACCTTCTGATTTTTACCACTCCAACAAAAAATGAAACCCCTGTACAGTGTCCCCATCCCATGCCATCCCATCCCAGAAAAAAGCAATTCAGAAAGGTACCATATTTTATGGTTTTAAAACCTGATGAATGATCCAGTACAGCCAACACAAATGTGTTCCCTCTGTCCAATTCCTGGTGTAGGTCATCCATCAAGGTGACCAGAGCCACCTCCATCCAATAACCAGGCCTGATGCCATATTAATATGGATCTAAATAATCCTTTTCTTCCTGGAACAACTGAAGTGAGAGGCTATCACACACTCCTGAACCTTGCCTCCCACCCCCCCAAAAAAGGAACAGGAAAGAATAAATACAACAATGTCATGTGGACTTGACACAGCCATGGGATGACTTTTTTAAGGTTTGATGTATTGATATCTCTATACTGACAATTGGTTCCCATTAAAATATGTGACAGTTAGCTGGAAAAAGGGAAGGAAGGGCAATGGACAGAAGTCATATACAACTTGAAAACTTTTGAGTTGTACTGGTCAAACCCAATTGTGAAGTCTATAAACCCTGTAAGATTAATCGAAGCAGAAGACCATTTCAAGACAAAAGGATACCTATTAGAAGTAATTTTTCTCCTGACCAAGTAGACTATAGGCCAGGATCCCAATGTAAGAATTAGAAAGGGATACAATTTCTAAATAATTTTCAGACATCATGTAGCTTCCCTTGTCCTTGAGCCATGTCAGCCTGTTCTAGCAAAAACAATTTAGAATCCTGACATCTGAAAGTATAATGAATTTTATTTGGCACATGAGCTAAATCAAGTCTACTTCATCAGACAGTATCTCACTCTTTGTTGTAAGTGAGTAATTACTGTTCAGGATTGTTTCCTTTAAGCATCCATTGGTTAGAAAATATGGTATACATAAAACATAGCTGTTCTAAAGGTTTCTATCTTTGTTAGCATGTTTAAGATTGTTGTCTTATATAAGAACATATATCTTCTACTTTAGATGGATTTTCTCCGCAAACTTGAATTGACATTTTCTGGCATTATGAAGGTTGTGAGTGCCTGTGAGAGTTTTGTTTCAATATCATACTGTCTGACTGCACAGCTGCTCATAAAAAGAAAGTAGGCCATACATGAAATGACATATTCCACAATGATCTCATTGACACTATGCAAATACAATCTCTTGGGTCTGTTTTAAGTTAATTCAATTTGCCATTTTTGTTAGTATCTTTTATAGCCCTACTCTTCTGAGCTTGCTACATTTGTGTATTCTGTTTAACAAAGGATGAAAGAGAATATTTTGTGTACAGGCTTGTTGTATAAATGCCTCATCCAATGTACATGCAACAAGGTAACCACAATGATGTTTTGCACAAAAAGTAAAATAAAAAATAAACAAAATGAACAAACAAACAAAAAACTTTCAATTTGTTCAGAAATTACTTGTATAATGTCTGGGGGAAAAAAAAATGATAAATCTAAAAACTTTTAAAAGCTACACGTAACTCTTGTCATCTTTTCCGGTGTGGAGAAGAAATGTGGATATTTTTCATTCTCATGTTTATGAATGAGATGAATAAGATTTACATCCTTAGCTTGCTGTAAATTAATTGTTTCTGGGTGAAGATGCTTGTTTCCATTTGGATCCGGCCACATCAGTGTATGCAGTAGAACATGTCCATTCTCAGCAAGCGTGCATACCAAAGGTGGTGTAAAGTCTCATTGACTTTAATGGAACAAGTATTAGAGATTACAAGTAGATTTTTCCCCCTTTTCACTAAAACTCTCCAGTAAAGAAATGTCATCTAGTTAAATAAAAGTTTGTTTGTCTGTGTCCGGTGAAAATCTCATATGATTGGCTGCCTAAGAAGATCCTATGGAATCCTGAGGTGTGCAGTTTAGGGAGGGGCCTTTAGAATTCCCTTTCCTCATGTGGAGAGGTAAACGGGGGAAAACACGCTAAAATGGAACTTACCGGCAGCCGGGAAAATCTGTTGCCATGCGGAGCAGCACGAGCCTGCTGCTCCGCAGTCCTCCGGTGTCCAAAATGGTGGCTTACAGCTGGTGGAGGCTCTCCACCAACCAGAGAAGTCCCCAGCAGATCTGGAAGCACACACTAGTGCACGCCTACAAATCTGCACCAGAGCGCGGCAATGGAGCTGCACGGTGCTGCACGCTCCGTGCTTTTTAAAAACCTTCTTAAAAGAAGTTTTTAAAAAAACACACCACACCACCAGTTCCGGTCACTTCGGAGTGGATTGAGGTGCGGAACTACGAAAAGAAGTCCGCGCCAATCCAGTCCACGGTGCAGATGACCTCCGTTGGAGGTCGCTCTGCACCATTTTAATACACCGGTGTGGACAGGGCCTCTGTCGGAGAACTCTTGGGCCACAGTCAAATGTGCCTGTCCTTAATAGGCCAGTTGCTATGGAGATCAGGCCTAGAAGCAAGGAGGAGGGCAGTGTATTCTTTCAGGAACCCAACCTCTGTATGTTAATAGCTCTGAATCTAGATTGGATTGAGAAATATGGGGAAAAGTTGCAGGTACTGGACAAGACAGTTTGAGGAATTAGAGACACAGAATCTCAAATCTTTCTAACAAGTATAACCTATGAGAAAATAAAATCCCCAATGACAGGTATATATAAAATCAGGGCTAGTTCTAGTTTCTCCACTGAAGCTGTTGTTTCCTACTTTAAAAACAAGGAGGCTGGGAGTCATTTCCATTCGTGATTGTTCCTCCTATGAAAACACTAGGATGAATTAATAATAAACCAGAATGCATCTGATGCATGTTGACCTCTGACATGCATCTACTTAATTAGTCAATTACTGTTTATCCCCAAAGTGAGCAATTCAAGATTATCACAGTTGTGAAGATATTCTCTACCTCATCCTTACCATAGTTGTGTTTTATGTATAGGCATCTCCAGATTTAATTGCTGTTTTTATACTTGCTGCTACTATTTTACTTGACCCAACCTTAAACTTGTGTAACATCACAGTGTCTTAGAGAATGAGCCAGTGACCTAACCCTAAAAGAAAGTGTCATCTGTATCTGTAGAGCTCAACAAATTCTGACTGAGAGGAACTGATAACTCTGCCAAAGGAGGTGTTTGTTTTCCCACTGTGAGGTGTTATAACCATAATTATATTTGTTATCTGTCACAAACAGTTGCACTGCCAAACATTGAGGGAAAGCTCAGATATTATTCATACTAAATTCAGTGGCAACCAATCCATTGACTTTAATAACATAGAGATCAATGTCAGGCTGAACTATATACCTCTGATGTACCAGTTTTCTTTGTCCCAGTCCAGAAATTTAAAAGGGACTCACTGATGTTTGTATATGGGGTGACAGGCATTCTCTTCCATGGTGAGCCCAAGATATTTTGCTGCCTAGAGATCAAATACAATTACTTGCCCTAGCTTTTGTAAAGTTTTGCATTTCCATCCAGGCATTGTTTTTTGTTTTGTTTTGTTTTGTTTTTTTGCCTTCATTTATGACTCTTTTCCCACCACAGTATCATCTCCTAAAACAGACTGTTTCACTCTGCTGCATGACACAGGTAGTCCTATTCACCTCTGCATAATACATCTTAATGAACATGTGAAGCACAGCCCGCCCATGATGTGGACAACCAGTCCTATGAATAGCCACTAGATTCATATCATCTGCCGCTCTTCTTCTTTTGAAGATGAAAATTGAGACAATTCTATACATATGAAATATGAAATTTGGAACCCAAGAGAGTAATATTGCCATAACCAAACATATCAGAACTATTTTGAGTCTTCCTGGCTTATGAACTGTGGACACTGGTTGTGCCAGTCTTGCATCCTCTGTACCAGAATGTTGTGAAAAACACTAAGAGCCCTAGTGGCACAGTTGTTAAATGCTGGTACTGCAGCCACAAGGTTGTGAGTTTGATTCTGCCAGGCTCCAGGTTGACTCAGCCTTCCATCTTTCCACAAGTTGGTAAAATAAGTGCCCAGCTTGTTTGGGGCAATTTGCTAACAAATTGTAAACCACTTAGAGAGCACTTAGCTGATAAGCGGTATAGAAATACATATGTTATTGCTATTGCTACAACATAATTAGATGACTGAACCCTCTTAGATATTGCTCCAAAGACTTTGCAAGATAAAACCGTTAAGAGTTTATCCTTTGCATATTAGGTTCTATCACAATTCCTGATAAATGTTAATGTAATTCCTATGAATATTGGCTTGGCCCAGTCAGTGTGGAAAAACTAAGGAAAGGACTATGCTTGCTGATTGAATTCAGAAGGAGTCAGAGATAAACCTGCAGTTGCCAGGACTGAGAAGTAGGCCATTTTCATTTGAGTAAAGCAGTTGCATTTCCATTTGTGCATTTAGGAGGGAACAGAAGGATAAATTCCTTGTAGTTCAATTTTGATATTTCATTCATTTGATATTTCATTTGATCCTTAAAGCCCTACACACACACTCACACACTCACACACACACACGCACACACACACTCACACACACACACACACAGAGGCTTTAAGGATGCACTAAATATTGAAGAATTACTGAGCAGCAAAGACAGAAAAATCCTGCAATCAAGTCTTGCACTGACACTTCATAGGATGCATGGAACTTGTGGGGACAGTCTGTATGTATATGTGTCATATTTAATATGTACATTTGTACTGTTGTTAAATATATATGGATATATACAGAGATTGAAAGAGAGGGAGAGAGAGAGTTTTAAAGGACAATTGTGTATACTCTAGTTTATAATCTAGTGACACACATGCCTCTAAATTCAAACATACTTCCCAAATTTCATTATAACAGATTACTTTTGTTTGACTCAATAGTATGGGATTTCTAACTCAACAAGTAAAAAAACGATATTAATTCAATCATTATTAACTGTACTATTATAGCAAACAATACTTTTTTGAGAAGTTATGAAAGAATTTGAGAACAAAAGTATACTTGATAATGTTTAACATGAACTGTGTTGAGGCTGTTATTAAGATAATGTGATCTGCCAATATTCTGTATAATTCCCTTTGAATTAAATGTGGAAAGCTCAGTTTGGAAAGAAGATGTTTTTGAAGAGAAAACATATTTTGTTTTTGAAGAGAAAACATGTGCTTCTAGGCCCATCTTTCTTAAGCTGAAAAGCCAGAATTAAAATCAGTTTTGCTCTGAAGTTGAACTTTCAGCATATATTTTTATGGACACCAAGATAAAAGATGTCTGAGACACTTGAAATAGAAATATGACTTTGACAAAAGAAATGAAACACAATAACCAGTTTTGGAGGTCATGGTAATAGAAGTAGATAGCAGACATTTTGTTTTTATTTATGTAATTCAAAGCTAGTGAATTTAGATAAAGAAGGAAAATATTCAGAAGCTGAACTCGGCATTTTCAATGAGACTTATTCCCACATAAGTATATGGATGTTCAGAGCATTATTTTCCATCTACACTTCTCCTTTGAAAAATACAGTATGAAATATCTGTCTCTTGGCATTCAAATTAACTCTGGCATAGTGTCATTTAGATCCATGGGACCAGCAGAATACCAAGTTTCCACCACATACAAATGGATTTTAAATTTTCATGTATAAAACAATCCTGCCATCATAATGCCATCAAATGTATTAAGAATAACAATATTTAGGAATATGTACATCTGTAAACAACAGCAAAACAGGAATTGATTTCCCCCTTTTGTTGCTTCACTCCTCAAATACATGATTTGAACTGTACAAGTTACTTATACACATTGTCCTATTGAATAAGATATGTTTAATAAATAATATTCAAGTGATTTGCTTGCACTTGAAACACACATATTATTCTATCCACACTTTTCAAAAGTGTGCTTTTCTTTTTCTGGCCATGTCAACAGCCATATGTCAATGTGAAGATAATGGAGCACAAATTGTGATTATCCTGTAGCTAGTCCAAGAATTGAAGACTAATGCTCTACCCTTAACTGGAAATCTCAGATTGCCTAGTTTATCACATGGCTTGAAAAAAATGGGATTAAGCCCGTAAAATGAAGATATAGTTTATGAATGTGTTCCACAAGCAAATGTTCTCAGTCTAGTGGATGGTTCACAGATCTCTAGAAAAGCTACTTGATGATGCTATATGTTCATGTGAAATGTGTTTGCACATAAAGCAACACAGTAATGACTCATGAGCATAACCCAGTATTTGCAAAACTGCACAAGAAAGAGGCGGGAATGCTGAACATTCCCCTTACTATTTTTCTTGATGCATGTGATTAAATTTCAAGATCTCCCAAATGATAATTTTGAACACCTTCAGTAGAAAAAAATGCAAACTTGTATGCCTTGCAGTGTCATATTATTTCCATAAGAACAGGCTCTGTGATCAAAATTGAGTCATACTTTCCCTCATTCAGGACATCTGTCTACTTCGTTTTGGCTGTTAACTCAGAGAACATGGCAGTTGACTGAGCTCCATTAGACAATTTATGTTCCTAAAGACTGATTGATCTCATCATGCAACTACTGATCATTCAGCTTCAGGGTTTTTCTTTTTCTTATTGCCAGCTCTGACCTCAGGGTTTGTTGCTGTTGTGTTATTGTTCTTTCTATTTTCTTATTTCTTCTCCCCTAAGAAAGAAAAAGAAACAGAAAAAGAAAAAGAATGTCAGCACAAAAGCAGAACTGGCAGGCAGAAACACAAACAGGTGACTTCAGTGCTGCAAATATATTAGTAATGACAGGCCTATATAAATGTGTTCTTTCTTTCTTTCTTTCTTTCTTTCTTTCTTTCTTTCGTTGAACAGGCATGCAACTGAATGCCTGTTTTTGAAGGGTTTCTTGAAAAAATATCCTCACAACATTTAGGCCATCACACCTCTCTGTATTTGTTCATTTATCCTTTCCATGAGTAAAAGGTGACCCCTAGACTGGAACAGTACTGTGTTTCTTATTAGTTGACTATGCAGGTTGAAGATGGCCATCTTCAGTCATGGAAGACATGCTGTGGATTTCCTTCCAGTCCAATTCTTCAGTTTTTTGCTTTGCACAGCAAACTAGAGGGCCTTTTGACTTGCAGCTTGATAACGATCCCAGCCTCCTGTATGTGTCATATTTGACTAGCTTCTTGCTTAATTATGCATACATGAGTCTGTTGGAATGCTAAATCCAGACTTCACATAATCTCACTGATCTTCTCTTCATCACTCATACCTAGGCAACAAAAACAGCACTTTTGGGGAGGAGTGTGGGCACACTGCAGCCAACAGGCCATGTGTGGTCCTTAAGGTGTGTAGGTGAGGTGTTTGAAGCCCCCATTAAAAATACATTTTTTTTGTCCTTTCAAACATCAAAATGGCTTTAAAACTGCTACAATGTGCAACAATTTTGCCACAGCCCTTTGAAAAAGCCCCAGAAGCCAAGGAGGAGGGGGAAGAAACCCAAAGAAAAAATCAGCCAAAAGTGAAACTAGAAGTGAGGTTACTCACTTCCTATTTCTATTTTGACCACATTTGGGAGCAATGTAGGGGCTTTGAGAGGGGGAGTTTCAAGGTATGTGTGGAGCTTGGATTGTAGAAAGGCTTCGTGAACCATTTGGGAAGTTACCCAGAATTTAAAATAAACTAGGAGTTCTAGGGGGTACTAATGCTAACTGCAGAGAGCATGGAGGTGAAAATTGGTCCTTCCTCTCTACAATTGCTCATCTTTAACTTAGTTGAACCCATGAATAAGGTGTTGAAACATGCCATGCAGTGTGATCCTTTGCATTACATAAGAGACATAGAAGCAATGGCCCTTTTCGCATTAGTCTTCTCGCGCGAGTGGGGGAGGGCGGCTCGCGCAACAAGCCTTCTCTGGGAGACTGCCACTTCCCCCCTCCTTCCTTCCGCAGGCGAAGGAAGGAGCGGCGAAGCGGCAGCCTCCTGGAGGCGGTGGTGGCTCGCGCATCCGTCCATTCCCCCCGCGCGCGTGAGAAAGGAGCCTGTCCCCTCCATCCCCCCTGCGCGCACGAGAGAAAGGCGCTCCTCCTGTCCGCCCTCCCCGCGCGCGTGCGAAGCAGGACATGTCGCGCGAGCGCCCCGCCCCGTCCCTTCCTTCCGCAGGGGCAGAGGGAAGGAAGCATGACCCGGCTGGCTCCCGGACGCTCCGCACGAAAGGTAAGTGCGCGCGGGCGCCGGGAGCGTTGCGCGAGCACGGGTGATTTTCGCTTGGAAGCGAAAATAAAAAAACCCGCGCTCGCGCCACTTCAGCCCCGTGAGCCCGGCGGAAGTGGGAGTCCGTCGTGCGGAGCGACGCTCCCACTCCCGTGAGGCTCACGGGGCTGTCGCGTGAGAAAAGGCCCATGCGAAAAGGGCCAATGTCTAAATGAACTGTTGAATATATTTTTGGTAAAATCTACTGTTTTACACTCTGCCGGTGTGGCTCTTTTAAAAAAAATTGAATTGTAATTATTTGGCAAACCCCATTATGTTTTCTTTTATTCCTGACCTTTTTTAGCAACATTGGACAGAATCCTGTCTGTATTATGAAATGATGATGGCAGGAAAAAATAGGTCCATGCAAACAGTAGACATGAAGGAAGTTGGCGACTGGAAAAATGGACTGTTCAGAACTGTTAGATTTAGTTTTCCTTCCCTCACTGCATAACCCTGGAAAAGTGCAACTGCTAGTGTCATGCTCCAACAAATTCTGGCCATTATCCAAATCAGAACATGAGTTTAGAGTTTCTTTTGGTAAGCTATTTAAATGTGCCCCGACAGTCAAGGTGTGTTGGAAGGTCAAACAGCATCACTTTGGCTCCCTCTTTATCAGCCCACATTGGTATAATCAGTGCCAGAAAGACAAAAGTCCAAAGAAACATTTTTTCCTACTAAATATTAATTTCATTTTTCATTGCAACAATATTCTGTGTTTGTAAACTGGGATTAGAGCAAAATAGTGCTGCTGCTGGATAATAGAATTTACTGGTGCATAAAGTAGAGATTGTTGCATAATAGATAACTAAAAATAAAAGCCAAGTTTTAAAACCTCCCAGTTCCATTGCATGGATGAATTATGTCCTTGTTGAATATATTACATGACACAATGCAAGTTTCTCCACATGTCTGTTCTCCATTGGTTTGACCCTAGAGCTCAACCTATTTAAAAATCAGGAACAGCCTTAGCAAAGGGGAAAAAAGTTTTAATGCATTTGACTCTGGTCACATTATTTCTCAGAAGTGCACTTAAAAGTGGTTTTTCTAACAGTGAGAGAAGTGGAAGAATGTTTTTATGTGGTTGAAGTAATATCTCCTGGTGGAAGAAAAAGAGAGGTATTTTAGATAAAGTTACACTTTAAAATTATTTTATATTAGGAAGCAGCTCATCCTGTCCCAGGAATTCTGTGACACAATATTAGCTAAGCATCAGCTAATCCAAAAGCACGCAGGCAAAGCATGCAAGGATGGTAAAGTAGAGTTTGGGAAATAATCCTGACAGAGAAGTTGACCCTGGCCTTTTTTGGAGGGCTTGTTATAGAAACATGGGCCCCATACTTTTCTTAGAAAAGAAGCAAAGAGGTTTTCGCCTCCAGAATCACAAATATTTTTGTAGAGATACACTTCCAAAAACTAAACTATTGTTTTTATAATGTTTCTTTGAAAAGAAAAAAAAAACCTTCAGATTTAACCATTATAACTCAGTATTAGCCATCTTAAGATAACTTTATTTGGACTGTTTGTTTTCCATGTCAATGTTTGCAACACTTATCATCAGGAGAGTAGGACTGGAAGATAAACCAAATAGTAGGTAAGGGAAGCAAAAGAGAGGAAATAATGAAAATATAGGGATTTTAAGTAATCAAACTTGGTATATTGTGAGCCAGGTCTTCATATAATAGGTGGCACAGATAGTAGGTACCAAGTAATTGCTTACTATCCTTTAATTACACAGAAATAAGAAAATATATATCAGTGAGAATAATTTTGTAGACCAGGAGTGGACAATTGTAGCCCTCTACTGTGTTTCTAGACTTCAACTCACATAATCCCTCACCACTAGCTATGCTGGCTAGGGCTGAATGAGTTGTAAGTCAAAAACATCTGTACAACCAGTTCCCCATCCTTATTGTAGACTAGGAATTTAAAAAATACAAATTATTAGATCCTGGAATTAAAAAGGTATCTGAAGCTGGTCAAACGCTGCAAAGTTTGCTTTTTTAAAATTATTATTATTTTTAATTTTTAAAAAATAGAAACAGTCAACACTTTGCACAAACCACTTGCAAAAACACTCCATTTTCTGTGCAAAAAAATGTTGGGGTGTTGTGCAAATGATTTTTGACAAGCCCCTTACCCATGAAAAAATGTGATACATTCTCATAATCCTGTGTAACTGGAAGAACATTTTTGAAATCATTATTCATAAGTGAGAATGAATAATAGAATCACAGAGCTTGAAGAGACCATGAGGGCCATCTTGCCCATGCAGGAATATACAATGAAAGAACACCCAACATATGGCCATCCAGCCTCTGTTTAAAAATCTCCAAAGAAGAACAGTCCACCACACTCTGAGGCAGTATATTGCACTGTTGGACAGCTCTTACGATCAGGAAGTTCTTCCTAAAGTTTAGATGGAACCTCTTTTCCTGAAGTTTGAATCCATTGCTGCATGCCCCAGTCTTTGGATCAAAAGAAAACAAGCTTGCTCCATCTTCAATATGACATCCTTTCAAATATTTAAACATGGCTATCATGCTATCTCTTAGCTTTCTGTTCTCTGGGTTAACCATAACTAGTTCACTAAACTGCTTCTCATTGGGCAGTTTTGGTCTTCCTCCGCTGGATATGTTCCAGCTTATCAATATCCTTCTTGATTTGTGGTGCCAAGAGCTAGGCACAACAATCCAGCTGAGTCCTGATCAAAGCAGAATTGAATTTTACTATTACTTCCCTTAATCTAGACATTATACTTCTACTGATACAGCCTAGAATTGTATTGGCTTATTTAACTGTTGCATCATACAGTTGACTCCTGTTCAGCTTGTAGTCTACTAAGATTTCTAGATCTCTTTCAGATGTACTGTTGTAGGGCTAGGTGGCACCCATTCTATATCTTTGCATTTAATTTCTTTTCCTGCCTCAGTGTAGCCCCTCACATTTTTTCCTTGTGATTTTTTAATTATTTTTGTAATTAAAACAGAACAGGAAAGAAAAGGAAAAATATAACACACACACACACACACAAAAGGCACAAAATTTTGCATGATGTCTGACACACATCTGATTGATGTAAATAAAACTTGCAATAACATTATACTGACATAAAACAATTAAAACATTACTAAAGTAATGTTCCTTAAACACATATAATTCTACCTATTCAGACAAATATACTTTGAAGGTCAACATAGGCCTAGGAATTTACACAACAACAAACAAGAAACAGTAGAGGACCTCTCCTTCTGCTGACAAAACAGCTAATTGTTAAATTTCCTGTCAAACCACATGTCAAAAGAAAAAATGAGATGATTTTTTTTCTAAGTTCCCAATTATCTCAGATTAAATAAATAAATAAATAAATTCTTCTAAATTTGAGCTGGTGATGCACATTTGAAAATGTTGCAT
The DNA here is from genome assembly GCA_948474755.1 of Ctenosaura bakeri. Classification (NCBI taxonomy): domain Eukaryota; kingdom Metazoa; phylum Chordata; class Lepidosauria; order Squamata; family Iguanidae; genus Ctenosaura; species Ctenosaura bakeri. The sequence continues at coordinate 177,123 of CAOLHI010000803.1, forward strand.
GTAATCTTAATAGCTACAACCTTATGTAACGCTAAGTATACCATTTCTGCAATACAATCACACATTAATCACTAAATGGTATTCAATTTATGATCAATATATATGAAATTAATGAAATGTATACAAAAAAGTTTAGCTAGTCTCATAATTGCGGAAAATCCATTATTGTAGATAGTTAAATGTAACTACACTTTCCAACTCCCAACCTCTATAATTCCCACTTTTAGACTCTTGTAAGCCAAATTTTCAGTCAATTTTTCCTCTTAGGTAATAATCAGACCCTATTTTTATGTGTAAGTGTTCTATTAACAGTTGCCAAATCTTGAAAAAATTACTATATGGTTTGTTTTCTATCAAACAAGTAAGTATGTCTGTTTTGGCAACTTCTATCAATTTCTCCAACCATTCTGTCTTGGATGGTATGGACTCTCTTTTCCAATAACTGGCAAGAATTTTTCTGGCAGCCATTACCTTACGTTTGTTGATAAAGGTGAAAATTCACGTCCCTGTTATAAATTATTCCACTGTTTCATTCAAAATGTCTGACTATCTGTATTTCAAATAGAAACTGTATGGATTGCTGATGACACATATCATGATGAACTACCTATGTTTGTGTACCCAAGCCTCAAGGCCTCTTGGGACACAATAGGGAAACAGATATATGAATCTACAGTTCTGTTGATTGCCCAGAAGCAGGTTGTTGAAGCCAAGTTTAATAATCTGCATTCTGCTGTTGCTTAATCGGTATTCTGCACTATTTGACATTAGAGATTCTGGACTTGCAAAGATTTATTTCAGACCTTCATTTGCACATGGATGCAAATGGCCATGGCAGGAAATTCTGTTCTTTCATACATTTACCTAAGGTAACAGTTTTGTGCCTTATTGTTTATTAGAAATCATGTTTACTTTTCCAGTCATCTACATTTCCTGTTTAAGTTACATATTGAGTTTTTTTAAAAAAATAATAAACTCTCCAATATCAATTCTTCTGACAAAGATTATCATGCTGCAGCCTCTTTTGAACAGAGAGAACCTATTGATACTGATATGGAAAGGTCAGAGGCAACAACAAGCTTCAACTAAGGTAGAGCCATACTGAAGGGGAGAAAAAAGTATCCACATGAGCAAGAACATTTTAAAAGCTACATAATTATTAAGCTCTTAGGAATGTCAAGGAAAAGCACATTAAGTATAACCAGAACATATTGACCCTACCATTGTCTAAATGGCATTTTCTACTATAGGCTGAGTATGCCTTGGCTGAAATGGTTGGACTGAAAGTGTTTTGTATTTTTTTTAATTTTGGCATACCTGCCTTTGCATATAGATAAAATACAGTATTGTCCAGGAGATCTTGAGGGAGCCTGAGAACAAAGAAGCAGGAGCTCTGCAACCACTGCTTCAAAGGCAGAAGCAGGTGACTGGGAGATTTCCCGTACAGTATTGTATTTTTATTTTATTTTAATACAGCTCCAGCTCACATATCATACACAAATAGTAAATGAAAAAAAGACAAGGCTGGAGACAGTAGTAAGGATCTGTGACATGATGAGAGATGTGGTTTCACATCGAGCACCATGCTCTGATTTCCACTGTTTCAAAGGTTCTTATGTCTCTCTCTAACCTCTTGTTTGTTCACTACTTGTGCTGTGTATGTGACATGAGGCCTGAGAGAGATTGAGGATCTGAGAGGTCAAAGTGCAGGAGTACCACAGTCTCCTCCTCTAAGGTGGAAGCAGGTGGCGAAAAAAGTTTCAATATTTGGAGGTTTTCAGATTTTGGATTTCCAGATTATGGATGCTCAACCTATAATAGCAATAATTATATGAACTGTAATCGAACTGTTCAAAATGAATAGCCTTTTCCCATTGGTACTTGGTTTGCATTACAGCTTAATGAGTGCTACTTCATGATCAGCGAAAATGTATCTAGCATAGTCCTGCAGATCTATTTATTTATTTATTGCTAAATGTTGTGGTATGCTATTGCTAGGTAAATTTTCCAAAACCTCTATAAGTGCAAAGTAGTATATTTGTTTGATTGTAGATTGTTCATTTCTAATGCTGGCCATCTGAACCAGCATGTTGTTAAACAAACTGCTGTCTTCAGTTCACCAGTAGGTTCATTCTTGAATCCAAATTTCAGGATGGGGGATGGTATCCTCCATAATATCAGTTATCCATATTCTGATTCTGTCTAAGATAATTTCCACATGACAAAGCTCCCCTGTGTCATCCTGTCACAGTTCTGGCAGTGCTCCTGCTGGAAAGGAGTGTGCCAGGAAGACTTCTTTCCAGACCTCACCAGCTCCCTGCAGAAGGAAGTGCGGTGGCCCCACCTCTTCCTTCTGCAGTGCAGCTGGGCAGATTCCATGCTGCACTGGGGAAGGAAGCATTGCCAGAACACTTCTGGCCTTTCCTCATGGCCAGGAAGGGCGAGAGCACCACACAATGACAGGTGCAAAATGGATTTTTTCCATTTTGTGAATACTATGTGTGTGCATCACTTGGGGACAAGATGGTAGCAAGCTGGCAATGACATCATGTGTAAGCACGACCAGTTGATCACTGCCATCCTGGCCCTACAGCAGCATAAATAGCCCAAGACTAAGTACTGGAATGTATCATAACTGACTCCTTGGAAGACTCTGACAACAAGGAGGTGGAGAAAGCAGATTGCCAAGAGGCTGCAGCTTTCTCTGAGTCTGAGGAGAGGGAGGCTGAGCAAAGCATGGCAGAAGTGTCAGATGCTGAAGGTGACACACCTCCATCCTTCATTGAGAGATGGAGGAAAAAATGCCAAACCCAGAACCATTAAGTAATAAACACTGAGCCAGTTAGTGTTGATAGGACACCTGTTGACCTTCAAGAAGCCACTCATATTATGACAATTGCTTAGAATTACACATTCCTGTTTTGTTTTGACCTTGGACTGACTCCATTTTGGACTATTCTGCTTATTCTTTGCTGGCTCATTTACCTTGATTTCTGATACAAATTCTAGACTGGCTCAAGACTGCCTTCATGCTTGTCCCCACATCTTGCTCAGATAACCCATCACTCACCCAGACTAAACTAACTATTCAATCACTCCTATATCCCAGCCTGCTGCTGTAGGCATTTTCTGACTTGCGTTTAGGACATAATGCACTGTCACTGACACTAGTTCTGGAAACTACTTAGATATAGTGACTATTTTGCCAGGTTGGAAGGCTGTTGATTGGTTAGAATATATTTTACCATCCTTGTAAAATCGCAGTCCATTTCTGAAGACAATTCAAAGCAGCAATGAGCCACCCACTAACCCACACACATGAATAAATACCTTTTCCAGTTGGCCAATGTTTTCTTTCTAGATCAGTATTCAGGGTGTCAGAGTAAAATAAGTGACAGTGAAAAAAAGAGTGTTCTTGGCCATGGTATCTTGTCTAGTGATTTCCTTCTCCAGAGGAAATCACATGGTGCCAACATCATTGCCTTTTTGAAACCAGGTAAAACATTTATTTTTTCTAGGGTTTTTATATACATTGCTTTTATTGTTTTTTAAACCACCCTGTAAATTCCAGCAGAGGGTTCTATAGAAATATTGTAAATAAGGACATGCAATGGCTACATTAATCAACATTAAATGGAAAAAGGTAGATTTTATTCTTGCACTTGGCTTTCTAACAACACCTACAAATGCTGCAAAGATAATTCATTTATGAAGAGATTTTTGCTTTGTTACAAACCAAAACATGACACGTACAACATTTTGTGCTTCAGGCTCCTTGCATTAGAATTCAGGAACATCTTTTATTTCAAAGTCCACAGGAACTCAGGAGTTCATTTTGTGATGTTCTGTCAAAATAAAATGTTAGAATTTATCTAAGCCTTTGTCAACTAAGTTTTTAAACATTTGGTTGGATGGTCCTTTTTTATAGATTTCAGATTTAAATCTAGTAAAGAGATTAAACAAACTGGTACTTCTTCACTGAAGGTTTCAAGAAGAAAAAGCATGGCTGCCTCATAATGTGGTTTTCCTGGTCAAAAAGCAGCTTTCCTAAATGGAGTGATAGTAAAGAAAGTAAACAAGAAGAGAATGAACCCATCTGGTGGGTGGTGCTGGGAAAGAGTTAAGTGGATACCACAGACTGCCAAAAAGACAAATTAATTGATCTCAAGTCAAGTCAAGGCTGAATTCCCAATAGAAGTAAATATTACTAAACTGAGGCTTTCATACTTTGAGATGACGTGACTCTTTGGAAAAGATCATAATGCTGGGAAAAGAGGAAGACAACAGGAAATCAAGGAAGACACAGTCATGAGTTTGCAAGAACCTGCACAAGGCAGTTGATGACTCTTTGAAGTCTCTCATTCACAGGGTTGTCACAAGTTGCCAGCAAACAACAACAACAAACAACAAACAACAACAACAACAACAACAACAACAGATAGCAAGCTTTCCTACATGGTCAAAGTGTATCACACTTTATTAAACATAAGGAAGAAATGTATAGTACTTTATCCATTCGCCATCCCCCAGCATAAATGTAGGGATTGATGGAGATGCCTACAGGAAGTGCCTGACTTTTGTAGGCCATTTCCACACGGGCTAATAGAAACAGTGCAGAGCATCCTCCAGGGAGGACATCTGCACCTGGGAGTGGACTGGGTCAGACCTACTTAACGTAGATCCGCACCTTAGCCTGCTCCAGAAAGACCTCAAGTGGTCGTCAAGTGTGCTTTTGAAAGACTGCTTAAAACAGGTCTTTCGAAAGCACGGAGCACTTTGCAGGGGCGGGCTTTAGGCTGGCACGCTTCAGCAGTTGGTCAAGACCCTCAACCAACTGGAAGCCGCTATCTTCGTCCCCGGAGCAGTGCGGAGTGATGAGCATGCACTGCTCCAGAGCAGCATGGACTGGACCAGGGAGCCAAGAAGTCCGGTAAGTAGCGGCACAGGGTGATTTCCTCACCCCGTGCAGAAATGGCCATAGTCCCAGTATCTGACAACTCACTCTTTGGATGGTTGGACAAGTTCCATTAACTTGACGTGGACTCCACTGTTTCATAAGTTCTTCTTTCTTACAGAGGCTTCCTTGGGACCCCTCACATGCAGAGGGCCTCTATCACTTCTTGCCTATGCTCAGAGGGAGAAAAAGGTGCCAAGTCAGCTGAGAGACTTTACAGGCAGCAATGTACATGGTCAGTCACAAGTGTGCCTCCATAAGTCATTCATGTTCCCTACAGTAGCCGTTTCCATTTTCTGACAGTGCTCTGGTTCCTAACCAGTCAGATAAATGGAGGAGGCCTGTACAAGAAGTTATCACAAAATAGGAATATTTTTACTAATTAAAAATGGTTCCCTTCAGATTAACATTATGATAGTTCTTTCCTTCTCTCCCTCCTTCCCTGTGGGCAAGGCTGGCAGGGGTCTAATTAATGCACATCTAGGCATGGCTGACGGATACTTGCAGAAGATACAACACCTTTTAATTCTTCACTGAAGCCATGGTTATTGTTCTGGTTCCAATCATGGTGCTCCACAGGTCAGGAAATATTATTAGAAATTGGTCATAGGACTAGAAGTAACCATTTTTCTTTTCTTTCTTTCTTTCTTTCTTTCTTTCTTTCTTTCTTTCTTTCTTTCTTTCTTTCTTCCTCTTAGAATAAGAACTCAGTGGATTAAGAAAGAATGTCTTAATGGAAAAAAATATGGCAGATTAGGAGAAACATCTTAGCTCTCAGAGTAGTTCAACAATGAAAACAGTTATAGGGTTGCTGGGTCTTTCTTCCTGGATGTCTCCAAGCAAAGCTGTATGATCATCTGCTGGAGACGCTGAGAAAATGGAAACATTTTTTTTCCCACTACCATTCCGTGAATTTCCTGTTCACGTAGTCAGTAGCCATACTGGCTAGGGGATTATGCAAATTGTATCCCAAAACTATTTTTTTCCAAATCTGTGGGTTTCCTAACTCCATATTTCTTGCATCAAGCAGGGAAGCAGATGGTTTCCAAAACTTCTCCAACTCTTTGATTGCATGATGCTTTCAGTACTGTTTTTCTTAATGTCTCTGCATCAATGTCTATAAAGCAACAGACAGTAAACAATTGACAAGTTATTGCCCAGAGGAACTTGCAATTAAAATTTAGATAGTTTACACATGTGTGAGAGAAGGAAAGAGTGTACATACATAATAAGGTTGGAATGGAGGAGTCAAAAGTCAAGGGAAAAAATGTGTGAGGAAATAAAGCTGCATATTTATCTGTATTTACTACTTATATTCCTAAAATTATTTTCTGCAGAACATCCAGTGCAATTCAATCTGAAATCTACAGATTTCTACAAATCTACAAATCTTTGATGAAGTTTTTGAGGGAAAATGAAAAGATAATAGCAAAATTCTCCTTATATTATCTGCTAATTTGAGCAAGAACTGTCAAATAATCTACTAGGGATCCTGATGCTCTCTTATTCACACACATTCATGTTGCTGTTCACATGTATCCAACAAGAAGACCTTTCATAATGAACACTAATTTTGCAATCTGTCCCAGTGTAGTTGTAATAATTAGAGCTGCTAAAGTTGAGTGCAGCTACTACATTTGTGCTAGAATCCTTGGGCCTAAAAGCAGATTCAATTAAATTGTTTGTTTGTTTGTTTTTTACGGTAAGAAAATTATTCTGAACAACAGCATACTGAAATTCTTTATCAGTTGGACAAAAGTATTAAGTGGGAAGCATATGTCTCTCCAGATGCTACCAGACTGCAATTCCCATAATCCTGGCAGTGCAAATTAGGCATGGTGGAAAGTATACTACAACATCATGAATGGGAGGTTCCCGCACTTTGGTCTATAGCCTATGTATATGCAGTTGACACTGCCATGAGGAAATATATACTAGGCTTTTTGTGAAGTTTGAAAATCATCATCCCTTTTCTGCCTTAAAAAAAAAAAATCTGTGGTTTGAGGTAGATTCTGTTCTGTTGCCAACAATTCTATTTGCAGCCTATACCACTGACACATATGTCCAAACTTAAGCCTATTCTGTCCTGTTAGTACTTTTATCTGCCATAAAAGAACATCCAGATTAAAATGGTTTTTTTTTAATTCATTTTCTGTCAAATGTGCACATTTCTAAATGCATTTTCTTCCCAAATACACATTTTAGGATGCTAATTTTAATATTTGGAGGGAGAAGGTAAGGGAAAGCTGAGGAGGAACTGATTTTGTCAACTTGTGGAAAAGTGTAAAGAGCAAGTTTTAGTCTGCATATTGCTCTGAGAGGTCAAGTCCAGTTCATTTTGTGTCAATATTTTCAAAGATCTATCTGATCAGAATTCTCCTTTAGGACACTGATGCACCTCATTTAAAAGCAACAGCATTTTCCTGATAGTGAACATGGTATGAGCATCAACCTCATTTTTAGATGTTTGTGGGAAGGGAAGTTAAGCAAATGTTAAAGACCCAATTTAGATAAGGCTCTTTGCCACTGGCTGTCCTTCACAGTATGAAAAGCCTCTTCTCCCAAGAGAGGTAACTGTGACAACAGCTGTTTCCATTCTCTGCCCTTTCAACTGTTATGAAGATGTTGCCGTTGCTTGTCATTTTTACTTTGTCATTTGATGTTTCCGGCTCTACCTGTCAAGCTCAATTAGCCTTGGGTGATACGGAAGTCAATGTGCTTGGACAGAAGCGTGCAGTGCCTTTCCTCTCCATCAGAAGACCACATAAACTAGGAGAAGGGACTCTGACACTTGAGTTCATAGTATCAAGCAGTTCTCTTTGAGTGGTTTCTTTGGAATAGGGCTGCACAATGGAAAAGATGGATGCCTGGCCACAGTAGTAGTGCCAGCTGTCAAAGTGGAAGTTATCTCTGTGCATTTTAAGCCTTTATTATCATTCCAGTTCATCGTTTCCTCAAGGCCAGTGTTAAGATTGCATGGTGGACAGCCGGTGTCAGACCTCCAATTACTCAGACAATATTTGCTGTGAAATGAAATTAAAGAAAAATAATAATAATAATAATAATAATAATAATAATAATAATAATAATAATAATAATAAATTTATTTATATCTCGCCTCTCCCGATGGATTGAGGCGGTACTACAACAATACATTAAATACATTAAAAGCATTAAAACATAACCAATCCTTCCCACCCACCAACCCATCTAAAACCAACCCCCTAAAACACATTAACTACATTAAAGAACAGGAGGACAGTTGGTGGGAGGTGGTGGAGTACTAGTCTGGGAAGGCCTGTCGGAAGAGAACAGTCTTGATTGCTTTTTTAAAGCAGTCAAGACTGGTAATATGCCGGGTCTCCTCTGGCAGGCCATTCCATAACTTGGGAGCGATAGAAGAGAAGGTCCTCTGGGTAACTGCAGCCAACCTAGTTCTGACTGGCTGCAGTAAATTCCTCCCAGAGGACCTTAGTGTGTGGGTCGGATTATATGGGAGAAGGCTATCCTGCAGGTAGGCTGGCCCAAAGTCATAAAGGGCTTTAAAGGTAAGAACCAACACCTTGTACTGTGCCTGGAAACTAATAGGCAGCTAATGTAAAGACTTCAGAATTGGTGTTATGTGGTCAATTTTAGGTCTACCGGTGACCAACCTGGCTGCCATATTCTGAACTAATTGAAGTTTCCGGACTAAGCACATGTGTAGCCCTATGTAGAGCACATTGCAGAAGTCAAGCCGTGAAGTTACCAGCACGTGCACCACTGTTTTTAGGTGTTCCGGCTCCAGGAAGGGACGCAGCTGGCGTATCAGCCGGAGCTGATAGCAGGCACTCCTGGCCGCCACATCAATTTGAGCTGTCATCTGAAGTGGCAAGTCCAGGAGCACCCCCAAGCTGCGAACACAGTCTTTCAGGGGAAGTGTAACCCTGTCTAGAACAGGTTGACAGACCTCCATACCTGGGCTAGGGTCCTTAACAGCAAGTACCTCCGTCTTATCTGGATTCAGCTTCAGTCTGTTTTTCCTCATCCAGTCCATTACTGCTTCAAGGCATTCGTTTAGAGGCGAGATGCCCCCCTTAGTTGATGCTATTATTCGAGGCATGAAGAGATATATCTGGGTGTCATCAGTATGCCTTCTAAGTGTGCTAGAGGTGATTTGCACATTTCTAAAAATATGTTAATTTACATAAATGTGTGAGAGACAGTTGAAAAGCTTGAGCGTGATGGAAGGCCCAATTCACACTAGCTGTAAAAATCCTCCCAGTAAATAGACAGTGACACATACACACAGAGAGAGACACACACTCACCAACACCACCAGATTCTGTCACTGGAATGGTTGAGATGGTTTCAGAAGATGGATTGCCTCTGATGCAGGATTTCAGCCCTTGTTTTCCTGCAGAAGCTTTCAGAATGAAGGTAAGCCAGCTACTCTACCTGGCCTCATGTTAGTGAACAGGCAGCTTTTCCATGAAATTCTAAGAGTTAGAACGTTTCTTGTATTCCTGCTCAAATGGGGCTTGGCAGATTACAAGCTCTGAGCCCCACACAACCTCAATGACATTTTTGCAGCCCTCTAAGGGTTCCTGCAACTCAATCTGTTTTTAATCTTTTGATTAATCTCATTTAATTTGTTAAATCTCATTTTAACTGTTGTATTTTGTGGATTTTATTGTTTTTTAAAAAATTTGTTATAAGCCATGTTGAGTCCCTGGCTCAAAAAGGTGGGATAGAAATAGATCTTCTTGTCCATCATCATCATCATCATCATCATCATTCCCCAATCTCCCAAAACTTTTGAGAAAAAGACTTCTCAAAAACTTTAGAAAATGAAGGGGTCAAAACACCACAAATTGTGGCAAATAATATAATTGGATCTCAGTGCTTTGCCTGTATTTTCTGGACCTCAAGGGGAAGGACTCTCTGAGTAAGACTGCTACCTTAAAATCTGTCAGTCTGTCTGTCATCTCTCATGGCTAAATACATTGAAGGCACAAGATCCCATTTGATTTCAGAAGCTAAAAAGGGTCAAACCTGATTAATACCTGTGAGCTAACCACTTCTGAATATTCCTTGTCTAAGGAAAAAAACTATGAAAATCATGGAAAGGTGAAGACTGATTCCAGTGAGAATTAGTTTCCTTTTGCAGAGTATCTAAGTGAAGGTATTGAACCTCTTTGGTCTCTCTGAGACTAGTTTTTGCAAAATTAGGCAAACAGGCAGTATGCAAATTGCTTAACTAAAGAACTTTACTGGTTATATTGAAAAGTCCATTAAGAACATGCATTGCTTCAGACTGGCTAACTACTTCAAAATTTAAAGTAAAGGAGTGCTGAGGACATTGAAGGAGGAAAAAGAGAGAAGAGTTTTTGTTTGTTTGTTTGTTTTTAATGTGGTTGCAAGCACACCTGGAAGTTTCTCTGGATACGTGGCATGTAGATATATGGACATGTTGATGACTATGTTTTACAACTGGTGATTGAGTAACAGGTAAAAGTTCTAGAAAGACAGTATGTAAAGGATAAAGGCATGCAGGAAATCTTTGCTGAGTAAAGCCCCATTGTTCTAGTAGCAAATGGGTGACAAATGGGATGTAAATAGAATGCTTCATTGAACATTATTTTCTAATGGATAGAAAAAGAAAATAAAAATATTCTATATCTGGAGAAAGTTGTAGAATCAATGATGTAACTCACTGAAAACCAGCAGAATGAAGCTGCTGCCCTAAGTGGCAGATGCCAAACCATCTCTTATGAGGACCTGACATCCTATCACCTCGGTCACCTAAACTGGTCTTCTGTCTTTGGATAAAGGACAAAATGATATTCATTTACAGAAGAAGATTTGACAGCCTTTTGAATTATGTTCCAACCCAGGCTGTTTATGTTTTGCTTGAAGACAGAAGGCTACATGAGGGAGGACAGGGCATATTTGGTTGTTAATAAACAAGCTCTATTTTCCAGCAACATTTTGTACTTCTTGGTGTACAGGACTAGCCACATGGGGCAACTTCTCTGTATCTAATGTCAGCGCTGGTCATAATAGCAGAGCGAGCCTTACATTCTACTATTGGGCTAGCCTATTGAGGGCTGGCAAGCTGACTGACTCTCTTTCTTTCCCTCTTGTCTTGTCTTAATTACCTTGATCATGGAAATAACATTTGTCTAGTACAAGACTACCAGCTCACTAGCATTGTCCAGATGACCATGGTTATCCTTTTCTCCTTAAAGTAATGTATTCCAACAGAGAAAAGCTATTATTCCTGACCACGTAAGCCACTACAGTGCAATTTCTAGGAAGGAAACAATTTGATAAAGTGTTCTCATTTAATCTTACCCAACCATTTATATGCCCCATTACAAACAAAGAAATGTCTTTGCCATTCAGCTTTTGCAACAGCATTGTTTGAACAGTCTTATTCATAGGGAAATTAAGTTCATTAAAATACATGATGGATATTATAAGTAGATTGTATAAAGGCCCACCTGGGAGAAAAGACTGTTGATTGGGGCTGAGTGATAAGAAAGAAAGTGGCTTTAAAAAAAAGGCTATTTGTGTAGTGCATTTCCAAGTCAAATTCCAAAATTATGTAGAAGCTATGTCTTATTGACTACATCTATCAGAAGAAGAAGAATAGATTCCTTGGCTAGAATTTAAATATGACGCATGCAGTATAGGATGTGATTTAAATGTACATAGTACAGCAATATTGCTGAACCAAAGCTAATGAGTTTGGTCAGTGCCTGAGTGAGAAACCTCTCTGTAAAAGAAAGACAAGCTATAAATAATTATTTAAATATTTCCATTAGCAACAAAAACAATGCAGCAACAACAAATGATTCCATATGTTGACTGAATATCAACATTACATGATTTCTAGATATATATTCTCAAATTACCTCCTGAGATTTCTTCTGTCAACTACATGAGGCTCTAGCCCAAAACACAGCTTCAAAAACTATAAGAGAACCACTTTAAAATTATTAGATCAAACTGAGACTAGTAAACACAAATCAGTACAGACTGTTTTGACAAGGAAACCTCTGTGAATTAAATAAATTGCAATTAAGTGTATTATGCCTGACTTTGGCTGGATCACGTTCAGTATTTGCAGGGCAGCAAGCTTTATGCAATAAAGATGGTAGATTGATCAGCGTTCACGTTGGAAAGAGAGGACTTGCATTAAAGGGCCAATTAATATTCCTATCCTATGCTATGGGAGCTTCTTCTCTACAGTAAGATTCCCCACTGATCCAAAATTACATTTACTGAGGAAGAAAACAAGACATAGATGTGGTTCTTCCCTAATCAAACTCCACTCAACCGTGTAATTCCTTCAGGTAGATCCATAATGGCATAAGACAGCACTAAAGAGTGGTGAAGGAAGGTCTTTCATTTTCTCAAAGTCTAAAACAGTAGGTCAGTTTCATGCACTCTCTGTGGTGCTGCCCTTGAAAACTCCTTGAAATCACCAATTTATAAAGATTATGCTACTGCTATATTCTTAGTGGGGAAAAAATAATGGTTCTTTTATATGTGTCACTACTTTCTGAGGTACAGCTGAAGGAAACACTTAAGAGTGCTTCTTCTTAGAGTGGCTCACCTTTTGTGAAACTTCATTACTCAAGTGGTTTTGGTTGGGAAAAAGCTGGATACAAATGCTGATATTAAAATAATAACTCCCCATATAGCATAGGTATGCAATTACACATGACAGGAATAACTAGAATATTACATTCAAAATGGAAAGCCAATATTACTTATTATTAGATCATTGTGAGTTTTCCCTCTTTTCAAGGCCCAAATATTTGCAGAAAGACTTTCAGAAGACAGAAAATGTAAATGCTAGTTCTTTGTGAATAATTCAGGTGAGAGGACACAAAATATGAACTCAAGTAAAATTAGAAATCTTTAGACACCGCTGTGTGTGAAACAAGAAGAAAATTAAAGAGCTTTTACGGAGATGAAAAACTGTGCCCTTTGCTTCTGACTACAAGGAGTAGCTGGCTCGACCTCCAATTTGGCAGGCTCTGATACACAAACAAGATTATAATTTTAAAGTTCACTTTGAAATGCAAACACATACACACTGACTAACTTCTAAAATAAATGGTTTCAGGGATAACTTATAAAATAAATGACATCTCTATCCCCTTTAATATATAAAAGATGCCACTAAGAACATCTCAACTTAAAATATTATGCGTTTTAATAAGCAATGTTTCAGTAGAGAAAATAGAGAAATTTTAAGTCACTGTTCCATTTTGGAATTCAGTTTCAAGATCCAGATAAAATACCGTAAGGGGGGAAAAATGATAATGATGGCAAACGTTATTTCAGCTACATTTTAGATGTCTGAAAACATTCTGACTATGAATAAATGGTTAAATAAAGCATAGTATAAAGTTTTAAATTAAGCAGACTTCTTGATATTACCCGTAATAAATTATCCAGCAGCCAGTTAGAACTATAGCCATTTCTGCATTACACTACTATAGTGCTATTATTCCACTTTCAACCTACTATGGAATCCTGGGGTTTACAGTTTAGGGAGGGGCATTTAGAATTCTCAGCCAGAGAGCTCTATGGCCTCAGTAAGCTACAAACTCCAGCATTCTACAAAATGTTGAAAGTGGAATAATAGCACTATAACAGTGTAGTGCAGAAATGGCCTAAAGCTAAGGTGACATTCCTCTGATGATGTTCTTTTTTCTTTTCTGTGAGGAAGGGGAACAGGGGGAAGTGCAGTGACAGATGAGCTGGAAGCCTGTTTATTACTGCCAAAAAGAACAGATTTATTCAGTCAGTTTAAAATAGCAAATCAACATGAAGGTAAATCCAATTCATTCAATAACTAAACCCAGGTTAGGACTAACAATACAATCTGGGCTATGATTTGCAGTAGCAAAAGGCACTTAAGGAAAAGGGATCCCTTCCAATGGAAAGGTTACCATTTTTCCATCATAATTTATTGTTCCAGCTCCCTAGTCTTTTCCTTCCTATATTGTTTTATGTGGTTCCAGGATTGTGGTCTTGTTGCTTTTTCAATTAAGTGGGTGTAATTCTTTAGTGGCAAACTATACACTAGACCAGCTCAAGGCAACATGTGTTCTGCTAGATAGATGACAGCTGATGTTATTTTACCTTCATAATTGACTCTGCTGGTTAGGGTCAATCTTATCTGAAACATAACTCTTGGAAGGCAAAAGGTTCTCCATTCCCGCACTGTACAAAGGCTTGCAAAGAAATATTGCTCAGAAACATAGATTCTTAACAGCTTCTTTCAAAATGTTAATCACTCTTGTCAAACTGGTTGAATATGTCTGGGAAATATTTTTTTATATTGCACATATGTATTCAGATAGAAAAAGGACCATATTTTTCACTCACAAGAGTGTGGTGGATAGCATTTGATTACCTAAACTACTAAGATCATGCTTTGTGCTCCTTCCTCTTTAGCCATGAATGAAAGGGAAATCCAAACCCATGGGACTAATCTGACTTAGTGGAATCTCCAAAACAGTCAGTATCATTGAGTCAATTATTTTACTTCTCCCACCTTGGAGAAAAGGCAACATATGAATTCAATAAATAAATAAAATACTTCTTATAGATTATCTTTCTACCACTACTGTATTTTTTTTTTTTAAAAACTCTACTTTGTTTTTAGCCCTCCCCACTTTTCTCTTGGCCTCATCCATGTTTGGATTGTAAGTACTCAGTCACTTTCAAGATTGTAATTCAGTCCATCCCACTCAACAAGGCCAAGAAAATAAGATGCAGTTGAGTGTTCATGGAAGATAAGTTTATTAATAGCTACTAGCTGTTATGACTGGGTATTGCTTCCATTCCAAAGGTAGAATGTCTCTTAGGCCATTTCCACAATAGGAATTTAAAATGGTGCAGAGCGATTTCCAACGGAGGTCTTCTGCACTGTAGAGTGGACTGAGGTGGACTACTTTCTGTAGATCCACACCTCAATCCAGTTCTGTGCGACCAGAACTGGTTGCACATCGTGATTTTTAAAAACCTCTTTTTTGAGGTTTTTAAATGCACGGGGTGAGTGAAGCTGTGCAGCTCCATCGCTTGCCTCCAGAGCAGGTTTGCAGGCGTGCACAAATGTGTGCCTGCAAATCTTCCAGGGGCGGGCTTTCGGCTGGTGAGCTTCTTTGGTTGGTGGAGAGCCTCCAACCAGAAGCTGCCATTTGGGATGCCGGAGGACTGCGGAGCAGTGAACTCATGCTGCTCCTTCTGGCGACTGACTCGGCCGGCCAGAAAACAAAGCCAGTAAGCTCCGTTTTCGAGCATCCCCCCCCACATGCGGAAAGGGCCTTAGTGTCAGTTTTGGGAAAACATGAGTGGGGTGGTACTGCTGAACCCATCTTCTCTTTGTGGGTTTTCACTAGCCATCTGTTGAGTCACTGTGATAATTAGGATGCTGGACTAGAAAGGATTTTGTCTAATTCAGCAGAGTACTCCATCTTTGAATGTAATCTTAGCCTTCTGACACAAAGAGTGATCCTTCAGAATACAGAAGTTAGCCTGTATGTTAGGTCTGCAGTCCTTAAGAAGACAAATATACATTATTGGAAGAAACTGGTAGAAAGTATTGATAAATGTGCCTTGAAATAGAAAGACTTTATTGATCAAAACATAAAAATTCACCATACTGTAACAGTGTTATTTATCCTAAAGAAGTTCTTTTCCTTTGTGAAGAGCGAATAACATAGGAATGGAACATTAAGGTAGTATGATTATAAAGTGGGGGAGATATATTCTTTCAGGTTTTAAAAAGCTGTCTTTTAAATTTATCTTTAAGCCAAAACTGTATTCTGTTTCTAAATCTTGTGGGAGTGCTTATTTGTCTGAATGTGGAAAGAAAGTTAGTTTGAGTCACATGGGATGTGAGGAGGAATATCTAATTTTCAGAAAAGATTAAGCAAGCTGGTCCTGGGAATAAATAAATAGACACTGGAATCTCTCATGAGGAAACCATTGGATCTTACTGACTCAAATACTAGCAGAACACTTTCAGTGCAGAAGTGCAAAAGTTGAAGTTGGGGAGGGGGAGAAGCAAATGTTAAACATAAAGAATGATGTTGTAGAATGTGGAAAAGCTTTTATATTCAAAGTGAAAAACTAGAAGGGCGAACTTCTTGGGAAAGTGAGGGACATGTTTTTACTGGGTGATCTCCTATTTGAAATACATTCGTATGTACTTGATAACTTTTCACAGACTCCAAAGGTGAATCCAAAACTCCCCCTCCCCTGCCACTTCATAATGCACACATATCAGAAGGACATAAGGAGCATGCACAAAATGAAACAACATGAGGCAGAAGATACCCACAAGCATTTCCCTTTCTTGGAGAACAGAGTTACTTGTGACAGATTGCCTATCCTGCAACTCCTAATTGGTCTCCTGTCCTCAGCTATGGTATAGAATGCTATTCCATTGTCAGTGCTGAAATTTCACCTGACTGCCTATTTGTTTTCTGAATATGACTCAAGCATCAAAATGTCTTCAGCTAGCCCATCACATGCCTTTTCCCTTACAGACGGCTTGACGGATAAAAAATTCAAACCATGGAGCTGCAAAGAAACCAAGGTAGATAGTAAGTTGTAGAGACTCCCTCATTGAAATTTCTTTATTATCATTTTTCAGGCTTGCCTTAAGCAAGTCTGTCTCTCAGCTTCACATCCTTATTTGTGGTATGGGATAGGAATATTGAGTTTCTTTACTGGGTTGATATATGAAGTGTTTTGAACAGTCACAACTGATGTGTAAATACAAAATACTTTTATATTTAATCTTCTGGTTGAATGATTTATTATCATACACTCAATATGTTCAAGGCTAAACTTTATATTCACTACCAACATTCCATTTTATCTTGCAGGTATCAAATCTTGGTTCATGTTCTGGTAATCTCATGACCTGATTATTGCAACCTTCTCCTCTTCTGTTATCACACCTTTCCTCCTGGCCCTATGAGAGGAATCCAGAATGACGATACAGAATTTTGCTACAAAAAATTGCTTGCCTCTTTCATTGCTCTGTTTGCATGGCTCTCTTACATAATTGTTCTGATTCCTATCTTCCTTCCTTCCTTACCATCCTTTGCCAGTAAGTGTTTTCTAGAAGCCCTTTTTTTAGTTAACCTCCTATTCCTTCCCTAATCCCTTGCTATAAAACATTATTCCTTGAAATTTTTGACAGAAGTCATGAATGAAACTGTACACAATGAACCTTTGAATTTTACTATTCAATTCTGATTATACACTTCTGGTTTGACTTATATTCAGAAAAGTTATAAATGAGGCAAAGTTTGTCAAAAAAATAAAATAAAATAAGACACAAGCATTTGTATACATTTTTTCTGTATCATTTTTGGTAATATACTCATTTTTGTACACTTTTTCTATTATGCAGTTTTTTGTTTTTGTTTTGGCAAGCATTTTTCTCCAATATGATACATTTTTGGCCTTTTCTGCACGGGACAAGGGAATCACCCCGTGACGCTACTCACCCGACTTTTGGGCTCTCCGGTCCGGTCCATGCTTCTCCGGAGCAGTCCGTGGCTACCGCTCAGCACTGCTCAAGGGATGAAAATGGCGGCTTCTGGTTGGTTGAGGGTCTTGACCAACCGCTGAAGCTCACCAGCCTAAAGCCCGCCCCTGGCAGATTGCAGGCTTGCACCAATGCAAGCCTGCAAATCTGCACAAGGGACCAGGCTCGCAGTGGCGCGCTCCGTGCTTTTGAAAGACCTGTTTTTAGTGGTCTTTCAAAAGCATGCTGGACGACCACTTCGGGTCGTTCTGGAGCGGGCTGAGGTGCGGATCTACGTTAAGTAGTTCTGACCCAGTCTGCTCCCAGGTGCAGACGTCCCTCTTGGAGGATGCTCTGCCCCGTGTTAAAAACCCCATGTGGAAGTGGCCTTTGTCTGCATTTCTTGATGTCATGCTCCCCCCCATAGTTCAGATTAATGACTAGCCTACTAGGTTTTACTGTACCCTATCTAAAAGATGATGGAAACTTTCTTTCTTTTTAAAAAATATTTTAATACGTTTGTGCTCTTTCACGTGTGTCATCGTTCTCATGTTTCACTACATTTTCTACATTGTCAAATTGAACAGTTTTTCTATGGATGCATGTACTCACTGTTTCTCTGACAAATTTGAAGGCTATATATGGGGTTTGTAATGAACAAGTACACACAATCATGAAGTGTAGCTCATATCCTTTCATGAGTTTTTGTGAGTTTCTTTTAAATCTGATTGTAGTTGACAGGGAAACAGCAGTAATAGTAAGCAGTTACTACCTTCATGGACAGTGGTGAGAATAGTTTTCTGGGTATTATTTTTATGAGGTCAACTTTGTTCATTGCAATGGGGCTTATGCTCCCAGAGCATTCTAAGAAAACTGGAATCAATGGCCTGAGTGCCCTTCTTCGCTCATTTTCTTTTCTTTTCTTTCTCCGTCTCTCTGTCTTTTTTTTTACAGATGAGTCTTAGCGGTGAAATTTACAGAAAACATTTTAATGGAGACTTAATTTCCCTTGTTGTTTTATCTCATTAAGGTGAGAAATGAAAATATATTTGTGTGTGTGTGTGCATACACTGAAGTGTATTCATGTCTGTGTTGTAGTCTATTGAAATCCTATTTCAGTAACAACACTAAGAAACAATTACATGCTTCAGTCAATTTTAAAATAATAATAAAAAAATAGGACAAGATATTCTATAATCTCTTTAAGCATGAGATCAAAATAGAATGGAAACAGTGATCCCCTAGTGTTGTTACCCTGTGTCTTGGGGGGTCCCTGGAGGGGCGTCCACCTTGCCAATCCAAAAATACCAATTGGGGGAAAATTAGCTGGAGCATCTTTTTGGCTAGCGAGAGGCAGGATAACTTTGCAAGGATCTTGAACCCAATGTCTACGGCTTCAGTTCAGGGAACAGGCACGCAAGTTTAAAGTAACCAAAAATAACAGCTTTATTAGGAAATAAACAGAAAATAAACCAACACACACACACACTAACTAACTAGAAAGCAGAATTGGAGAGCGTAAGGGAGGGTAATACGACACCTGGTCTTGATGTCCGGGAGAAAGAGAGATGAGGTGGCCAGCTGAGGGGAATTCCTTAGACAAACCAGCGGCAGGGCAGGATGGCAGTCCAGGGTGATCCAAAGACCGTTTGAAACTGAGGGGTTTTTATAGGGAAGTTTGTGCCTACCGGCTATGGCAAGCCAGGTGAGAACAAAAGGTGTTTTGGCGCTGGACAAAGGATCTGGAAAGGTCAAATTTAACATGATAGGATTTGCTTTTGATGACAATAGTGTGGGTGGGACGTTGACGGCCCAACATAAAGAGATGGCTCGGCTGAGAGCCATGCTGCTATTGTGGAGTCTGCGGCTGGAAGTTCCCTGAAGCTGCGGGTGAGGCTTGAGTTGCTGGCTTCAATGAGGAATGGAATGCAAAACCATTAACGGCCACACTCATGTCCGTGCTTGTCCAGAGAACCTCACAAACACGTGGAGTGTGGTAACTGTAGGCCAGTCCAGCTAAGGCCGAATTAGGTGATATCAAAATGATATCTGGGGGTCCTCATCCAGGGTGCCACACCAGAAATAACAGTGTACTGTGTTAAGAAATATATTCTAAGGCTATTGTCTTCTGAAACATTATCCTTTGGAAACTTAGTCACACCATTTTTAAGCATATGTATGCATACCATAGTGTGTATATTTGTCAGTGTGCATACACATACATACCACAGTCATGTTATTTTCACCCTTTTTTTTCTGTGTTGATATGGAAGTATTGAAGTAGAAATACAAACTTGTTCAAATGAATCTGTTTACAGAACTACACATTTTCTGAAACTCTTGGAAAGCAGAGTTCCTGCACACATGGAGCTCTATAACCCACATTCAATTTATTGGGTGGTGGTGGTGGTAGTGGTGGTGAAATCACACAGTCCAGCATTTCACAGATAGGAACTGGAACACATGGTATAACAACATCACAGTATGGTCAAGTTGGCAAAAGTTATTAATGAGGAAGAATATACAAGCTAGGAGACCCTGCAGCATTTTGCTTTTGCCTGAGTCTATTGGAAAGGCAAGTTTCTGCTACCTCCTCTCCTCTTCCAACTACTTTTGCACAGTCAAACCAATTTGCAGCTGAAATAAGCCAAAAACAAATGTTTGGGGAGAAGAGAGAGACTGGGATATTTGAAAAGCAGATTAAAATGTGGGATGAGAGATGATTAACTGGGACTGTCTCTGTCAAACTGAAACATTTGGAGGGAATAACATGTGTGCTAGAGAAATAGACAGAGCATGGCATCCTCATTTTTACAAATAATTAATGAATGAATGAATAAGGCAAGTGTTTCATCCCTGTCTCTAGCTCTTGGAGGATTTTTCACATAGGTACAAGGCCTCTAATGTATGCTTGGAATCTTCTCCAATAAGCTGGAATATGTTTGTACATATGATGGAAATTTGAAATTAGTGGACTCACCACAGTAAACTCTGGAAATCCTTTAAAGAAAATGGATTAATTTTCTACATATCTGCCAGCAACCCAGAAAGTTAATCCTATCCAATTAGGTCTTGAATTGATGTCAGTAGTAGAAGACCTTGAGGTCTCAGTAGTACCCTTCCAAATATCAAGGGCATTTTTTACAATGATAAAGCCACTGAAAAGGCTACCAGCCTAAGGTCAAGAAAACACATTAACTTAAAGAGGTAATATGCATCTCCTTTAGGATCTAAAGTTAACATGAAAGGCCTCATTCTAGAGTAAAACTACTATGACGGGTAGAGAAGGTTCTTTCATTCTAGAGTAAAACTACTATGACGGGTAGAGAAGGTTCTTTTTCTGAAATTTATCTCCACCTCAACATGATAGCTTTAAAAAAAAGGGAGAGAGAATAAAATCTCAGATAGCTGCAATGGAAGTTTCACCTAGTCTTTAACTATTACAGGGATAGCATAGAATTTCAGGAAGAAATAACTGGAAGAAAGACTTAAAACCCGGCTTCTCAGAGCATTGCACCATACATTGTATATAGGAAAAAATATCTTGTATCTGTGTTGAAATATTATTTTCCATACAGAAATTGCTTACAAAAGGCTGTTTTCCATTGCAAATTTTGTGCACAATAAATCTCGAATTGAGAATAGTTTTTTGAAAACTGTATGGTTTTTGAAAACTTTCTTGCAACAGGAAGAAAGTTGCTGAAATTTCTCATTAATATCTTTGAAAAGAAACTCAGTAAAGAATTACATCCCTAGTTTAGATTGTCACATATTGAGCAGAAAGATCTGGAGTGGATTCTATAACCAGATTTGGCTAACTCTCCAAGAAGTTATAAAACCCTATGGGAGCTTTGCTCAATGTTTAAAGATCTGACTTACTTCTGGATGTTCAGGAACATTAC
Organism: Ctenosaura bakeri; assembly: GCA_948474755.1. Classification (NCBI taxonomy): domain Eukaryota; kingdom Metazoa; phylum Chordata; class Lepidosauria; order Squamata; family Iguanidae; genus Ctenosaura; species Ctenosaura bakeri. Next base: position 198,529 of record CAOLHI010000803.1, read on the forward strand.
AGGATCGTCAATACATTCCACCCACACCTTTATTTCAGTTTTAGCCCCATGGGTTAAACCTGAACACCTGAGCAGGTTTTTAGAATCCTCAAAATATGGAATCCAGTGTAGAATTGGTAATTAACTTTGGTTTTCTCATCAGCACTCAAGGGAATATTTTCCTTATTTAACTTTCCCCAAGTTAAAAGAGAATGGATATAATCATGAAGTATCTCAAGCCTATAAGAGACCTATGCAGCAAGTAAGAGTCCTGTGTCCACAGTAAAGTTTCAAAGGAAGTTAGCTTATACTCTTTAAAGAAATAAATCAGCAGATTTCTGGAGAGATGTGATCTACCTCTTTTCCTTTCCTTTTAATATTGCTTACATAATGATTGATGTAGAAAGAATTTATGTGGCTGTTCTGTCTTATAAAATATGTGTTGCACTTCAGGCAGGATGCTTTGAACTGAAACTTAAGACTTTACTGCATGAGTAATACAAAAGATTCAGGATACACCCCAGTGAGCCAAGTCCACATTCAGAAACAATGCTGAAAGCTATGAAATGACTAGAGATATATGTGAAAAGAGGGACTTTTCATGAGTGCAGAAAACTCAATCTGCCATGACCAGTAGTAAGATTATATTTTTGTCCTTGGCACTCTGGATACCAGAGAATGTTTCTGACTTATAGAACACAGAAAACTGAGTGGGCTAGCCTTGAAAGAGATAAGTGGTAGAAAATTCAAATGGCTCACCTACCATGTTATGCTGTCAAGCCATCATTATATAAACGTTTCATATGATTTGCCCTCAGGATTTAAGGGTAAGACAACTCACTGTGGTCAAGTGTTGGGATTCACAGCACATGTGCTACATCTGACCACAGATCTTTAAAACATTTGAAAAATGCATTAATTTGTAAATCAATTGCATTGATAACAATATTATGATATTCCAGCCAGATGCTATTTTAGAATATTTTTGTTTTATAAATGAATAACAAAAAAGGAGGAACAAATTATATCTCAACAAATTTATTGATTTTATCTTTCTGCTACTGTTTTGCCACAGCCAATGTTGTGCATCAATGAAAAATAAGAAGATAGTTCTGATACTGAGAGACAAAAACATGTCTATGATATGAGCACTGCAAGACTTGTACCCTCAAGTACTAGTATTTAAAACAAACAAACAAACAAACAAACAAACAGCAGCAACACCCTTATGATGTTCATAAGGGTATTTTCAAACCTCAGTGAGAATTACAGTGTATTAATATGTGTCTTACCACACAGTGGCTTTGTATTCATAACAAACTGTGTTTCGTGCTAGCTAAATGGCCAGAACCGGAAAACATAATAATAAAGTATGTGGAATTTGGGGAGAAAAAAGGTACATATGCGTTGTTGTTGCTGTTGTTGTTGTGTGCTTTCCAGTCATTTCCAACTTATGGTGATCCTAAGGCAAACCTATTATGTTTTTTTTTTTTTTCCTGGTGCTGAGAGTATGTGATACACCCAAAGTCATGCAGTGGGTTTCCATGGCCAAATGGAAAATTGAAACATGGGCCCTTTTTGCATGGCATCTGCCATGCAAAAGAGGGGCTGGAGCCTTGCACGATTGCAAGGAGCGATCTGCATGACACCCTCGCAATCACGCAAGGCTCCAGGGGCCAGCAAGAAATGATTGTGCACCTTTGCATTTTTGGCTTTCAGCTGAAAATGCTGTGGAATTGCGCATTGCTCCCAGGTCCCGTGCACACTTATCAGGTGTGCAGAGCCTCGGGAGCTAGGCCAGTTGCATTTTCTGTCCCAGTGTTACCCTGTTTACTGGGGGTCCCATGAGAGACACCTAAATGCGCTCACAATTAAACAAGTTGGGGAAATTAGTCAAAGAGCACAAGCTAGCAATGCGAGAGGCAGGGCAACACAGCGGAATCTTTTACCCAATGTCTACGGGGTCAGGCCAAGTCAAGGAGCAAACAGGATTGAAATAATAAATATGATCTTTATTAAAATACAATCAAATGGTGTATGCAGCACACTCACACAGATAACTATGGAAATAAAGGTTGGAGTAGTATAGAGGGATTTTTGAGAGGGATTGTTGATTTGGGTGATACTACACCTGTCCTGAAGGCCGGGTAGATCACTGGGAAAGTTTGAAGCTGTGTAGTCTCAGTACGTGGGATTGAGGGGACAGCTTGCCAAACAAAGCGGCAGCAAGGCAGGATTCGAAGTCTGGAGTGATCCAAGGAAGGTCTCGGAATCAGGGGTTTTTATAGGGAAAATATGACCGTAGGCTAGTCTGTACTTAGGGAAAAACAGTGAGTTTAGGGTTGGAGACAAAGCTTCCGAAAGGTCAGAATTTTAGCATGATTGAGTTAAGTCCGAATTGACAAAGGAGTAGACAGTATGCAAACACAGAGTGCTTGACAGTTGAGAATTCAGCTTTCCAAGTTGCCTGATTGGGGCAGGGAGTTCTTTGTAAGTTGCGTGTATACGTAATAGAGTACTTGCCTTTGAGGTCTCCTAAAGCGGCGAGACAGCAATTTCTGGCTTGCCTGTATTGTTTGGAATATTGCAGCAATTAGGGGCCAAGCCTGACTGTGACCTTGTCTGGTGGACCTCACAGACACGTGGAGAGGGATGGTAGAAGAAAGCCAAATTATTGATATCAAAATGATATCTGACATCCCACAAGTCCGGGCTAGAAAATGGCAGTAACATCAGGAAGAGGTGGAGGTGGAGGAAGAGGTGGAGCTCTCGCACGAGCAGGAAGCTCTTGTGGAGCTGAAGAAGCTGGGAAGTGAGAGCCTCTCACAAGAGGCTGCTCACGCGATCACTGCACCTCAGCTCCAAGAAAAGGTAGGATGTGGAAAGAGCCTTGGTGCCCAGGGTCATAGTCAAATGCTCAAATCACCACACCATGCTGGCTCCCACATATGCTTTACATTATATATATTGTGGGACTTTTTATTTTACTCATAATTCTAATTGTTCCTTAATCCGCCATTTTAAGATTGCCCAAAATTAGCAATTTAAGTACATATTTTGATACTATACACACTTACATACGTATTCTCTCTCTCTCTCTCTTTCTCATTGCATTATCTTAGGCATTGAAACTGTTGAGAACTATACCACAAATTAAGAGAAGAGCAAAGTACTTTAGATAGTTTAGATACGCATTTTTGACACTTAGACTTTTCTTTTTTAAAAAAAGTATGAAAGAAGTATGAATTTTGGGATATTATATTCTTCCTAAACCAGGATGGTAAAAACAATACAGCCTTGGGCTACATGTAACCCTACAGGTTAGTGTTAAAGCCCCCCTCCCGACTCCTTGTGTTCCCATTTTTTTAAATATAATTTTTTAAAAAATGCTGAAAAATATTCCACTTCATGAGGGGCTGAGATTTTCCCCCCAATATATACTTCCAAAACCTGTTCAAGGTTGAAGGTAATCTTTATTTTCTTTTTTTCCCCTCATCAGATTGACTTCTGTTCATTTTCTGCTTGAAAGGCCTCTTCTGTGCCTAAAACAATCTAGAGGTCATATGAAAAGGTGTCAGATTTAACTCCCACAGTCATTAGAGCTAGTGATGAATCCTCAGAATGATGGCTATGATCATGGTAAATGGAAGTGGTTTTAGTAGTGTTCATATAATGGTTATAATGTGTACCCCTCATTGATAAATAGCCAAATGACTGATCCTTCATGGCCAAACTAGACAAGATGTTGTACAGCTTTGATTGGCTCTTCCATATCTGTTAGTTTCATTTAAAGCAGTCACAGAACAGAGAAAATTAGAGTGGGGTCACAATACCCAAGGAGTAAATTTCATCTTTTCCTTCCAATCTGCTTCCTAGGCTATTTCTACACTACACTGTTATAGTGCTATTATTCCACTTTGAACATCCTGTGGAATCCTGCAGTTTGTAGTTGAGGGAGGGGCATTTAGAATTCTCAGCCAGAGAGCTCTTTGGTCTCAGTGAACTACAAACCCCAGGATGTTCAAAGTGGAATAATAGCACTATAACAGTGTAGTGCAGAAAGGGCCCTGATCTGTCTTCAGATAAAGGCTCCTGAATAGCAAGATGGAAAAGAACTTGGACAGCTGCCACCAGCCAGAATATATAACATTTGGCTTCATGGCTCAATGATTTGAGTCATAAGGCAGATTCATAAATGTCGCTGTCATCTCCTCCTCCTCCTCCTCCTCCTCCTCCTCCTCCTCCTCCTCCTCTAGCTTTCCTAAACTTTTTTATGCTTTGCTTTGCTTTTGTTGTTTTTATACCACTCTTCATCAGATAGAATTCAAGGGCAGCAGTATTGTTGTTCTATTGACCATGAGCATGATTTATTATTTATAATTATGGGCAGAGGTCAAAATTAAGAATAATCCAGTTACAGATATTCTCTGAGAAGCTAACATATGGATCTGCTTGGTTCAAAAGGTTGAAGAGAAACTTTTCTTCCCTGAACAAAACAATATAAAGGTAAACACAATTCTTCTCTGGAAGTATTATCTTGCCAACAAATTTGCCACACTCATGGTATGAACGTATTAAGTCATTCAAATGCACCATATGTTGCCTTAGCACCATATGGTCAACATAGATAAAGAATACCCTTCATTATGAAGCAAGTACTTCTTGGCATCTGTTTTCAAATCATGTAATGGCTTACTGAAATTTAACTGACAAGTGCATAATGAGAACCCCATGGTAAAGAGAGACAGATACATTGCAACCTGTAGAATTAGGTAAACCTCAAATGATTTTTGAGTACTTCAATGTGGTTAACTCAAATAGGCAAATAGTACCATGCTGCTACTTGCATTCCTGGAGCTGCTCATCACCTCTGGTACAAACATAAAAATATGTACAATGAACAAGCATCTTCTCAGTTGACTGAAGTAATTTGATCTGTTCAAACAGATTCATTCAGCAGGGCAACATTTCTGAGAGCAATTGCAACAGCTCTTGGGAAAATTATATCCACTGTGGTCTTCTGACAAATATTGCTAACATATGAGAAAAATGGGGAAGGATAGTGGGGAATCCTTTTTTCTCTTGTTTATGCATATCTGTTGCTCTTTGCAAGGAAGGAGAAGAAGCGGTAAGTTTTGAATGCTGGCTGGTGTGATATTAAAAAGCTGGTGGGAATGGGATGGGTAGATCTCTCTCTAACTCAAATTTTATTTTATTTAAAGGCTTCCAGAAATGACCACCCCTTTCAGATCAGCTTCACACTTCCTGAACTTCTCCAAAGTCAGGCTTGGAGAAATTTATGAGGCAACTCTACCACATATGATTAGCTTGAAGTATGTCAACATAGGGATTCCCTTGAAGCCCCTACCTGCCTTGTTGTTATCAAGGAGAACACCTCCATGAGGAAAAACACCCAGGTTATATTGTCATCATAAAGTGCAAAGGGTAAGTGGTGATTCTGTTGTCGATTGAGAAGTATAAAAGCAATGTTTCTACATCTGAAGAGTCTGTATACTAATGATGATAAGTAGCCAGTGCATTAGGATATTAACAAGGGTGAGTAGCAACAGAACCAAGATCTTATCACTGAGAAGTAGCTACTAGATCCATATCTTTGCCATGATAGTTAGCCACATGATCTATGTGGTGGAGCAGATGGGAAGCCTCCAGATCAATATAGAAGTGAGGAAATGAGTGGTTGACTCAAGGTTATGTCCCATACAGGTGACTCATCCTTTCCAATTTCCTTTCAGACCAGTGAGCAATAGTCTTTACTACTCACCTGTATTCTAGTGGCAGGGCCAAATGAAGATCTTTTTCCTTTTCCAGAACCATGTGTCCCCTTCCAGCCAACTCAACAGGCTTCAGACAAGGCTGCCTCAGTCAACACAGGGAATCTTTGTTGGGGATGTTTCAGAAGCAACAAAGATCTTGAGATTGCTTGGTTTTCCTTTGAAGTCTGTGCCACCTTTGTGACTGTACCTTAGTTCATATGCTTCTTCTCTGCTCCATTTCTCTCTTGTTCTCTTCTCTCTGTTCAGCAGCTGGAGTTTCAAAGGGTTTCCCCCTGAACCCACCCTACTGTGGTACCTCCTGATGTTGTTCACATATAGTGCTGCCAGCTGTCAATGTGATGCCCACTGTGATGAACCTGAGGTGGGGAGGGGCTTGACAACAGAGCCCCCTTAGAGACTGAGAGTGTTAAAAAGTGATTGGTTATTGAAATGGAACCTTGGATAGCCCAGAAAAGGTGCTGGCGAAGAGAGTGGAATAACTGAATTTAACTGGCTGTTCAGTTGATTGAACTCCAGTTTAGAGTTTGGGAGATGTTTTAGGCTAGAGTTGAAAAGAGAGTTGAAGAGAGTGTGGGTGGAGAGAGAGAGAGAGAAAGACAGAGAGAGAGAAGTATTGTGCTTAATTACAAAATAAGTTTTACCTTGACAGTGAGTTTAATAAAGATTTGTTTATATGTTTCTATAAACGCAGCCTCAAGAGAGTGTCATTTCTGTGGACTGGATTATACACACTACCATTATAGTACCATTATTACTATTTGTACCAACAGTATCACATTCATTGAAGAGATAAATCACTGCTTGTGCTTATATCTGAAAAGGGGCAGATTTAGGAAAGAAGTAAAAGGAGGTACCTCTGGAAGGAGAAGCTAAGGGGGGACAAGAGTGAGAAGGATGCTGCATTCTCAGGAAGGGAGAATGGAAGCAGACCTGTTTGTCATAGCCCTGGCTTGATCCAGAGATCTCCCTGGCTGTCCAGACCTGGACACACAGAGGTGTCAGGCTGGGTGGCAAGAAACATCACACCCGCTAATACTTGCAGCAATAGGCTTCATTACTGACAGCCCTACCAGACCTTGATTGGTGATGGCAACCATGTGGAGCTCAGGAGGGAAGGCAACAGCAGCAATGCAATGCTTGATCAGAGTGGTTCTTCTGTAGGTACTGCTCAGTTACAATGACTACAGTAATGCAATAGTGATAAAATCATATTTCCTTTTGTAAGGATTTCTAGATCTGACATCCCATTATAGGTTCCAGACAAATAAATCAGTTTCCTACTATTGCATTGCACTTTGTGTTAATTAAGAGTAGGAGCAAGAAGCTTCTTTGGATTGTGGGGTGTGTGTGTGTCTTCTTCTGTAATAGAGGAAACAGGGATATGTCTAGGAGGCATTAATTTACAGTAGTTTTCTGAGCTCTTGACTCCACTCTAGATAAGTTGTGCAGCTTGGAAAACTGAGGAATATAGTATATGTATGAGTTTAGTCATTTATCAGTATTCCCACTTTGGCATCATCAGCAAATTTAATTATATTCTATTATGTTCATCTGCAAGGTCACTAGTTAAAAAAAAATAGGTTTAAGATTAGTGTTTGGGGATTTGTACAGGTTACTGTTTCCCAACTGAACATTTAATGAACATCTTTCTAATTTAAATAGTCATTTATTATGAGGTACTCAATCATTATTAGTCTTTCTTCTATAACTTCTGATCTACTACTTCTCCTTTACCTATCCCCTTCATCCATAATCCTATAAATATTTTTACGTGATCAAGACATGTGATTATGCATGAGATAAATGTCCTACCACCAGTTCTAGAGAGACCCATACATTACCAAAACTACAACCAACAATTAATTTGATATTTCACCACAGTTCCTTAACCAGTATTATAAGAATTCTCCTTGATTAAATATTCTCTCAATGCTAGTGATGCAACAACTTGAGAATACTTATATTAGTGTTTAAAGGCCTATTAAAAAGCAATGACTAGAAGTACCATGGAATTTTAATCACTTATAGGTCATATATTGTGAGAATGAAGAAAAAAAATGCATATGAGATGAATTGAAGACCTTCATATGGGCCCTGACGATGGTTGCTCCATTACAGGTATAGACATATGTCTCCTACAGCCTACATAAAGAACTATTTTATAACCAGCCTACATAAAGAATTATTTTATAACCAGGGAATTTGTACCATCAAGATCATCCATGTGAATTCATCATATAGTCCCTGCACAACCTAAAATGGCTAAATCATTTTTAATCAACTGAACTGGTTCAATGCCCATATGGCAGATTAAGAGGATCTATGTGAACGCTGGACAAACAATATACAGCAGAAATATAGGGACAGTTGAATAGAAAGTTATTGAATGAAATTTAGGCAAACTTCTTTCATTATTAAGCATCAGAAATGTAGTCATATGCAGTTATTTTTCTCCTTCATGATCCAGTATTTCATATGTGATATATCCCTTCATCCCAGCAAAAGGAAAGAAACTATAGAGAGCAGCAACCAATAAGTTTCCAAGGAGCCCTTTCACACCAACCAATCAAAACACTGTGATTCCACTTTCATGATCATGATTTCATTCTGTAGAATCATGGGATTTGCTGTTTAAGGAGGGACATTTCGAATTCTCAGCCAGAAATTTCTAAAGCTTCACCAAACTATAAATCCCCAGATTCTATAGCAGCCACAAGTAAAAGTGGAGTCACCATGCTATAACTGTGTTAGATGAAAGAACTGAGTACTATGCTATGCCTTACTTCAGTCTCATGTGCGGATCTGTTATTTAGTTTGTACCATGTCCACTTCATCTCTTTGTTATCTATTATATATGCTTTTATTTGTAAGCATATTCTTACTTGGTTTTGCTATGAAGAATATCAGAGGGAGTATGCTTTCCAAAATCTAGTTAATTTTGCTGTCACTGTAAGCTTGCTCACCCCTGGATACCATTTAACCATGGGTATCTGTATAATAAGAACCATCTCCTTCCTAGCATTTTTAGATACTATGTATGAAAGGAATGTGAGAGTTAGTGAAGAATGGATTTGAAATTTGTTTCAGAGTTTATCAAAATTCACAAAATCTAAATGTTGGAGATAGTGAGATTGACAGTTCTGACAATTCTTAAATCCAATAAAGTTTGTGTATCTCCTACACTGCTTTATAAACAGTAGAAGGGATATAATTTTGTTGATTGGCCCAACACATGTACTTATTTCCTGCAATACTGTTAATAACAAGAATCAACATGGAAAACAATTATAATATTTGGAGTTCCCTTCCCCACATAAAGACTTCAAAATCTGATAGAGAGAAACCACATCACACAGTTGCCACACTGTTTAGGACTATGCTGTTACTAGGAGCAATTCTGGTTATTCTAACAGACCTGTCAATTAATGGCATTCTTTAAGACTAGGAACACTTAGAGCTTACCCCAATCCAAGACTCCTCAAATGTACTCCTCCCCACCTGCCAGGATTGTTGTTGCTCCTAACTATTGGCAAGTAAACTTCAACTTATGGGGCTGCTATGAATGAAAAACTTCCAGGTCATCCTGTCATCAATAATCATACTCAGATCTTTCAAACTGTAGCTTTCTTGATTTTATCTATCCACCTGTAATGTGGTTTTCTTATTTTTCTACTGCCTTCCACCTTGCCAACCATTATTGTATTCTCATGATAAGCCCAAATTAAGGCCATTTCTGCACTACATTGTTACAGTGATATTATAACACTTTCAACATCCTGTAGAATTTTGGGGTTTGTGGTTTACTGAGGCCAAAAAACTCTCTGGTTGAGAATTCTAAAGGCCCCTCCCTAAACTGCAAGGCCCTGGATTCCACAGGATGTTGAAAGTGGAATAATAGCACTATAACAGTGCAGTGTAGAAATGGCCTAAGTTTAGTCACCTTGGCTTCTAGGGAGAGTTCAGGCTTGCCTTGCTCTAGAAGCCATTTTTTTTCACAGTCCATGGTATATACAGAATTCTCCTTCAGTATCACATTTCAAATTAGTGTTGTTGTTTTTTTTCTTTTTCCTGCCAGCTTTCTTCACTGTTCAGCTTTCACAAACATACAAAAATATTGGCAATACAATGGCATGGACAATCCTAACTGGTATTCAATGATAAAATTTTCACACTTGAGGATCTTGTCTAGTTTCTTCATAGCTACCCTTCCAAGTCCAAGTCTTCCTATTTCTTTACTGCATGCTCCATTTTAATTGATGACTGAGTCAACAGATGCAAAATCTTTGACTGAATGTCATTATCTGCACTGAAGTTTTGTAAATAATCTGTGGTCATTATATTTTTTTTTTAAAATGTTCAACTGTAAACATGTCTTTTCACTTTCTTCCTGGACTTTCTTCAGTAGTCATCATGAGTTTTCACTATTTTCTGCTAGTTGTATGTTGTCATCTGCTTATTTTAAATTGTTGATGCTCCTTCTTCCAATTTTCAGATTTCCTTCCTCAGAGTCTAATCCAGTTTGGAGTATGATACATACAGCATACAAGTTAAACAGATAGGTTGATAAAATTATTTGATTCCTGGGAATTAAATAACAGAATTGAATAAATAAGTTTGAACTGGTTAATACTTATTTCAAAAAGGTCTTATGTTTATATGAAGCTTTCTTACACAATCAAATCCTTGGCCTATTTTTTCAGTACTTTCTATTATGACTGTCAGGTTTTTATCCAGCTTGCCTCCCAATACCCATTATATATGTACTCATACACACATGTTTTCATCAATCCATTTCAAAAGGAAATGTTAGAACTTGAACCAATAACTATCTGCATCTATTTTTGTCATCTATAAAATCTGATGGGAGCTATGCCCCATGCCAACTTCACCAGTGCTCACATTATGATCTCAGTTCATTCTTCTACAGAACATGATCCAAGTTCATTCCACTACAGAAGAACTGCTTTTAAATGCATGAAAAAAGCAGTTGTCATGAAACACACACACACACACACACCGTATAGCACAAGTTCTATTTCCACTGAAGGAAATGGGAGAGATAATTCTTATTTTTTCACACCTCAGATGCAAAGTATAGCAAAAGATATGTAAATCTAGCCCTTTGGTGTCCAAGTATATTTAAGAAGCCAAAACTACCTCTGACATTTTGATGTGGTTATTTAAAACTATATTTGACTCTGAGTCCTCATCTCTACAGTTCATGGTAATATGTAGCTGTCTTCTCCACCTTTTCTCTTTCCTCCAATTTCTTTCTTTCTACTCTGGCCTTCTCCTTCCACCTTTTAGACAAACACATCTGCTGAACACAAAGTTTCATTTACTACCCCTATATTCATAATGAAAAATTTGGAACAGTCTGAGTAAGGAAATTCTGAAGAAGTATGATTTTTCCCAGTTTGTTTCAAAAACAACAATTGTAATATAGGTGGATCTCACTTTCTTTTCTGAATGTCATTTTTTATAAGGATTGTTGTAATGCTGATTCTTCTCCACCATCTGAAGTTCTTGCGTTCCAAGATGTTGTTTAAAGTTTTGTTTGTTTGTTTAAGCTCATTTGCATGATTTCCTGTTAATTTACATTTGCAACAAACAGATGTTGCAGAAATGGCACTCTGTTTTACTGTGTACTGTATTTTCTGCTACCACCATGAGAAATCAGAACACAATTTAATTCTTTGTTTCCCCTGTTTAGCAATGGTTCTTGTAGCTTGCATTAATATTTTTGTAAGACATATTTTAATGTGATTTTCTACATTTCTTTCGTTATTTTAAAATCTGTAGTATAGAACCATGCTACTGAGCTCTACAGAACTATGCTATTGAATTCTACAACTGGCATCCTGTTCAGCAGTTCCAAGATCTTAAGCTGGACTTACTGTCTCATAATTGCTATGGATTTATATTTATGGTTGTTAATGATTGAACATGACTCTCCCAAAACAAAACAAAACAAAACAAAACACACTACCTTTTCAGCCTGACGGTGCCACAGCTGAAGGATTTCCAAGGCACTTGAGATTGGGACACTGGGAATATTGTCTACAGTGCTCTCACAGTTGTGTGGTGCCTTGAGACAATCAGTTGTAAAAGGATCTTGTGGGGTGCCCCCAGATCCCTGTCTTTGATGCCCCCTGCAACCTGGAGAATTCTGCAGACATCATTTTGTTACCCCACTGGCACACCCTATCCCAGGGACTATAAGTTTGATATCAGATATGCCCGCTATGCCAGAGAGGTTGTCTGGGTGGGCATGGAGGCAAAGAGGTCAAATGACCGAAAACAGGTCAAGACCAGAAAAATCTCCAGTCATGTAGCCCAAGGAGACCTCAGACTATACACATCCATATAAACAAAGGTTCGTCAGCCAAGAGTAGCCAACTTGAGGGGATTAGCATGTTTTCCCCAGGTTGAGTGACTTTGACTCTGGAAAAATCCCATAAGGTGAGGTCTGTCTACATAAACTTGACTGCAAACCTACTTGACTGCAAACCTACTTGACCGCTACCCTACTTAACTGCAACCCTATTTGAAACAATACTGCAACCCACTTGCCATTGTATGGCATTCCTTCCTTTGTTTTGGCCATTGTTCTTCCTGGGAGAGAGCCTGCCCTTGAGGTACGTTCTGCCCTATTAGCAGTCCTAGTTTTTGAGGGTCTTTTCGAAGCACTCCCTGCCACACTAGCAGACCAGTACTCTGTTGGTTGAATGATCCCCTCAGCCATCTGTTTGCTGAGCTCCACTCTTCTCACCACTTCCCAGACTGAAGACTTCAGGATAGGTGCACTATCACCACTTCTGCATTCCCTTTGCTATATCCCCTATCCATTTTTCACCTCTTTTCCTTCTCAATAGGCCTTTTGTGTGTGAGTAAGTGTGTTGGTGTGTGATACTATGTTCATTTAATAAAATTCATTTATTTGGTAGATTTGTCTCACTTTTTTCTTGGCCTGATCCCGTAAAGTTGGGTAAAAGATCATGCTGGGTTACCCTGCCACTCATTTTGCTAATGCTAGTGATCTGCTCATTTCCCCAACATTTATAACTTGGAGCGAATCAAGGTGTACCCCACAAGACCCCCAAAAATCAGGGTAAGAATTTCTCAAGAATTATTTTCAGTTGCTCCAGATAGTTAGGGAAGTAGTTTTGTGAACCCTATGGAAGACAGGATTCTATTCCTAAAAGTATAACTCTTTTAGCTATCATTTCTTTTGCTTCCTTTGTTGCATACAACCATCATCCCTCGATTGTACAGCAAATAGTGAGGAATGATGAGATTAGTAGTTCATCAACATCTGATGCGTCACAGGTTTAATATAGCTTCGGACAGAAATTATAAAGAAATGTGTTGCTGAACCACAGTATTAGTCCATTAGCATTAGGCTTGACAAATACTTCATACGTTTCAGCTGTTAGGCTGAACACAACAATTGATAAAAAGTAAGCCTATGCACTTTTTAAAATATGGTAGCATATTACAAGCAGAGCATGCAACATTAGGTTTAACCATTAAGTCATTACTGTTAACCATTAGAAATGGAAAGAGTAATTCTTTGTCGTCAATACTAAAAACTGAATTGGTTTGATTACTTGGATTGTTGCTATTTGTTATTTAAAATGATGGGCCTGAGATCCTAAGTCACATATGTAGTTATGAATGTGTAACATATTGTGCCCTGCAACATATTGTGCCCTGACTCAACTCCTCAAAGTTACCTTAACAGCCAGGAGCTGGTCACTGAGTGATGGGGGATCTGTTCTGCTCTAATCGGAGTGCAGTGGGATGATCATTCAACCGCCCCTCCCATCAGCAATCTGCATGTGACAAGAAGGTGCAAGAGGGGCCCTGTTTCTGACTGTTGCACCTCAGATCACCAGCATATGAGGGTGGAAAACATAGTCTTGCTCTCCTCTGGTTGGTGCAGCTGCTGTTAACTGGGGAGGTAATAGTTGTGATTGTGGTAATTGTGCTATGATCATAAACATGAATACCAAACAGTTATGAATGCTTAAGTCAAGCATACACATTCATATGGGCTTAACATGATGCCAGTCATGGTTTTCAAATAGGCAATAGGATCTGCAGAGCATGACATCAAGGTTGTCAGCATAGGTCTTGTGGCACAGTTTATTATTGGATCCTTTATAATCGTTATTTTTGTCATTTTAAATTGCTTTCCTTTGACTTGTTTCTCCCAGGTAGACCACAAAGTCCATAACATAATTGTTGCCTGGTAGTGGTGGGAGTGCAAGATGTCCAGAAACTACAAGCTTGGAAAATGTTTTTTTTCTTTTCTTTTCTTAAAGCAGGGGCTTTTCCCCTCTAACCTGTTTGAGTAAGTTTTGTCATTGATTTAATTCCTCCCCACTGCTATATACATCGTTAATTCACCTTTCAAGCACTTTGTTTGCTTAAGGTTAAGGTTAACAAGGTGACACACTAAAGTTTAGTAGGAAATGTCATATTTATTTCATCCAGAGAACAAATGCAGCAATAAGTGGACAGATATAAAAATCAGTGAATCATTAATAGAGAACTTCTAATCAGAAATATTTTGAGTGCCTCTAAAAAAATGTAGATTTTTTTCCTGTTTAGCTGATTCTTTGCATCCCACTTTATGATCAAGTTGTGTGATCTGCACAGATCAATGGTGGAACCCATGTATTGCTTGCTGGAGTCAGGGATCCTAAATTTAATCCATGGCATCTCCAGTTGAAAAAGATCAGGTTGTTAACAAATCCATTATTCTCTGCATTTCAATATTTATTTGTTTAAATCTCTTAACTTTGTATGGTAAGGCTAATGTAATACAGTGATATTTCTACATAGTCCTTTCTGTACTTCTTACACATGATATGTTTGCAGGAGAGGTTTAGGAAGGAATCACAAAAGTTCAGGGACTGATAAAATACATGCTTACTAAAAGAGCCCAAAACATTTACTTTGGCAACTTGACCTTGCCGATCCTCTATAGTTGTGCTAGAAGACTTCCTGATTCCTCAGATTTCTCACAAAAAAGAACTAAAAATAATATTAAAAAATAAAAACCCCAGGCACATTAGACATTGGTATTGCAATCCTATACTCAGTCAGCTGGAGTAAGCCCCACTGTATTTAGTAAGACTTACTTTTGAAGAAATATGGGGAAGAAAGTAGGGTCAGCTAACTAATTTTTTTATTTATTTTTTTTTGGTTTAGCACCATCCGGCCAGGATGTGGGTGTGCGTATGAGAACCAGAATGGAAGAAAGAGAAAGACAGAGAGAAAGAAGTCAAGAAAGAAGAAAATGAAAGGTAGGTTGAGGAAAACTTTTCACTATCTTATCCAAACACCATAAATTGTGTGAATAATAAGGAAATTAAAGAAGTAAAGGGCTTATGGACACTCAACCTACATAATAATATGGGGGGGGAACCCTAAAACTAAAACCAGTACATATGAAGAGCTTTATCAAATGTGGTAGGGAGTGTTACTCTACTACCTAACAACTTCCTACAATCTAAATTAATTAATTTGATAAAGTGTAGAATTAATTTCAGTTTTAACCAGAGAATCTATGAAGTAAAGCCATGTCAGGAGTGGAAAAATCTGATTCATTATTTATTTAACAAGTTAATTAATGATTTTTTCCCTGACTCTTGTAGCCTTATAGAACAGTTTGTGTTGTTCAAATTCATATTCATATACTTAACAATTAAAGTGTTAAAATCTATGTTCTAATCCCACTATTTGATATAAATGAAAATGCTGCTTCTGTGTCATTTATCTATCATAGCTATTCAACTTTGACAAATCTAATAACTTTCACAAACATATTTTGTACCAAGCTGAAGTGACTCTACAGATCTCTACAGATCTCTGGTGTAAATGTCACCAAAACAGAGGAATAAAACCGAATTTTTTTTTTCTTCCTGGTAGGCTCTTCATCTTTAAGATTTGTATCATAGGCAGATACAACATGATTCTCACCATAAAGAGAGTAGCTATAAATGCTGAATTTAGCTAATATAGATGGTAGAAAAAGTCTTTTGGCTTATTTCCCAAACTTACCCATTTCTTCTTAAAATCAGTAGAAGTAGCTTTTAAAAATCAAAGGAAGAAGTGAAACTGAGAGATTGGTCTGTCCCCATAAGATGACTGATATATCTGATACTACACAAGGTGGCAAATCTATTCCAGGCCAGGTTAGGGTCCTTACAGCTGCCTTTCACAGTGCAACCAGCTACATGAAGAAGGCTGAACACATCAGCTCTTCTATCCACACTTCAGAAATGTCCATAATGGAGGAGCTCCAGGGCTTCAAAGGTGATTTATAGAGGACTGTTTTTAAATGACATAGGCCATATGCTACTCACCAGATTTTTGGGCTCCCCAGTCCGGTCCACGCTTCTCCATAGCAGTCCGTGGCCGCTGCTCCGCACTTCTCCGGGGATGAAAATGGCGGCTTCCGGTTGGTCGAGGGTCTTGACCAACCACTGAAGCTCGCCAGCCTAAAACCCACCTCAGCAGATCGCAGGCTCACACCAATGTGAGCCTGTGAATCTGCATATGGGGAGCAGGCTCACAGTGGAGTGCTTCCTGCATTTGAAAGATCTGTTTTTAGCAGTCTTTCAAAAGCACACTGGACAACCACTTGGGGTCGTTCGGGAGCAGGAAGGACTGTGGATCTAAGTTAGGTAGGTCCGACCCAGTCCAGTCCCAGGTGCAGACGTCCTCCTTGGAGTACGCTCTGCCCCGTTTAAAAAACCCTGTGTGGAAATGGCCATAGATAAGTTTTTCAAGAAAGGATCTTCAGCAGTGTCTCCCTGCCACTCTCTCTCTCTCTCTCTTTCCCTTTATTCAGACAGAGAAAAAAAATGTAGAAAACACAAAATTTTCATACAAAAATAGTGTTCAGAACAGAATAATTTCCCCAAACACTTTAGGATGTATGAATACTCAGTGAAAACTATAAAAAAAAACTGTTGTCTTTAGGGTCTCTTGACTGTGGAGAAACTTTTTTGCCAAATTAAAAAAAGTCAATAGACAGATTATTTTATTTTATTCAAATAAACCCCATTTTTCTCCAAATAATGGAACTCATTATAACTTACAACATACTTAAAAAATGAATACTGCTTTAAAACTATAGAAAAACCTTGATAAAAGAATACAAAAGTGCTATTTAAAATACAATTAAAGCATTGAAGAAGTTATAGAGTCATAGACTCATCGAATCATAGAGCTGGAAGAGACCACAGGGGCCATCCAGTCCAACCCCCTGCTATGCAGGAACACACATCAAAGCACTCCTGACAGATGACCATCCAGCCTCTGCTTAAAAACCTCCAAAGAAGGAGACTCTACCACACTTCAAGGCAGCATATTCCGCTGCTGAACAGTTCTGACAGTCAGGAAGTTCTTCTTGAGGTTTAAATGGAATCTCTTTTCCTGCAGTTTGAATCCATTGTTCCTTGTCTTAGCCTCAGGAGCAGCAGAAAACAAGACCACTCCCTCCTCGACATGACATCCCTTCAAATATTTAAACATGGCTATCAAGTCCCCTCTTAACCTTCTCTTCTGCAAACTAACTATACCCAGCTCCCTAAGCTGCTCCTCATAGGTCATGGCTTCCAGACCCTTCAACATTTTGGTTACCCTCCTCTGGACATGCTCCAGCTTGTCAATGTCCTTCTTGAACTGAGGTGCCCAGAACTGGATCACAGTATTTCAGCTGGGGTCTAACCAAAGCAGAATAGAGTGATACCATTACCTCCCTTGATCTAGACACCATACTCCTATTGATGCATCCAATAATTGTGTTTGCTTTCTTGGCTGCCACATCACACTACTGACTCATGTTCAGTTTGTAGTCCACCAAGACTCCTAGATCCCTTTCACATGTACTGTTATCCAGTCATATGTCCCCCATCCTATATTTATGCATTCCATTTTTCTGCCTAAGTGTAAGACTTTACCTTTCTCTCTGTTGAAGTTCATTTTGTTAACTTTGGTCCAGCTTTCCAATCTGTGAAGGTCATTTTGAAATTTGATCCTTTCCTCTGGCATATCAACAACCCTTCCAGCAACCCCTCAACTCCTCCTCCACCTCCCTTCATTTTAATGACACACACACACACACACACACACACACACACCATAAAACAGTACACCATATCATTAAATGGTCATTCTCAACAGTTTTTAGACGCCTGATAGTGTAAGAATATTTTAACCTACTGAAGGAACGAGAGCAAGGAAGAAGCCATCCTAGCCTCCCTGGGCAGAGAGTTCCAGTGGGAGTGGTCGCCAAGAGAGCCTTTTATCTTGTTCTCACCAAATGAGGCTGAGCAGATGGTGGGATAGAGGGAAAGGCCTCTCAAGGAGATCTTAGTGCTTCTTTGGGCTCATAAATTACAATGAATGTTCTTCAAAATTCTATTGTTTTCAGTTTTCTTGCATTTATCATCTGTATCTGTTCCTGGATTGGGATTGTTTGATCTCTGTGGTTCATGCTCTAGTAACATCCTAGATAGATCTGTAAAATACATTTTATTGGGCACAATCCTTGATGACACCTCAGAAGCTGTAACTGATTTGGAATGTCACAGCCTGGATGTTAGTGAGGGAAAAACAAGGAAAGATCACAGACTGTGAACTTTTAACTGACATATAAATCCTAAAATACCTTTGGAATGAAATTCTGCAACTCAGATCCCTGCTACAGTCCATCCTATGCCAAATGATTGGCAGGGCTGTTATGGTGTTCTTCCTGCAACTACTAGAAGCTAAGGTAGTGATGAGTATTCCTTGTGGTAGTACCCTTTTTATGAGACTTTGTCCCAGATGGCATTGTTTTTGCACACACAGTTAAAGGCCCAAACCATACACACACACACACACAGTGTCAGGGGGCTATGACCTCTTAGAAAAATATGCTGTTACTCTATTGCATTTCCAATGTAAGTACTATGATCTTAGGGGTGACTGTACTGCACTCTTATAAATGCTTTATTATTTTGGTTTATTCTGTGTTACAGAATTGGGAGGGCACACAAATTGAAAATATTGAATAAATACATAAGGAAATAAATGAAACAAATATATATTCTAGCTGGTGACATTTTACTTTTAGAATTAGCTGTGCAAAGTTTTTTTTTGTTTTTTTTTAAGTTAGCAAGTTGTTGCAATACCCTCAGCTTTATCATTTTCTGCCTATGCAAAATAGGTTTCTAAAAGCTGAATGGTGTGCCAATAGAAGTGAAGATAGGGAGATTTTGCTATCAGTATGGAACCACGAGACTAAATAAGGACATTTTTTGTGTTCTTGTTCTTCATAATGTAACAATAGTCCTTTTTATTTAATGTGCATGAGAGGGAGAGATGTGTGTACTCCAGCTGCATGATAACAATAAGAGCTGATTACAGAATTATTTCTGCAAGTTTCAATTTTTATTGGAACTATTCTCTATGTACCACAGAAAGTGATTCATGTCATTTGCAGGAAAAGAAAACACCACAGAAAAGTAAAATCATTAGTATGTTGACATTTCATGTATGGCATGGGGATATAAATACAAAGATATGCTAACTCAGTTATCATAGAAGCATAAAGGTCTTAGTGATAACACAGTTGAAGCTGCTGTATAGTGAGCCAGCTAATTGGTCCTTATATCAGTACATGCATTCTTGAAGCCCCCTTTTTCAGCCTTCTAGTTTATTTTTCAAAAATACACATTGCCATCAATGTGGGACACAGCTTGTCCACATAGAAAGATACTTTCTGTCCTTTCTGCCCTCTCACTTTTTTTTGTAGTATGTATGTATGCATGTATGTGTATGTGTGCTGTTATGGCAAAAACATGTGCTATGGATTTTTCAAAGATGTCATGTTATCACTTTTTCACCCTCAACTTAGTTTAGAGAGGAATGGTGTTACCTTGTCACTTCATGTGGAAGAAGACATTTCTCTCTCATGATCTGCAAAAGATCTTGTGCTTGGGATCAGAATACTTTTTACAATTGATTATTCCATTTCTCTTTTTTTAGCCTACCACTTGTAAAGTATACTTCCACACAGAAAGAGCAAACATAGTTCTTCTGGAGATAGGTTGACATCTTGTCCTACAATTTGTTTAGCACGTCAGCATGGAATGAAATCTGTCCCTAGTGACTCTTGTCTGTACTCATGTTGACATAATTGTCATGTTTCTGCAACAGGAAACCTTCAGATTAAGTGAAAGGTCTATGGTTGGATTCATAACCCAGTGTTTTTATTTTTGTTTTGTTTTATTTTTTTACCCTCCTCAGGCAGATGTAGGGTCTCAGGCCATTTCTGCACTACACTGTTATAATTGTTACCCTGTTTACTGGGGGTCCCATGAGGGACACCAAAGTGCACTCTCAAAATATCAAAAGGTGGGGAAATTAGCACAGAGCACAGCTGGTGATGCGAGAGGCAGGGCAATACAGCGAGATCTTGAACTCAACGTCTACGGGGTCAGGCCGAGTCAAGGAGCAGACAGAGGTTGAACTAACAATGGGGATCTTTATCAAAATACAACGGTGTATGCATCACACTCATGCAGAGAACTATAGAAAATAAAGGTTGGATTGAGATAGAGGGATTTTTAAGAGGGATTGTTGATTTGGGTGATACTACACCTGTCCTGAATCCCAGGTAGATCACTGAGGAAGTTCGGAGGTGCGTAGTCTCAGTACGTGGGACTGAGGGGAAGGCTTGCCAAGCACAGCGGCAGCAAGGCTGGATGGAAATTGGGAGCAGTCCGAGCAATCCGAGGAAGGTCTCAGAATCAGGGGTTTTTATAGGGAAAATGTGGCCACAGGCTATCCTGTACTTGGGGGAAAACAATGAGTTTCAGGCTGGAGACAAAGCCTCCGAAAGGTCAGAATTTAGCATGACTGAGTTAGTTCCAAATTGACAAAGGAGTAGACAGTATGCAAATGCAGAGTGCTTGACAGATGAGGATTCTCATAATCAAGCCTCCTGCTAGGGTCAGGGAGTTCTTTGTAAGTAGCATGGATACATAATAGCATGCTTGCTGGGAGGTCTCCTGAAGCTGCAATCTGGCTATTTCTGGCCTGCCTGGGTGGGTAATGGAATGTCCAGCGATAAGTGGTCATTCCTAGTTTTGTGCTTGTCTGGGGGCCTCACAAACACATGGAGAGGGATGGTAGAGGAGAGCCAAATTATTGATATAAAAGTGATATCTAATGTCACCCCAAGTGCAGCTTAGGAACTACAGTAACATAGTGCTATTATTCCACTTTCAACATCCTATGGAATTCTGGGGTTCATAGTTTACTGAGGCCAAAGAGCTCTCTAAATGCCCCTTCCTAAACTGCAAACCCCAGGATTCCATAGAATGTTGAAAGTGGAATAATAGCACTATAACAGTGTCTTGAGGAAATGACCTTAGAATTAATTAAAGTAATAGTGGGCAGAGATTTGAAACTGTCCACCATGCCATGATCCCTAAAACTATTTCCACCTGCAATTTACCATGAAGGGCAAACTTATGACATGATATGAGTATCTTACATGTTTTCCCTTCTCTGAGTAATAGCAGTTCCAGGGCTGTGATTGACTCCACCTCTTTCAGTTTAGATTTCCAACCCCACTGAGGGTTTCCTGTATCTGAATTTAGGAGAAGCTAATTATGTTAGTGAGAGCCAGCATAGTGTAGTGATTTGAGCATTGGTCTATGATCCTGGAAACCAGGGTTCAGTTTCCTGCTTGGCCATGGAAACCCACTGGATGACCTCAGCCCCCAAAAAACCTTTGATAGGTTCATCTTAGGGTCACCATAAGCTGGAAACAACTTGAAGGCATACGAGAACAACAACAATAACAGCAGCAACTACTATTATGTTAGTACAGCCAATCTCCCATGCAGTGTCTAAAATTCTGAATGCAAGATATCTCTAAGCATCCAAAATGTGCAAGCAACTGTAGAACCTGACACACTCAAATACTGGCCCATTTAACTGTATTCAGGTTTTAGTATCCTCCCTGTGTGTGTGTGTCAGTCCCAAGAAGACTCTTCTAAAGAACTGAACACAAAGAAGAATTATTCATCAAATGAATGAGGATTGGGAAATCAAATTGTTCTACACAATGAGATGTCAGACACTCAGAAAATGGATGTCTTTGAAACCAGCCCTTGCTCGTAGTGTTCAAGGAGAAGGCTAAGCCCCTCCATTGTCTGGATGAACTGTGTCTTAAGTGTGCAGTCATTACTGTTATGTCAAGGAGATTGTAGCAATTTCTTCTTCAAAGTGTCTTTTCTTTGACAGCATATTATCAGTGACAGAAAAATACATTTAAAAGTACAGTAAGGCATCCCATATGGCTATCATGAGCAGTCTGACACACCTGCCATATGTCAAGTCCAGACTATTCTTGAACACCCTTCTACTCAGAACTTGGAAAATTTACTTTTTCAGACTACAACTCCCAGATTCCCCCAACATGCTAAGAGAAAGATTCAGGGAGTTATAGTCTGCTCAAAATTCGAATTCTAACTCAAATTCTATTTCTGTCAGGGACTGATTGGGCAATCATCAATGAGTTCCATGGTATCAAAAATTTTTGCTATGCCAATACTTTCATCAAAGTCCTTTTCACACCAAAAAGTTATAGTATTATGATTCTATGAGTTGTATTTCCATCTGATGGAATCCTGAGATCTATTGTTTAAGGAGGTGCATTTGTAGTTCCTAGCCAGAGAGGTCTAGTGCCTCACCAAACTACAAATAGTAGGATTTCATATCATGTTGCTGCAACTGTTAAAGCAGAAACATAAGGTGGTAGGAACGAGTTCCAGTATGGGTGAGATACAGTTTTTATGGACCACCAAGAACCACCAAAACATCAAACTGTTCTTTGCATTCTTAAAGGGACAAAAGGCAACTTTGTTATGTTGGTCCCCTCCACACCACCACAAGACTTCCTTTTAAGTCCAGAAGGGGTCTTTTATCAAAACCAGAGGCAATGCCTTCTTTTCTTCCAGGGGGTTGCTCCCCTGAGCCTAAAACAGCCCTGGAGTGGGGACATGGATAAATCGCTCACATAAGTCAAAGCAACCGTTGGGGACATTTGAATTTTTTAAAAATGTGGGTAGAATGCAGGTCATCAGATAATCTAGGGTTGATAGGAGGCAAGTGTGGCTAGTGGATCTCAGGAAGTTACCTACTGAGTTTTAGAAAACTCTAGAAAGATCTAAATTTGAGCAGAGCTGTAGTAGTAGAAGTATAGGAAGAGGATGTTTAGCTCTTTTGTTGAATGTTTTGTTGATCTAAATCTCATCCTCTGAAACTGCTGCTTGCTGCACGGACAAACCAATAACTCCATGCAGCCATTATTTAAAGCATTCTGATTTAATATACAAGTAACATCAAAAATGCACTAGCCTCTACCTCATTAATTCCATAGTTGACCTGATCAGTATCAAAGAAAGTTGTTGTTTTTTGCCTTTTTTCTTCAGGATCAACTGGGCAACTACTATTCCACTGTAACATAAATAGTGGCTTTTTAAGAGCAAAATTCTCAAAAAGTTACTTTTTGAATAAACTTATTTAAAGATTCAGCAGTAATTCTGGATGGTGTAATAAATCCATTATATTTCTGTGACTGCTGGATGTGTTTCTTGCTACCGGAGTTTCTAGCCCGGACTTGTGGGATATTAGATATCACTTTAATATCAATAATTTGGCCTTCTTTACCCATTTCTTTACATGTGCTGCGAGCTCCCCCAGACAGGCTCGCAGACAGGCATGGCCACTAAATAGCCTTTCCACCACTTCAGGAGACCTCAAAGGCAAGTACTCTATTATGTATGCACACTACTTACAAAGAACTCCCTGCCCCTAGCAGGCAGCTTGATTAGACGAATCCTCATCTGTCCAGCAGTCTGTGTTTGCATACTGTCTACTCTATTGTCAATTCCGACCTAACTCAATCATGCTAAATTCTGACCTTTCGGAGGCTTTGTCTCCAGCCAAAAACTCATTGTTTTCCCCAAGTACGGACTAGCCTACGGCCACATTTTCCCCTATAAAAACTCCTGACTTTGAGAGCTTCTTCAGATTGCTCCTGACTTCCATCCCGCCTTGCTACTGCTTTGCTTGGTGAGCCTTCCCCTCAGTCCCACGTGCTGAGACTTCATATCTCCTAACTTCTGCTGCAGGCTACCCGAGCTTCAGGACAGGTGTAGTATTACCCAAACCAACAACTCCTCTAAAAATCCCTCTATCCCACTCCAACGTTTATTTCTTTAGTTCTCTGTGTGAGTGTGTTGCATATACTGTTTGATTGTATTTTAATAAAAACCACAATTATTATTCCAATTCTGTTCACTCCTTGACTCAGCCTGACCCTGTAGACATTGGGTAAAAGATCTCGCTCCATTGCCCTGCCTTTCGTATTGCTAGCTTGTGCTCTTTGCTAATTTCCCAAAACTAATATAATTGAGAGTGCATTAGGTGTCCCTCCCGGGACCCCCAGAAAACAGGGTAACATTCTAATGGACCAATAGAGGAATTTTTACAATTTTATGCAAATTGAATGATTTCTTGCTGATAATTTCTTCAACCACACTTCTAAGCATGCTTAAAAGAAAAAATAGCCTACTATCCAAGGTCCAGAAGGTTACATGGCTTCCTCACTGGACCTTGGATAGCTGCACCAACTCACTCCTCCCCCCGCCATTTTTAAATAATTTTAAAACTAAATCCTCTCCTACAGGTGAGCTAGGTGGCAATTTTACAGATTCTCAAACTGTTTTAGGCCCATGAATGAAATTCTCGGAGATGTGTCCAATGAGTTCTGGGGCTGGCTTGCCAACTCACTGGCTGCTTTTTAAAACTTATCTCTTTCTTTTTGCACTGCAGCCCAATTCTGATTCCAAATGCATCAGATGTTCAGGCTGAAAGGCACATGGAGGGAATGATTGAGTCAGAATGGCAAATGGTGACATAGGACTCATCAAATTTAGAAGGTATAGTTCCCCCCTCTACTCAGCACGGAGAGCTCAGTCTGGACTGAAACCCTAGTAACTCCTTGTTCTCATGTAGATTCCCACCACTGACATTTGCATTTCAATTTACTTTAATATTTCTATCCAAATTACATGCATGTCCCCACATTCTGGAATAAGAAGCTGGATTAACACAATATCATAGAGTACAGAGATAATGTTACTTTGGCCAAAAATCTAGCTGTCTAGTCTTGATTTGTATGTGGGAGGAGGGATTGGCCAGATTGGGGGGGAAGCAGAGAGAGCTTATGCATTTTTAATAGTTGTGCAGAAGATGGAATTTCAGCCAGTGTAACTTGTTACCCCTGGAATCATTTGCTCTGGCCTCTAAGTGAAAAACACTTCAGGGATTCTTTGATATGGTTAGATGATTAGCTCTATATCTAATGTATAAAATTCAAAATTTGTGAGTTTGTGAGTTTGTCTGTCTGTGTCAGGCAGGCAAAGACCTCATATGATTGGCTGTGTCAGGTGAGAATACCTCATATGATTGGCTGCTTGTGAAGATTCTATGGAATCCTGGGGTTTGCAGTTTAGGGAGGGGCCTTTAGAATTCTCAGCCAGAGAGCTCTTGGACCTGGCCAGTTGCTATGGAGATAAGGCCTAGCAGAAAGAAGAAGGAGGCCAGTGTATTACCTCAGAAACCAAACCTCTGTATGTTAACAACTCTAAATGCAGATTGGATTAGGGAATATGGAGAAAAGTTACAGGTACTGGATAAGGCAGTTTGGAGAATTAGAGACACA
The DNA here is from genome assembly GCA_948474755.1 of Ctenosaura bakeri. Lineage (NCBI taxonomy): Eukaryota > Metazoa > Chordata > Lepidosauria > Squamata > Iguanidae > Ctenosaura > Ctenosaura bakeri. The sequence goes on from CAOLHI010000803.1 coordinate 224,107, forward strand.
GGATCTCAAATCTGTATATTTCAACCACATCTAACTCCTAAGATAAGGTAAGATAATTCCAAAGGTATTTCTAACAAGTATTACCTATGAGAAAATAAAATCCTAGGTAATTCCAGGTAAATACATTAGTTTTTAAAGAAAACGACCTAATTCATATTTCCTGGACTACCAAACTATGCACTCTACCAGATTATGCACTCCATCAGATTATGCAATGCAGTTCTCAGCTGAGAAACCACACACAATATGGAGGAATTTTCATGCAAAAAAAGATATATACCCAGAAATGTGTAGATTAGGTTGTATATACAGCTGTATATACTGGAGAAATTGCATATATATGTTAAGGAAAAATTGTATTGCTCCACGCCTCCTTAGATAGATGTGGAAACTGAAAAGAACAGATTTATGACTTGAGTGTGTAAGAAATTGGCATAAGACCAGAGAAAAGAACACATGGGACATGGTTTGCAGCTATCTGGATCCTATTATATTCTATCCCACTCCCACAACTGTATACATATGCTGTATACCTTAATATCATTTGATGCTTCATCTGAAGAAGTGGCTTTCTATCTATGACAGCAAAAGGTAAAATAAAAACCAGTAAGACTTAAAGGTGCTGCCATATTTCTTTTTTTCTCTCCTTCCCTTCCTATGTTCATGCTGCAAGAGACTAACATGGCTACTTGTCTGAAAACTGACACAGGGCAGAAATACACTGAGTCACCTACTTCTAATTATATTCTTCCAGTTCTACAAAAGTCTGGGATAACAGATGCAGTGCAAAAATATTGAATACACCTGGAACAAGCACAGTTCTGAGATTCTTCAAGACAAAATCTGTTCTCTACAGCCAAACTCCCAGATACAACTGCATCTGTTTGAATCAATGAAAGAAAGGCTTAGAACTCATGGCAGGATTTTTTTCTCAAATTACAATATCTACGCAATCAGTTTTGTTTTGTTTTGTTTTTTGGTAAGGCATGGCATGGCAAGGCAAAAGTAGTATCCAGGAACAACAGCCCACACGACATGGATGGAAAAGCAAGAATAAGACCATTCTAGAAGCACAGATGTGAACTATCGGCCCTATCACACTATACTACTATAGCACTATTATTCCACTTTAACGGCCATAACAACAGCACATGGAACCATGGGATTTGCAGTTTAGGGAGAGGTATTTAGAATTCTCAGCCAGAGAGCTCCAAAGCTTCACCAAACTACAAACCCCAGAATTCAACAGAAAGATGCCATGGCAGTTAAAGTGGAATAATAGTGCTATAACAGTGTAGTGTTATAGGACCCTATGTCTCTGCATTTACACTGGGAACATCACTACGGCTCTTTTCGCACCTTACTGTTTCACGGCACTGGGGTGCTGGGATCGTGTGAGCAGCCTTTTTGAGAGTTTCTCATGTCCCTGCTGCTTTAGCTCCGTAGCCACTGCCTACTAGCGAGTAGGCAGCATGAGGGCTCCTCCTCTTCCTTCTGCAGTGCAGCCAAGGATTTTCCCAGGCTGTGCTGGGGTAGGAAGCACGAGCACTGCGGCTTCAGAGGCTCTGCATGCATGGTAAGTGCATGAGGGGCTCTGAAGCATTATGCGATTCCACACCATTTTCGGCTAGAAGCTGAAAATGAAATAGTGCATGATCGGCACCTGCTGGCCCCGGCAGCATCACACAATTGTGAGGACATCATGTGGATGGTTCCTCGCAATTGCACAATGCTCCAGAGGCCCTTTCGCATGGCGAATGCCATGCAAAAAGGGCCTACAAGTCCTGATAACATAAACAACGTTCAGTTCATTTTCTTGCTCATGATCTAGCCAATAAGATTGCTCCCCCTCTTATTTTTATATTGTTATAAATTAGGAGTTTGACAGCTTAAAATGCCAGAGTATGAATTTAAAAAACCGTAAAAATAAACTAATTCCAACATTAGTCTACCTAGAGCAGTTGCACTGAAATGGATAGGACTTGCTGGCCACAACAAATTTATATCCAATTGTTTCCAATCAATCTAGTGTACATAGGAATAACATTGAATTTAGCATACACATATACATACACTGGGGAAAAAAAGAATTGAGGTTGACAGGAACATTTAACTGACTGGGATTAACAGGAATATTGTCTTTTCTATTACATCTTGACACATATCCCAAATTAAGAGATGAAAGTAGATGAGAAATAATGATTTCTACAGCATCCATGGGACCAGTGAAGCATGCCAAGGTTAATAGAATTAAAGCATGGATTAAATTCATGAAATGAGGAGCAGTTATTGACATTGAGAGAGGGGACACCTGGGCTTTTGTGACATCTCTGAATTCAATACAATTAAATTTGGAGGAGATGTGAATGTGGTGAGCTACATTCACAGCAAAACAGAGGAGTTCCATAAAACAAGAAAAGATTGTCATAAAGTTTTCTATGCTTCAGGGAGATAAAGAGCCTCAGTCCATTACAGATATTATTATCATATATCTGTATATCTCCTAATTATCATATCCATAAGATGTGCAGCTTGTAATTTTTTCGAAGTCCTATACTGGTGAAGGGCTCTTTTTGACATATAAAAGCTCTTCAACTTACAGTGGCTTACTAGGTGACATCAACGAGACTACAAGTTCCCATGGTTCCTGGTGAGCCAAATAGAGATGAAAATATTATTGTTGAAAATCCCATTTTGAGCTTTTATACTGGATGTCTTCTCTCTCTCAGAAGTAGCTTAGTTGGTGGAGAGTGTTGGCGGGGAGGCCTCCTGTCAGCAGATGGCAAGCTAATAAGTTATTGTTTCTCTTGTATGGTCAAAGAGAATGAGAAATATCATCTTCAACGTTTTTATCTCAGTGAGGTGAGGCAAAAAAGTGTTGTAAACTATACTCCTCAGGTTAAATAAATAATTTAGTTTAGTTTAGTTTTTAGTGTTTAGAAACTCTAATGAGAAGAATCCTAGACCAAACAGAATTTTTATAGTTCAGGAGTTATGCTGTACAAAATTTGTGCGTAGTTGTTTTGTGCAGAAAACTGCATTTGCCTCTAAGACAACATTATATCTTTGAGATACAACAATTGCGTCTTGGATCTTGTTTTCTGAAAGAAGCATTCATCTTAGCAGACTCCTGATATTTCTACCTTTACTATGATTTTGAGGGAAGGAAACTAATAACCAAGTTGTGAATGGACCTATAGTTTATTTTTAAATCTTTTATTTATATCCACAAGAAAATTTGTTAATCACAAACTGTAGTTTTTTAAAAAGCCAGCTAAAACAAATTTAAAAATCTGAAAGAATATCAATCAGTATAATAATTCTTTAAAATGCTGTAATAGGGAAACCAAATACATGTATACAAATTCCCAAGCAGAAGCCATTACTTATTTTTATAAAGCATATACAGATTTTGTTGTGACCCATGTGTGGAATGCTAGTCAAATGTGGATGTGAATAGCAGAGTGTTCAAAAAATATGGATTAAAACCCAAGAGAAATACTATTACACTAAAGCTGTGATGTTTAAAATGTGATGGGTTTCACACAAAAAAACTCATTCATCAGTTGCTTGTACCAGAGTATGTCCACTTGCAATGCTGCATAGAGGCTCACAGGGAATTAGAATATACAAATATTAAAAACAAAAACAGTGGTTAGTCAAAAATATAAGCACTTCCTCCTCCGTCTTCTTCTTCTCCCTCTTATGAATGTTTGATAAATATTGAAAATAAAATTCTAGCTCAGCTATAGCCCTCAGTGTATATCAATACCCATTTTTTGGCTAGCACAGTTATTTTGGAGGCAGGTTTACCTGTACTCATATACCTGTACCCATATGGCTGAGGCTGATAGGGCTTTTATAAATTAAGGTAAGTGGTAGAGTCAGCTTGTGCTTTGCCATAAAACAGGTTATAGTTCTGATATGTAAACCTACAATAAGTGGCTATTACCTGAGGAATTATTTTAATTGATGGCAATAATGTATAATAGACATTAACAGAAGACTAATACCTTTTTTACCCTTTCAGCTCTATATTAGAAGAAAATAATATATGTCAAACAACACATATTATGTTAAGGACCCAGTTATAACATTTGTCTATTTTTTTTTAATCACATTTTATAGCAGTTAGACTACAATTCTTTACTGAATCTCTGGATGATGATAGAAGATTTTGGAAAAAAAATGCGCTTTTCTGGACTGAGCTACTATAATTCCTTAGTGCTGGAGAAAAATAACCATACTGATAACTTCATGCTGCAAAATCTGATGAAGTTATTAGAACTCAGCTTCAAAGTCACAAGATATTTCTCAGGAACAACATAAGGTTTTTTTTAAAAAAAATAGAACAAGTTTCAGTTGCTCTGGTCTACTAATGTCTCCATTGTGTGTGGAAAAGTATGACTTATCACCTCTTTATTCAAACTTTTTTCTTCTCTTTTAATAACATCCAGCAAGAAAGCAGTGTTTCACTGGGTCATACACATAATATATGATTCATTAACAGAAGAACTAATCCTAATCACTTCTGCTCTGATTTATTTTCAGTCAATCAGAGGTTAGAATCATAGAGCTGGAAGAGACCACAAGGGGTATGCAGTCCAACCACCTGCCATGAACTCTCAGCTCTCAGCTGAGCTAAGAGTTAAGAGAAACATGTATAGGAAATGGAAGAAGGGGGAAACCACCAAAGAAGAATTTAAGCAAGTAGCTAGCAGATGTAGGGAGGAAGTCAGAAAGGCTAAAGTACAGAACGAACTTAGGCTGGCCAGAGACATTAAAAACAATAAAAAAGGTTTTTTTTAAAATATGTCCGCAGCAAAAGGAAAAAGAAGGAAACAGTAGGGTCGCTGTGCAGAGAAGATGGCGAATTACTCACAGGGGGGAGAGAAAAGGCAGAACTACTTAACACCTTCTTTGCCTCCGTTTTTTCCCAGAAGGATACAAGCACTCAACCTGGTGGTTGGGGAGCAGGGGAGGAAGCAGAGGAAATGAGGCACATAATAAGTAGAGAGGTGATACAGGAATACCTGGCTGCATTGGATGAATTCAAGTCTCCAGGGCCAGATGAATTGCATCCTAGGATATTAAAAGAGCTGGCAGAGGTCATTTCGGAACCGCTTGCTATAATTTTTGAGAAATCTTGGATGACAGGAGAAGTTCCAGCAGATTGGAAGAGAGCAAATGTTATCCCCATCTTCAAGAAGGGAAAAAAAGAGGACCCAAATAATTATTGCCCAGTCAGCCTGACATCAGTGCCCGGAAAGATCTTGGAGCAGATCATTAAGCAGTCAGTTTCTAATCATTTAGAAAGCAACGCGGTAATCACGAGAAGTCAACATGAATTTCTCAAAAATAAGTCATGCCAGACTAATCGTATCTCTTTTTATGATAGAGTTACTAGCTTGATAGATGAAGGGAATGCTGTGGATGTAGCATATCTCGATTTCAGTAAGGCCTTTGACAAAGTTCCCCATGACATTCTTGCAACGAAGCTAGTAAAATGTGGACTGGACAGGGCTACTGTTAGTTGGATTTGTAATTGGTTGACTGACCAAACCCAAAGGGTGATCACGAATGGCTGCTTCTCATCCTGGAGAGAAGTGACTAGTGGGGTGCCACAGGGTTCTGTCCTAGGCCCAGTGCTGTTCAATATTTTTATCAACGACTTGGATGAAGGAATAGAGGGCATGCTCATCAAATTTGCAGATGACACCAAATTGGAAGGGGTTGCTAATACGCCAGAGGACAGGATCAAAATTCAAAATGACCTGGATAGATTGGAGAGCTGGGCCAGGGCGAACAAAATGAAATTCAACAGAGAGAAATGTAAGGTCCTACACTTAGGCAGAAATAATGGAATACAGAAATATAGGATGGGGGACACGTGGCTGGATAGCAGTACGTGTGAAAGGGATCTAGGAGTCTTCATAGACCACAAGCTGAACATGAGTCAGCAGTGTGATGCGGCAGCCAAGAAAGCCAATGCAATTCTTGGCTGCATCAATAGGAGTATGGTGTCTAGATCGAGGGAGGTACTGGTACCACTCTACTCTGCTTTGGTTAGACCCCATCTTGAATACTGTGTCCAGTTCTGGGCACCCCAATTCAAGAAGGATATTGACAAGCTGGAGCAAGTCCAGAGGAGGGCGACCAAAATGGTGAGAGGCCTGGAAGCCATGCCCTATGAGGATAGACTTAGAGAGCTGGGTATGTTTAGTCTGCAGAAGAGGAGGTTAAGAGGGGACATGATAGCCATGTTTAAATATTTGAAGGGATGCCACGTAGAGGAAGGAGGGGACTTGTTTTTCTGCTGTTCCAGAGACCAGGACAAGGAGCAATGGATTCAAGCTGCAGGAAAGGAGATTCCACCTGAACCTCAGGAAGAACTTCCTGACAGTCAGGGCTGTCCGGCAGTGGAATCTGTTGCCTCGGAGTGTAGTGGAGTCTCCTTCCTTGGAGGTTTTTAAGCAGAGTCTTGATGGTCATCTGTCGGGAGTGCTTTGAGGGTGTTCCTGCATGGCAGGGGGTTGGATTGGATGGCCTGTGTGGTCTCTTCCAGCTCTAGATTTCTATGATTCTATGATTCTATGAAGGAATACAATAAAAGTAATCCCAACAGGTGACCATCTAGCGTCTGTTCAAAAAAAGAATACTCCACTACACTCTGAGATAGCATATTCCACTGTCCATATTCCACAACTCCTAACATGAGGAAGTTCTTTCTAATGTTTAGGTAGAATCTCTTTGCTCTATCTTCCATATGACATCCTTTCAAATATTTAAACATGGCTATCATGTCAACTCTTAACCTTCTCTTCTCCAGGCTATCTGCTAAGCTCATTTTTAATTTTAATTCTGATTCTGTCATTTGGGGTTTTAGCTACTTCTCCTAATTTGTCATCATTTGCAAATTTGATAAGAATATCTTCTGTTTCCAAGTCTTCTGTTCTTCTGATCCAAGTCATTGATAAAGATGTTGAATAATACTGGGACCAAGTCAGAACTCTGTGGACCCCCCACTAGTCCCTTCTTTCCAGGATGAAGAGGAGCCATTGGTGAGCACCTTTTGGGTTTGGTCAGTCAACCAATGACAAATCCACCTAACAATAGCATGTCTACCCTATATTTTACTAGCTTGTTTGCAAGGATATTACTCGGGACTTTGTCAAAGGCCTTACTAAAATCAAGATATGTCGCATACACAACATTTCTTTCATCAACCCAAGCTTGTAACTCTCTCCCTTTCTCAATCTCTATCTATATAAAGAGATAAGATTAGTCTAGCACGTCTTGATTTTGAGAAACCCACGTTGACTTTTAGTGATCATAACATTTCTTTCTAAGTGCCCACAGAGTACATATTTAATGATCTGCTCTAGAATCTTTCCTGGTATCGATGTCAGGTTGACTGGGTGGTAAGTCTTTGGGTTTTTCTTTTTTTTTTCCTATTGAAGATGGAGACAATACTTTCCCCACTCCAGTCTTCTGGGACTTCTCCTGTTCCCCAGGAATTCTCAAAGATTATTGCCAGTGGTTCTGAGATTGATTGTGCCAGTTCATTTAATACCCTTGGATATAGTTCATCTGGCATGGGAAACTTGATTTAGAGTAGCCAGGTATTTCTGTGTTAAGAGTTCAAGTTCATCTTGTTTATTTTCCATTATCTATATATTGGTATTGAGACATCTATGGTCATGGATCATTCCACCGAACTACTTATTTAAGGGTACTTGTACTATTCACCCAGTTCTCCTTATAACATTTGGGTTATTATCTCCAGCACTTGATGAACTCCTGCCCTCAAGAATAATGTCTCTCTCCCCTATACAACAAAGTTTAAAACCCTCCTGATCAGGACTTTTAGCAAAAACATTCCTGTCAACAACTGTGATATTAAACCCATCACTTGCCAGAAGTCCATCTTCATGAAATCACAGACCATGGTTCAAGAAGCCAAATCACTCCCAATGGAATCATCTACAGAGCCAGTCGTTCAACTCCACTATTCTTTTCTCCCTTTTGCAGCAATGTCCTTTAACTGGGAGGAGAGACATAATGACAACTTGTACATCAAGGTCCTTCAGCTTTCTATCCAGAGTGTATAATCTCTTGTGATATTGTACAATCTATTCCTTCTAGTGTCACTGGTTCCAACATGGACCAAAAGGAAGGAGTAATGGTCAGTGGGCTTGACAAGTTACATCACAGATTTTTGTTCCAAGGAGACAGCACACCTCTCAAAACATCCTGTCCAGTCCACAAACCTCTGCTTCTGTTCTCCTTACCAGGGAGACCCCTACCACCATCACACATCTTCTCTGGAGATTGGCAGGGGTCAGTCCATATCTGAATATTCCAAGTTTCCCTTCAAATTCTCTGAAGACTGACACTGTTGATTTTGTTTCTGTTCCTTGTTATAACTAATAAGGGAGAGAGCTTCAAATCAGTTCTGTAGCTCCAAGTTCACAGAATGATTTGTGGTCCTACTGTTTCTGTGTCACATTCTTCCAAATGTCAACCTCCTGTCTTTGAAAACTGACCTTGTCCTCAGAGGCATCCCCTATATGTTGCCGATCCAGAAATGTCTTCTCTTCTCTATCCAAGAAAACTTCATGCTCTCTAATATGCTGAAGAATAGATGCACAGGCCTCAAGTTGCTGGACCATCTATTCCAGCAGGATAACCAACTTATACTTGCTACAGGTATAGCTACCACATCATCTTTCAAGAACATAAACATACTACAGCTGTTGCAGGTGACTGCAGCAGCTCCCTCACCATCCATATTTAGTATTCTTAAGTAGGCACTGAAACAGAGCTCTGGGCCTCCCTCAACATTCCCCCACTAAATGCCCGTGTAAAATACCTTGTAGCTTTACTTGATCACCAAGCTCCATGAAATGGTACTGCAGCTATATAGAAAGTTAATGGCTGCTAGATCCTCCCCCAACCAAGCCTCCATCCCACTTCTTCATAACATATGCCCTGTTCCCATGAGACCATGTGCTCAAGCAAAGGATTTGGGCTTATACAGAAAAGAACAATAAAACATTAATAAACACAAAAGCAAGTGTCCACTCAGCTCACACAATCAGGTTTAACCCAACATACATAAGTTCATCAAATCATAATAGAATAATAGAATACTAGTGAACACATAATCAAGCATCTTCCTAGCTCACACAAACAAACAACCTTAACCCAATTAACACAACAGCTTTTCCAACTAATTCTCCCTAAAGACTCTGGAGCTGAGAAGATTTAGTCCAACAGATACAATCTCACCTTATGCTGTCTTTTCCACCACACCCTCACAAAACACCTGTTGGCTTTACCTGTTATCTGAGTTCCTATTCACTGAACTCCAGGGACTGAGGCTTCAGATCTGCAGAGGTTAGTTAGCTATTCACTAGTTGTCATTGATGATTGTGGTTTTCTAGCAGCCCTTGAAACATCTGAATCATCACAGAAGCTAAAAACACCAGGAAGTGTTTTGTTGCAGAGCCCTTGAGGGCTTATTTGGGGATCATTAGGAGGCATATGTACAAGCATGTTTAACATAAGAATTCTACATTCCGACAAAATGTCATCTCAGCACTTGAACTAGAATCTTGTTGGTTGCTTATGTTGGCATAACCTCTATTTAGTCTAGTAGAAGTACTTGTTTAAAACATGCCAGGGAGAGCCATTCAGGAGCTGCATGTACAGTACCCTTGCTCTAAGTACATAAAAGGAGCTAGAGGTCTCCAGATGCAATTTTGATTCACCTGATTGGTCATGGGAGTGCATTTGGGCAGCTTTCAACCGCCCTTGTACACTTGTTGAAGAGGAAGCAGACTTCACCCTTCTCTATGAAGGATCAACAATCTTCCTTTTCTCTGTATGCACAAGGACAGCAAGACACTGGGGTGAACCCCTGTAACTAATTAGTGGTTAGGGGGCAGTGCTGTACCTGGAAGCCTCCAGCTGGGGTTGTGCACCTTGGTAAGAAAGAAGAGCTTTTACCTATCCCCCCTCCTGACCATCAATGTAGGTACACTGCCAGACATTTAAGCTATATGACTGATCCAATTTGGTCTTGGTCTTCAGGAACGACATGTTCTTTCCTTATGTAATAGTTCCCTAAATCAGTATATCAATATCTTAATTCTGTGTTGCTGCTGTTGTTGTTATTTTCAAAAGCTGTTTTCACTATCCAAATGAATTGATGAGACTTTAGAATCCAACATATCTATATATATTTTTTTTATACAGCAAGGACTGGACATGGGGGAAAATAGTTTTAACACTGACAAAATGTTGGGCAGGATAGGCCACTTTGGTACAGTGAAATAGCTTCCCAAGGACTTAGTAATCATCTTGAAGTATCGGAACTCCACTGTGACATCCAAACACCAAGAGAGAGAGAGAGAGAGAGAGTTTAACCTTATATTTTCCTGATTTTGGTCCATGTAACAAGGCAACAGTTTTCTTTTTTTTTATTCTGAATTTTTACAGAAATGCATTTTTTTTTCTTGACAATGCATAATATCTCTCCAAGATGGACCAAAAAGGGAGAAAAAAATACCATTTAGAAGTAAGGAGAAAATTCTGTCACTCCAGAATTTGTCATGTGAGGATGAAATGAATTAGGATTTACGTAGCTTGCCAAAATATAATTAAAAAATAAATTATGATCTTCAGCTATTTATTTTCCTTAGTGTATCATCTGGCAAATGTGTTTATGGTAGCAGTGTCATCATTTCCAAAGTATCATCTTTATTCTACTTTATGTATGTATGCATGTATGTATGTAAAAAAGATTTTTTTTTTATCTTGCTGTTTGCCCAAAGCTCTTCTTACTGGGATTTTAAAAATCCAGTATTTTACACATCAGCTTTTTTAAAAGTATATTATTGATGAGATGGTGGTGCAAATCTGATATCTTGTTGTTACATTAATTATGGAAAAGATACCAGGGAAGATATTATTGGTCCTTGGCCAATTAAAATAAAATAGTTCACTCATTAAAGGGGGTAATGTACTCCTAAGGTAAACCAGGAATACATAGCTTTACTTAGGGGAGAACTCAGTTCTGTATGCATAAGTGTAGATTCATTATTTAGGAGGTAAATATATTAAAATTGATGAGCATCAGACAAGAGAAAACTTCAGACTAATGGTGTTCTTTCTCTTCTTGAAAATTCCACTCTGCAAGAAGAAATCCTGCTGGGAAATAAAGAAGTCAGGAGAGACGCTTGGTTCTGTACAACATCAATGAAAAAGTGTTATAAATAGAATATGAAGCATAAATAGAAAGAGAGAGAACAAAAGACACCCAAGAATTGTGAAGAATTTGACAACACCCTTTTGCTCATTAGAAGGCATGAAACCAAAGCAGGTTCAGTATGGTAGGTTTAGTAGAGTAGGCAATCACTCTATTTATATAGGGTAGGGAGATGACTAAAGTAGATTTACGGTAGTTCGCTGTTGAGTGATATCTGGACACAAAAAAAAACTGCTAGTCAAAGGATGAACAATATGATTGGAATAATAATTTCAACAATGGAACATAAGTAGGCTACTCTGGGACAGAACAGAGCTCATGTTCCCTCAAACCTATTTTCCCTTTTCATAATGTTCAGTGTGTGTTTGTGCGTGTGGGAAACCTAATTGCTTCCTGCTCAGGCTGAACTCTGTAGTTGCACAAGGAAACCTGAAGCTTAATATACTTCTGGAATAAATACGCAAGCACTTGCCTTTGCTGTATTGGTGGAGAGCAGCAGTTTATCCAAATATTTGCATGAAATTCATCCACGCAATCTAAATCTGTAGAGCTCAACCCATTTTCCCCTGCGCCTAAGAAAATAAATGTCTGTCCATTTGCTTATTAAGACAATCCTAGACAAATATTTCAAAAGTCCCCTTACTAGGCAGAAAGAGGTTAGAATGTAATATCTCAAGCAAAGCATGGGGGGAAATACTCTGTTTTTTGTTTGTTTGTTATGTAACTTTCAGATTCCACCCCCTACCCCAGCCAGCAAGGCTGCTGGACTTCTTGGAATTGTAACCCAGGAGGGTCAGTGTGGTATAGTGATGTGAGTGTTGGGCTGTGACTAGGGCTCAGATACCCCACTCAGCCATGGAAATCTACTAGGTGAACTTAGGCAAGTCACATGCTCTCAGAGCAAAGGCAAAGACACCCCACCCCCTCAAAAAAAAATTGCCAAGAAAATCCCATAGGAGTTTCCCTTAGGATCTCCATAAGTTGGAAATGATCTGATGACACACAAGAACAATGACAATGTAACTTTTTCAAACCTTGATCACAAGACATTTGAAACAACAGTTGACTATTAATCCCTGCAAAGAAGTCCATTATATAATTGTTACCTTGAGATGGTGGGAGCCCAATGAATGTGTCCAGAAGTCCTTAAGCTGGGAAAATCTGTCATAAAGTTCTTGTATTACAGTCTTTTCACTTGAGTATTATCACCTCTCTCTATCTCTTAATCCTCATTTTTTTATTTTTTTTATTTTTTTCTCTCACCACCCCTCAATAACATGTACACTTTTTCAACACCTTCTTTACTAAGGAAGTAGAAGCATGATTGAGAATTGTGTAGCCCTCCAGATATTGCTGAATTGCAACTTTCAGAATTCCTCACCATTGGCTACGCAGTCCAGGACATCTGCATGAATTCCATCCCTGTGTTAAAAGTTAATAAGGAATGTTGGGTTAATTTTAGCTAGGTGACAATAAACCTTTTAAAGTGAACTAAAAAATGGGTGGCCACAAAGTTCAGTCAGTGAATCAAAGGAGAATAAGTCTTAGTTAGGTATGTTTTCAGTGGCTCTGAGTATTTGCAGAACATTTTTTCTTCACAACTGTATCAATGAATGCTTTCTGCTTCCCCATCCAAAAGTGTGCTCTGCCAAGATGTGATTTAATTCTGAGTATGTGTGTGTGTGTGCACTCTGCCAAGATGTGATTTAATTCTGAGTGTGTGTGTGTGTGTATGCACGTGTGTGTGGACAGAGAAAGAGAGAGAGAAAAGCACCTAAGTGGTGATAGGAAGATGTGCATTTAGCTAGCTGTATCTTTTTTTACTCCAGTTTTCAACCTTACCAAACTCCTCAATCAGTGTGATCCACTGAACAAATAGGGTTGATGAAGAACAAAATGAGAAGGCAGTAGGAGAGAGAGGCTGAGGAAGAGAGGGGAAAAAGAGAGAGAGAGAGAGATGGGAGGGGAAGGCATATTGAGGAAAGCTTCACTCTTATTTATCCAAGTGCCCAGCACTGTGCAAGCAATAAATATACAAGAAAGGTCCTTTCAGGAATCTCTCCCTGCCAGGCAGCAGCCAGCAAGGAAGGAGAGAGGTCAAGAACACTTGGGGAGTCCAAATATACCAAACATCAGGAAAACACAAGCTGAGCCAGGTCAAGGTCCAGTCCAAAGTTTCAGGAAGCAGAGATCTGTCTGGAGGGCTTCAGAGAGCAGGAGGCACAAAGGTTTGGAGGGCTTGCTAATAATTTGCTGCAAGCAAGAATCAGCCACGCCGGCAACTTCAAATAGCCCCTTTGAGCAGGTGCTGCTTGTTAGTGTTTCCTCATCCTAGTCCAAACAGCTTCCCTCTCAGCAGCCTGTTTCAGCCTTCCATGTGATTGAGGGCTGATGGGCACAGCTGGTTGCAACTCCTCTGCATTACTGCTGGTTCCCTCTCCATCATGAGCTGGCTGGGGCACCTCAGTCTCTGTTTGACCTTCCAGTGCAGGCGATGTTTGCAGGTGGGCTTGCTCACTCACTGGCTCAGCCCCCTGTGCAATCAGTTGCTCCTCAATCACAGCATCATTATCTATCACAGGTTCAATGTGACTTAGTTCTTGGTAGATAGGACTAGGGAGTTGGCTTTTTTTAATTTTTTTAATTTTTGTTTCCAAACTAATTACTCAAACCCCATGAATCTCTTCAAAACATGTGACTTTCTGGATTAGGGGAGAGGTGGAAAATAGAAGAAAAAAAATGAAATTCTCTTAACCCATTCTATTTCACACTAGGATGATATTTCCCTTTAGCTTTTTATTCTTCTTCAGGTGATCCCTTCTCCCTGCTCATTTGGTTCCCAACTGTTCTTCCAATGGGTGCATAACTTTTCCAGAGACAAAAATGGAGTAAACAGTTTATCCTGCCTAGCAATAAACCATACATTTCCTTTTCTTCTTTTTCTCCATGGGTCTTCTTGTATTACTGAATTTGCCAGAGGAAAAGCCATCCCCTCTAACAAATTCTAATTAATTATTCAACTTATTGAAGTGTAGAAGTAATTTCAGTGTTAATTGGGTAATCTAGTGAGTTAAGACCAAATGCTACAAAATCTAGTGAGATAATAACTTAATGAATTAATTAACTGGTTGTTTTAACCTCTGATAGAGCCAGAAGTTTTCATCAGAGCAGCAGAGAGAAGAGGCCATATAAAAGGCAATTGAATTGAAGGGATGCGGAGAATTTATCCAACATGTTTTCCTTAACTTCATATTCTCTAATTCAACAAGAGCAGGCTATGTTTAAGTATATTTCTATGAGGAGATTGTCTTTTAATGCACTCTGAATACAGGCACATATATAACTTTATTACAGTCACAACTCATCTCTACAGTTAGAAAACAAGTACAAAATCAACAGGTACAAATTAGAAGTCCAAGGGAATTCAAGGGCATGACCACACAGTAATAAAAACAGAACTGTCTGCAGTAAGTAATCTGCTAGAACCTAGTACTACCGAGGATATTACTAAGAAGTTTTAACCAACTTACTCCTAATAGCAAGTGCTAACATACACAAAATTATTCTGAACACACATCAGGGTAGACAATCACCACACCCAGAACTAGAATGTGGAGACACATAGTCCTTGTTGAATCCTCTTGGAGTTATGTGTTTTGTTCAATGACACAAAGTCAGTATGGTAAACTCTGACAACACTAATTCCCTCTTGGGTCCCTCTCCATCACATCCCAGAGACAGCATCAACCATCTGTTTGGCAGAAGGATGTGTATAATGCCAACAAAGAACAGCTGGGCACTGTTACTCAGTCTTGGGAATGAAGTTTTCTTCCCACCCTTAAAATGTACAGGATGTCATATTTATCACCACAGTTCTCCAGACTCAATGGGAAAATCTGTATGTGCTAACGATGAGGGTGGTGAGAGCCAGAGGAGCCTTTTACATGCATGGAAGGGAAACATACCCACAGCTGGGAGTTCCTTTGTAGTTTTCAGTGCTACACTTCTCATAGTTGACTAGTCAAGCTGCTTCAAAAGCTGGGAAGCAGCTTGCCTGAGCAGATGTGGAAACTCAGGCAAGGGAAACTGTACAGGAATCTCCAGTGATGTGCAGTTTGTTTATACTCAAGTAAAACACTTTCTTTGCACAAATGGTAACCTAGGTGCTGCTGTTGCAAACTAGCTTAGCTTCTCCTAAAGTAGCCAATCTAGCCTTAACTGTTTCAAACTGTAGGTGATAACTTTCATGACAGAATTTTCTTCTATACATAAATAATTCCTAATAGTAGACCACCAGAACTGTAATCTGAAATTAGCCATTGACTGCAATTTTCACTGTTTTTATTCCATGTAGTATATTTTATTTTGGTCACCCATTTTGAGTCCATCATATATAAAAGTATATAGGGAATACTGTTTTAAATAAACAAACATAAATGAATAATTGAATGTCAAAGAGTAGACTATATTGGAGAACACTTCTCTCTACCATCTGGTGGGATGTGCTTCTACTGAGAAGCATCGAACCAGAAGAAACTCCACCTGCAGTCTGATGTTTGACAGACCAAACACATTTTCTACCTCAATGACAACTTGGACAGAGTTATCTGGTAGTTCAAGGATTTTCTCAGTCTTCATTTTTAACCCAATAGACATAATTGCACTAAAATATAGATGAGAATGCAGTTCTCTGAATTTTGCAAAATATTTCTAGGCATATATATATAAATCTAATGTATTTTTAGATAGATGCGTACAAAATGTACATTTCGACACAAAAATGCCAAAAAAATTGGAGGAAAGCTATGTGAATTTTCACACTCTTTAAAAATGCTTGTAGATTGAGGCACAATTAAGACAAAATGGATTTCTGAATGAAACCATAGAAAACTGACAGAGATGTGTCACCACCAAGCACATTTTAGTCATTGATGGTTTGACCTGCACTCTCCATAAAGATGAGATAAAAATGCATGGATATGTAGATCACTGGCTGATATGGACACAAGTGTGTGAAAACTGAAGAGATAAAAGAGCATGTGAAGGTCTAAGAGATAAATGAAACTGTTCACTTTTTATCCTGACTTCTGAAAAAACTTGAGAGTTGCACCTGTATATGCTAGGATGTTTAAAAGATCCAAAACATGTAGCCGGTATTCTGTTCTATTTCTTTTGAATTCCTGGAACTACCTGTGGTATTTTTAAAGAGCTGAGGTAGGATTTCCCCATTCCTTCTTTTCAAGTAAATGAGAGGAGGAGGAAGAGGAAGAGAAAAAAAATCAGAATGAATGATCCCTGACTGGATGTGTGGGTGAATCATAAAGTCATGGAGTTGGGAAAGGCCTCCTGGTCAATGCAGGATCTCCAGCTAATGCCTCCCCAGTAGGAAGCTGTCCAGACTCTTTTTTGAAGAGGTCCAGAGAAGGAGACACCACTACTACTCTAGCCAATTCATTCAATTGCTGAACTACTTTTACTGTCAAGAATTTCCATCTAATATTCAATCAAAATCTGCTATCCTATAACTTCAAATCATTAGATCTGGTCCTACCCTCTAAAACTGAAGAGAGCAAACCTGACCTCTCCTCTCTGTGACAGCCACTGAGCTATTGAAAGTGTATAATCTTGCCACCCCTCAGTCTTGTCTTCACCAAGGTGACCATGCCAAACTTAATTTTTTCTCATCAATTTGTTCTCTATACCCCTTATCATCCTTGTTTCCCTTCTCTGAACCTGCTCCAACATGTTTAGAATCTTCTTAAAAAGAAGCCCCCAGAACTGAACACCATACTCCAGATGAGGTCTGACCAGCACAGAATACAATGGGAATATTACTTCCCTCAACTTGGAAATGGTGCTTTTATTAATGCACCCTGTGACACCATTTGCATTCTTTGCTGTTGCATCACAATGCTGTCTCAATTTAGGTTCAACATTCAATTTATGAACAAGAATAATCCTACATTCCTTTTTGCATGTAGTACTGCTGAACCATATATCTTTTGTCCTATTTTCTATCCTATTGAGTACATTTGTGTTTGTTGGTCTGAATGTAGAATTTTGCATCTGTCTCTACTGAAATTCATTTTTATTAATTTTTGCCCAATTTTCTTGTTTATCCTTTGAAACCTGTTCCTGTCTTCCAAGGTATTAGCTATCCCTCCCAGTTTTGTGTCATCTGCAAACTTGATACATTTTCCCTCCACCCAGTCATCTAAATCATTGATAAAAATGTTGAAAAGTAATGTCCCTAGTATAGAACCCTGAGATACTCCACTTTCAGTTTGAAGCTCAGTCATTGATGATGGCACTTTGCACAAGGTTTTCCAACTGGTTATGGATCCATCTGACAGTGATTCCATCTATTCTATATTTAATCAGTTTGCTTTGTGGAAATCCAGATAAATGACATTCATAACATTCTCACCATCTACTAAACTAGTGACTGATTTTTTTAAAAAAAGATTAATTTGAATTCATGTAGTTAGGTGATTCCTGACTAACTTGCTATCAATCTTGATTTGCCATTCAGATCCCTTGCCAAAGTCTCTGCTACTGCATAAAAAATTAAATTTCTCTTTTTTGGGGGGAAAAATCTGAAGAAAAATAGGTATTGAATAATTCTCCCTTTTCACTGTAAGCTGTTAGCATTTTGCAGTTTTCTTGCCTCAAACGCAACTGAAAAATATGCTTTCTTTGCTCCTTGCTGTTTGACCAGTCTCAGCTCATCTGAACTTATACTATTCCTGCAAGCTTGGACTATGCATCTCTAGTCTTCCTCAGTGATTTGTCCTTTCTTCCGTTCTATGTACATACTCCTTTTTCTTTTCATATCCTCCTTGTGTTTGCTGTACAGCCACATTTTTTTCAGATATTTCCCATTTTTCTTCTTCCATGGGATAGCTTGAAATTGTGCTTTTTTTCCCCCCAATTCATTCTTCAAGAACTTTAATCCGTCCAGGGTTTCTTTTTCCTTTAACATGTCTAGTCATGGGATTCCACCAAGTAATTTCCTGAGTTTGTTAAAATCAGCTTTCCAAACATCCAAGATATATTTTTATTATATCCTCCTTTGTTCTGTCCCACAAATGTGAAGTCTAACATTACAAGGTCACTTCCCCCTAAGTATCAACTACTTTGATTCAAGTGCCCAAATCCTCCCTATTGCTTAGCATCAAGTTCAGAATTATGGTACCAATGCCCTTGTTTTTAACTCTGCTTTTTGAAATAAGAAATTATCTGCAAGGCACATCAGGAACTTGTTGGAGAGCCTATGCTTAGCAGACTTAGTTTCCCAGCAGATATCAGGCTAACTGAAATCTCCCAAAGGTAGTAATTCTTGCATCTTCGAGATTTCTGAGATTTGTTTCTGAAAAGCATCATTCTCCACCTCTTCTTGGTTTGGTGGTCAGTGGCAAACTCCAACAACAATATTTCATTATTTATTTCTCTGTCTATTTTTACTCCAGTGCTCTCATATAGTCCACTTGGACCACTCTGAGAACAGCTGCTGTGAGTAAAAACATAAGATCCCAACAATTAAAGGGAATAGTACCCATCTGGAGGAGCTCTGAGATATGCAGATCACATAAGTCTTTGAAAATATATACTTTACTTTGCCCACTACAACCTAAGACAACCCAACATGGGAGTGCATATTGTATGTATGTGTGCGTGTATGTGTGTGTGCGTGTGTGTGTGTGTGTAATTACTATTTATCTTACTTCACTTAACAAAGTCAGTGTGGAGCCTTTTTTAAAAAAAATTAAGCACAAAACCTCAAAGGATAATATATGTATAACTGAGCAGGAGAAGAAAAGGTCCCTGAAAATCCCAGGTTTTGCTCCTGCACAAATCAATTGTATTTTGGATGTCTACACAATATCTTCCCAATCTTGAAGCTGAAATCTTCCCTCAAAGATTTAGGCATTACAAAGGGACTTTCCATTCCCACTGTCCAGATCAGTTTAAATTAACTCAATATTTTCCAAAATGAAATGTACCTGTACATGGCTGTCTGTTTGTGCTATACCAAAACTAGCTGAAATTGCCATTGCCATAAAACTCAGTGATTGTTTCTAGGACTTAGATTCAGCAGAGATCAAGCAATGGAAAGAGGAATGCTAGCAATAAAAAAAGTGATCCTATTATTTAACTAATATAATGTTGCTAAAGCAATTTGGCTATTATTCCTGAATAATACAGTGCCCCTTCCACTTTTATGAGGGTTTGGGGCACAGAACTCACACAAAAATGGAAAAACCATTAACAAATCCCCCCACACGCTCCCCATCCCATTCCCTTCTGAGGCTCCTCTCATTATCTTGTGTTTTCCTCATTATGTGCTCTCTGCATTGGGGAAAAAGGCACAGGAATGGGAGGGGAAAGCTCCAGAGGCAAAAAGAAAGGCTCATGTGAGCCTCACCCCCCTTCCATTCCTTTACATTTTGCCTCAGCATGAATTCTCTGCAATGGGACATAATGCATGGGAATGGGAGGGAGTGCTCCAGAAAGAAAAAGAAAGCTTTCCCTCCCCCCAATCCTTTGTGTTTTGCCTCGATAGACATTCTCCTGTCAGGACCAAATGCATGGGAATGGGAAGGGTAGTTCTAGAGGGGAGAACACACACATGAGCCGCTTCTTATTCCCTTGTCTTTTTCTCAGGCACACTTGCCTCCCTTCTCCATGTCCAGCAAAATGCAAGGGAAGGGGAGGAGGAGAATGGGGAGGGGGAAGGTGCACACACACTTATGAATAATCAAATTTGCAGAGGTCAAAAAAGCAAATGTGGAAGGAAGACCATAATTAAAAAGGCCCGAGTGGATACTGAAGAATGTCAATTTCTGAAACATTGTCTGAGTCTAGATGTGACATGTTATCAGTAGGAGAGAGAAGAAGAAAAAACAAAGGGAGGGGGAAATAGAGAAATCCAGGATCTTTCAAGAAAAAGTTTCAATATGGAATGATGAATACACAGGTAAAGTCAAAGGAAAAAGAACTGGAAACTCTTGGGAGCTCCTGAAACTTTCTTCTCTTCTAGGTGAGCCCGTTGTCTTTCATTTTAGTATTGTTTGGCGGAATGTGTTTTTCTGGAAAAATAAAAGAATGAAACCACTCTGATTAAAATTAAAGGAGAATTTTCTATAGTTCCATTTTCTGAAGGCACAGATCATTACTGTATTCTACCTGTTACTGTGGCAGAGAAGAAATACAGATCAAAATTCAGATTTTATTCTGTCAGTGGTACCCAGAGTGGGTTGTCAATGTACACAATACAATATTCAATACAGCATGCATCAGTTGACAACTAGGATTTCATTCTCTTTTTCCCTCATTTTGTTTCTTGTTCCTTCCATACATATATACATACAGAAAATTCAGTTATTTTGAAAAACTAATTTAAAAGTAAAGAAGATACCCCCAAGTGTAATACAATTCTGGAAAAAAAAAATCAGCTGAATGTTGGCTTTGCATGGAAATAAATCAAAGGTTGACATCAGCTTTCAATAGTATTTCTAATAATAACATCAACAACCTTTTCAAACTGATTTCTTCCTGATGCACATGTTTCTATGACTCTGTGCAATTAGCTGAACACTGATTTCCATAGAGAGAGGTAAGAATGGGAAGTCTAGTTCCCTTGAAAATACTCAAGCTTATTGATGAAAAATATTGGTTTGTAAACTTCCTGAATATTTCCATATAGTTTCTTCAGAGTCTGGCTATTATACAAAGCATAAAAGAGACAAAACACCCTTGCTTGTTTATTTAACTTCTATAGTGAACAAAATAATTCATGAATATGTGATTGCTAAGTGGTACTGAATGGCCATTGGAATGACTAAAGTAGGAACATGCCATACAGAAAAATAAAATCGGTTTAGAACTTGTCCCACTGTTTCAGACACAATATGACCTAAATGTGGATGTGAGGGTGATCTGGCTGTGACACCTGTCACCCCATTGATCGCCAGGGTTGATTCAGCTGATCTGGCTGGCTAAGCGGGTGTCCCCTTCCTCCCTCATCACTCCATGTGCATCCCTCCCGAAACTGCGCGCTCGGTGGAAGAGGATGACCATCCCAGATAGAAGGAGTGTACCGTTCTTCGGTCAAGGGTATACGATAGCTGCGCTCCCCTGCTAGAACCTCCAAACAAGCTCAAGATAATGACTTAAATGTGGTTTTCAGGTTCTCCCAAAGTCAAAGTGAAACAAACAAAAACTCTTACAAAAAAATGTGGGAAGAATAAGTAGTGTGCTAATCTCACCACTAATGATGGTAAGATTAATTAGCTCTGAGAAATTGTTGGAAAACATGTCTTCTTCCTGGAGATACTGGGTGACCTCCTTCAACTAAAATACACATCTATAGTTCAGATGAGAAACTGGAGTTATGTTAATAATAAGATTCCTCAGAGTGGAATATGCTGCCTCGGAGTGTGGTGGAGTGTCCTTCTTTGGAGGTTTTTAAACAGAGCCTGGATGGCCATCTGTTGGGAGTGCTTTGATGTGTGTTCCTGCATTGTGGGGGGTTGGACTGGATGGCCCTTGTGGTCTCTTCCAATTATAAGATTAATTTTTTAGTGCTTCAAATTGTCATGGGTAGCAAGAAGATTTAGATACCCTCTTTCTGATATTCTTACCATCTGTAGCTTCTCCCATGGAAATGAATGTTGTCATTCATTCCTGTGGGGGAGGGGAAATAAACCTGTGCACTTGGAAACTGTTGGGAGTGGCAACCTTTGCATGCTTAATTAACTGGCTAGTTTGTTTGCATGTTTATTGTAGGCATAGAGAGATAGCCTAGAGAAAACTTCCTGTAATTGTTTTGGTCAACACCTCTTCCTCCAGCACGTACACCTTCTTTGTTCTTAAAAGAAAGTGTTCTCTTGCCATTTACTCCTTCTTTTTTCTTTTTTTTTTGTCTTCACCTTTTGGCCTGAAAGCATGCTCTGAGATCTCCTAACAGGGATTATCATCAACAAGCATGTTAGTGCTTAATGTTCTTATTACCTTCTTCAAGAATTGAACCTGTGTAGACTATGTACAAGATTTTGTGAGTAAACTCTTTTATATTTTTAACCAAACTGTTTTTGTGTTTATTTTGAGCTAGATTGCGTTTGGGGTGGAGTTATAGAAGTGGGACTGGTAATCTCTTCAACGTCCGTTTTTGTGCAATTACTAAAATACTCTGCTGATTGAGAGTCTCATTACCAAAGACTCTCAATTTCCCCAACAGAAACACCATAGCACTCAGGATAAAACCTGTCTCCTATAAGTGATATTACATAATGCAATACCATGATTCTGTAGAATGATAAAATGTGCCTACATGTGCAGGATGTATGCAGAACATATGGCACCCTCCAGATGTCCTTGCTCAAAAAAGACCACCCACACCCCAACCTAAACCCATCCCACTCATCAGAACAGATTTTTTTGTAGTTGCTGCATAAAAGTACAAAAAGACCATAGTAATTGTGTTCCTTCATAGTAGTGTGTAGGACAGAGCACGTTTTTTATTTTATTTTATTTTATTTTATTTTAAAAACACAATCATGTATATACCATTGCCATTAAAATTCATGGCAGACCTTGCCATCAGGCAACATACACTCAGTGTGAGAAGGGAGCAGTGAGCAAAGAAGACTGCTAGTCAATCTGCACTCTTGAGGAACTGAACAGTTTAAGCAGTTTAACATCCAACCCCTAAGCTAACTTACTAATATTAAATATGATGGATGTGGTTATCTAAGACTGAACTGCTGGTCTAGTTGTCTTGTGCAGATGAAGGAGCTATTTTCTTCATTGCTTCAGGCAGCAGGATTGCTTATTGGCCCTGTTAGTATCCCCAGAGTACTATAATGTTCTTTATTCCATTCTAAGCAGTTACAACCATTTCTTGCAAAGACTAAGTGATTTTTTAGGCTAAGTATACCTTTCCAGCTCTTATTGATTTATAACTACTTAATGTTTAAATTTAAGCCCTGAACTCATTTTGTTTGGTCATGTGATTATGGTTTCTCTATCAATTAAACAGCATCAAAAGCCATCAACCAAAGCTGTCTGTTACCCTGATTTCTGGGGGTTCTGTGAGGGACACCTAAGTGCGCTCCAAATATTACAAAGTTGGGAATTAGCAAAGAGCACAAGCTAGCACTACGAGAGGCAGGGCAACGTACCAAGATCTTTTACCCAATGTCTACGGGGTCAGGCTGAATCAAGGAGCAAACAGAAGTAAATAATAATTGCTATTTTTATTGATATACAGTCAAACAGGTGTATGCAACACACTCACACAAAGATCTATAGAAACAAAGGTTGGAGTTGGATAGAGGGATTTTAAGAGGAGGTTTTGTATGGGAAATACTACACTTGTCCTGAAGCCCGGGTAGTCTGAAGAAAAAGGTGTGTAGCAGAGGAGATTCTCAGCACGAGGAGCTGAGGGGAAGGCTCGTCGAACGAAGCGACAGCAAGGCGGGATGGAAGCCAAGAGCGATCTGAGGAAGTGCTCAAAGTCAGGGGGTCTTATAGGGGAAAATGTGGCTGTAGGCCAGTCCATTCCTGGGGATAACAATGGGTTTCGAGCTGGAGACAAAGCCTCTGAAAGGTCAGTAATTTACATGATTGAGTTATGACAGAGTTGTCAATAGCTCAGACAGTATGCAAACGTGGAGTGCTTGACAGTAGAATATTCGGCTCGTCAAGCTGCCTACTCGGGGCAGGGAGTCGTTTGCAAGTAGCGTGCATACCTAATGTGGTACTTGCCTTGAGGTCTCCTAAAGCGGCAGTCTGGCTATTTCTGACCTACTTGTATTTTTTTTTTTTTTTAATGTTCCAGCCATTGTCGGCCATGCCTGTGTGCATTCTTGTCTGGGGGCCTCGTAAGCACGTGGAGAGGAATAGGTAAAGAAGGTCAAATTATTGATATCAAATGATATCTAATATCCCACAAGTCTGGACTAGAAACTATGATAACAATCCCCCCCTGAAAATGGTTGATTTGGGGACAATATCGAACATTTTCCAATTATTAACCAACACTAGTTTTAGAGCCAAATAGGGGTGTAAAGTTTCAGAGGTAGTATTTCTCCGTAGGGGAAAGGGAACTTTTGGGGAACACAAAGCATTTCTATCTTATAAATACATTCCTAACTAAACCTAAACACATTCACACAAAAGCATATAAGCAATAAGCAATAATAAATAGTCCCGTCAATTGCAAAATGGCTGTAAATGAGCAGTTACGGCAAATAGCACAATGCAAAACAGTTGAACTTGAAGCAAAGCATGCCTTCCAGTGAAGCACTGTAGGAACGAGCAAAGTGAAGTGGTGATAGTTACAATGTATCTAGTTCTGCAGACTAGCTAACAATTGAAAGCTAACTATCCACTGCCTGCATCTTGCAGATCTTGAAGTGAGGAATAGTCCAAGTGTGATGGCAATAGTCCTTTTAAAAGTGAGTCTTTGGTAACACAGTCTTTTATCTCCATCGGGAGGTGTCTAGATACCCCCCCCCAGTCTCACAGCTGCAGCAGAGGGATCAGGCATCTCCTTGGACCGGCTCCCGATTGGAGCTGCAATTTTTCTTCTTCACCCCCCCCCCACAGTACCCAGGGGTGATGGTCAGGTCCGGGGGTTGTCCCGGTTCTCCGGACCCGTCAACCTGTAGCTATTTTGCAACCAAACTGACAAAGAGGTTATCCAATACATAGATAAAATGCAAATTACCAGCTCAGAGCCTGATGGGAATTCAAGTTGAACCCTGGAATTTTGTTTCACTATAACCAAAAAGTCAAAGAGGGAGCGGAGGTTTAAATAGCTCCGAAGAATAGAGCAGTATTGGCCTTAGCAGGGCCTATTCAGGTAGTGAGGCTGCTAACTTGGAACCCACATCCATCCATTGGTCCTTAGAGGCCGATTGAGAAGCCATGCCAACCCAACCATGCCTGGATTGATGTCCAAAGTCATTCCGTACACTGAAGACCAGCTTGAAGAGCTAGCTTCTAACACATGAATGCACAGTCAATACGCTTAGCCTTCCTCCTAACAGGATGAGATTCCACTTGTCAGATGCTGGTCAAGGTCCCCCCCTTCGCTCAGACCCAGAGCTGGGCTCCAAGCCTGATGATGTATAACGAGGGCTTGGGGTTGCCTGCAAGTACTGTACTGATGGCTAGATGTAGGCTCTGAGTGAGTAACTCTCCTAACTCTAGAAACTGGACTCCGAGGCAGGCCTGAAGATTGTTCGCCTTCAGATAGGCTTTTGAAACCAAATGGGACATTACAATCAAAACAACTTAAACTGACAATAAACTATTTACAAATTACGAGCCTCGGAGCTCTGAGTAGAACCGGCCAGCTTGAAGCTGAAAAATCTGTTTCTTGACTCACAATGAGAGGACAATTAAGCATAGGACTAGTATGACCTGGAAGACAATTAGTATAATTAAAGGGTGCAAGGCGAAGTGGGTGATCACTTGCCCCCTGGATGGCCAACTGAAGGTGTCCCACCAGGATTGTTGTGATGCAGTTTCCAAATCTTCAGATGGTTCAATGGTTACCTTGGCTGAGTGGTTAATTGTCAAGGCAATCTGATGGAGGGAGTGTGATACCTCCAGTAGTCTGTGTGCCAAGTGGGTGAGATTCCATAGCCAGGTAGACACAGAGATCTCGTCTTCACGGTGGAATCCAACTAGTTCGGACTCCGTGAGCACATATCCACTTTCTAAAACATAATCTTTTATCTCCCGCCTGAGATAGAAATTTTTCCCAAAACAATCCTGTACGTGCTGAGAATAAAAACAAAGGTTGCCGGCAGTGCTGTTGATTCTTACTGTCACACCACTAGGCAATATTGTCACATGTGAACAAGGGGTTCTTAGACAAAAGCACTCATTATTAATCTGTGCCACTACAGTATAATTGACCAGTACTACGATGTATTCAGAGACATTACTATAGCAGAAACTGTCTATATTGCCAAAACATTGTACCCAATGGTGGTGAAATAAACAACCGGATAAATCAAAGGAATGTGTACTAAACTAGCAAGATAGAAAACTAACAAAATTTGAAATGACAGGATGACACTGTGTTGTTCAAGGTTGGAACTATGTTGCCTTGGTTGCAAAAGGGATAAGAAGTTTAAAATCAACAACGACAACTACAACCAAAACAAACAATATGCACAAAGAGAGGGAAACTTTGCTGGACTGTGTCTCTTCAAGGTGGCTGCAGCCCATGAAGGGAAGTAAGGCAATTGCCTCACTCCTCTGCTGCACAAAGGAGGGGGTTGCCCAGTCTGGGGGCTTTCCCTTCCTGTCCTTTGAATGTGTTTTTTTGTGGGTCTCTGAAATTACTTGCAAGAGTGGCAGTGCCCACTCATGGCTTGAGACCCTTTCGGCCAAATCAAAGTGGAGGCTAGTATCTGACCCAAATGCCTCCTGAAGTACTGCATTTTGTGGCAGGATGGTGATCAAGACAGAGCCATGGACTGTCTTGGCCCCTCTCAAGATCACCAGAGTAAAAAGGTATTGGGTGCCACTGAGTGTGACTGTAAGCTGGCACCAGTATAGCTCTGTGGAGGGGAAGGCAGTAGCCACATTCACCTCAGTGTGGTATTTGGGACTCACAGTCATGTTTGTTAGGGTCTTCCCTGATGAAATGCAGCAAAGGTTAGTATGTATGTAGTGTCAAGTCAGGGTGTGCCAGGGTGAGTGCTTGCACTAAACTGTGTTCTGGTTGGGCAGGAGCATCTTGCTGCTGACATCCCCTGCCCCATGTGGAATTCCCTTGAAAGAGGGCAAGGAGGGGGTGGACTCTCTCTGCCAAGGTTTCAAGAAAATCTAGGGGGAAACTGCAGGTTTCTAACTGGGGGTTCAAAGCAAAGACAATGGCGAGCTTTGGAGGCTTGCGGCTGGCTTCCCCTGGCTGTGTGCTCTCTTCCTCCCAGCTCTCACATGGGCTGGCAATGTCTTGTGCCTTGTTGGATTCGTTGGGGGCTTCCTCCTGAACCTTAGCCTGGTGTGATTCTTCTCGGTGCTCTGAAAGCGCTATTGTCTCTGAGGTGGTTGGATTTGCACTCGGGGCTATGGCAGGAGGAGGGGCAATCTGCCTGGCTCTGGTGCCCTCTAGGTGCTTGGGTTTTCTGAAGGGCTTAGATTTGGTTCCCCCCACCATACCCGGTCAAATGGATAACATCTGGGGCGGGCTCACCCTGTCTTATCAGGTTAGGGAGCAGCACTTTTAGCATCACTCTGGAGTCTGCAAGAAAGAGGGGTGGCAGGGGTCTTTTCCCTGTCTGTCCTAGTTCACCCTAGATCTACCTCATCTGTTGGGTGTCAGTCAAGCCACAACCCTCTGGGGGAGATCCCAGGACCGAGGGCACCTCTATCCTGACAGCTGTAAGTCGGGGTAATATCCAGCCGGAGGAGGACCGTTGGTCACTGCATTCACAGGCTAGCTATTTCCCAGTGGTAAATGCCTTTCTAGGGCATCAAGGAACTCGATCGTGGGGCTCCCACTGAACTGGCTTATGTCCAGTCCGAGTTTCCTGAATATTCCCCAGATCTGTACTCAATCAGACGAGTAGGTCTGGGCACTCTGGTCAAAGCCCCCGGATGTCTCCCTGGGAGTATTACTGTCTGGGGCCGGCTTGGGAGCCTGAAGCTGAGGTGCGGAGTTCCCTGCCTTGCTTGGGGGACCTCAGGACTCTCTGGCCTGCCAATGCTCTGTAGTCCTGTCTGGGAGGGGAATGTGAGTTCCACTTCCCTCTGAGGACTGAAGTCGGGGCCGATTTTCTATGCTGGGAGTGGGGGCCATAATTGGAGTAAGTTACCTCCTGTATAGGCTCCCAATTCCCAGCCTCTTTCATGTTTGCCTTTAAAGGGGATTTCAGGGCTCCAGCCTCACAGAGCAGGTCAGTGACTCTCCGGAGGCTGTCATTAAAATTTTCCCAAGGTGTCTCAGGATCAATGAGCCCCAGGGCCACTTTAGTTTCGTGGTTCAAGCCTCCATAAAGAAGAGTCTTAAATTCCACGTTGTTGAAGTTGTAGCCATCCCACGCTTCAGAGATCTTCCCTACTAATATGGCCAGAAGCTACTTCTGAGCCATGCAGACTTCAGGATTCTCTCTAGGATCCTGTTGTTCCATAATGTACAGAACACTAGTGCTCTGCCTGGGCTGCAGAATTGTGATGACCTCCCTCATTCAGTTGTGGGCCTCGAGTCTCACTAAGCCTCGAGCCACCACGGCTGATTCCTATGTGGGGAGCTCCGAAGGGGACATGCACAACTGAGCCAGCTGGGTTAAGTCCTGGCCATTGGCTGTGGGATAGGAATTGATCACGGAATTAAGCCACATGATCCCTGTGGACTTGTTCAAAGGACCAAGCTGGTCCGCAATTGCTTTGGCTTCAGTGGCTCTCCAGGGGACCCTTGTCTCTATTTCCTGGGTCTCCCACACCTCTGTCCTTTCTGAACCTCCCTCTCCTGCAGGGGCAATCCTTTTGATCATCGACTGAGTCCCAACAGGTTGGACTGGGACCCTGTGGTCGCTCCAGTCCGGGTTGTGGGGAAGAGTGGCCAGAGTGTCTTCTGGCAGCAGCTCCTCAAGAGAAAATGAGGGGAGAAGTTCAGGGAAGACCGCAGAGATCAATGAACTTCTGGTGATAACCTGACTCTCCAATGCCTCTATCTGCTTATGGAAAGTTGTGTGGCTAACAGCCTCCTGCTGTTCTTTGGCCTGCCCTACCATGAATTTGGTTGCAGACATGGCGTGGGCAAGCTTGGCTTCTAAAGCATGAGCTCTGTCCTCCCAAGTCTGAGCCTGCAGAGTGGTAGCATTAAATTTCTGTGCGGTGGTCTGCATGACAGATGCAAACGTTACTTTGTCCGCATGCAGAGCCTCCATCTTGGCATGAAACCGGGCAATTTCCTTTTCTGACACTACAAGTTTGTCTCTACCAGGGTATGTGAGGCATCTCTGGTTGTCAGCCAAAGTCCCCATGTGGCCAACGCATCCTTGGAAGGCCCAAACGGGTTCCCTGACTGGCATGCCTGAGCGTACGCCTCCCTTAAAGTGGCAAAGGGATCTGCCATCTGGAAGCTTGTTTCCTTCCAGGGGTATTTCCCTTTACTGAACACCCACTTTTCTAACTTTCCTTTGACCTCCCTCTCAAGCATGAGGTCTTTCACTTCCATCTTGCTACTCTCAGCCTTCCTAACCTTACACACAAGGGACCAGGATCTGGAGGGACCGGTAGGATCACCGAGACTCCTGGGGGATTCTAGGGAAATGAACTCTATGGAACTTAGTGAGGTAAGAGGAGTGGGAACCTAACTCCAGCCTGCCCAGAAAAGTCACTTTCGTTTGACTAAGCCCGGCCTTCCACCTTGACAGCTTAGGGACAAAAGGATGAGGAAACGGTTCAGGGACAGGGAGAGTCACCTAGACTCTGGGGGAAACCTTCATGAGTACTCTGCCTGCCAATGAAGGGGGGAAACGAACTCAGTGGAACTTACAGCGCCGCCTGGCCAAGCAGCAGGGGAAAAGGGGGAGGAACCAAAACTGGACCATCCCTAACAGGTTTTTTTGGGTAAGGGGGCCCTTCCTCCACCTCGGGCAAACTTATGAAACCCCATTCTAGGTCTGGACTCACCAGTCGCACCTACTTTGCTAGCAGTCGGGATGCACACGAGTTCAAATTCAGCCGGGATGCACCCGCACTTTCTATACTACAAATGGGACGTACCCGTGTTTTACACTAAGGACAGTCTTCTTCGCTGCTATTCCACTTTCAACGCCCTGTGGAATTCTGGGATTTGTAGTTTACTGAGACCAAAGAGCTCTTTGGCTGAGAATTCGAAGTGCCCTTCCCTAAACTACAAACCCTAGAATTCCATACGAGGTTGATAGTGGAATAGCAGCACTTTAACACTGTAGTGCGGAAATGGCCTGAGTTATGACAGACTTGTCAATAGCTCAGACGCTATGCAAACGCAGAGTGCTTGACAGTAGAGTATTCAGCTCATCAAGCTGCATGCTTGGGGCAGGGAGTCGTTTGTAAGTAGCGTGCATACTTACCGTGGTGGTGCCGTGGTGGCGCAGTGGTTAAATGCCAGTACTGCAAGCCACAAGGTTATGAGTTCGATTCTGCCCGGCTCCAAGGTTGACTCAGCCTTCCATCCTTTCGCAGGTCGGTAAAATGAGTACCCAGTTTGTTGGGGGCATGTATAGAAATGTTTCGATATACATGTTATTTGTAAATTGTTCGCCGCCTCGATCCATATGGAGAGGCGGGATACAAATAATTAATTAATTAATTAATTAAAAAATAAAATAATGTAGTACTTGCCTTGAGGTCTCCTAAAGTGGCAGTCTGGCTATTTCTGGCCTGCCTGTATTTGTTCGGAATGTTTCAGCTATTGTCAGCCATGCCTATGTGCGTGCTTGTCCGAGGGCCTCATAAGCACGTGGAGAGGAATAGTTAAAGAAGGCCAAATTATTGATATCAAATGATATCTAATATCCCACAAGTCCGGGCTAGAAACTACAGTAACATGTCAGGACTATATTCAGACCATTTCTGGAGGGTTAATTTCAGTTGATAAAATTACCTCTCCACTGAACAAAATGTAGTTAAAAGAGACACAGCTGGAACTGCTTACTTCTTCTATATCTTTCTAGGAATGTCAGTCAGTAAGAGTTTTGTGAATTGCTATTGACTCTTCTTTCAGGGACTAGGAACAGATAAAAGTGTTTTATCAATTAATTCCAATGTGTGTTTGTATGTGTAACAGTTGCTTTCTCTTTTTTCTGAGAAAGGAGAGAGGTAATAAATCATTGCTGTCTTACAATGAGATCCCCAGATATTTATGCCATCTGGTACACTGGCTTGGTGCCATGTCAAAGGGGTTCAACCAACCCTTTTTGCTTATCTGGAATAATTTTTTCCATCTCCTTTGTTTGTCTTCTGTGAGTTAACAGTTCCTGTTTATCTGTATTTTGTCTATGCTGCATGGCTTTCTGGAAGAGCATTGTTTAATGTTTGGAAAATACTGAATATGGCTTTTTTTAAAATCTTGCTTAGAAACTCAGCTTTTGGTACAAGAAGAGGAGCATCACTTGGAGTGACTTGGATGAAAGCTGATTAATCATAGTTATCTAAAGCTATTTGGACACATAAAGTTTCCAAAATATTAATTTTAAGGAAAGAGTGAAAGTGAATATAATAACCAGAAAGCAGATCACTGACTTTTTTTCCTCCAAACAAAAGGACAAAGCAAGAGAAGGATATAGTTGCTTAATTTCAGCCTGTATCTCTCTAAATATAAAAGGGTGAAGTTTTGAGAAACACTTGAAGTAGAAATATTTGGCATGATACCAGCGAGTTTTCAATTTCTCTACATGATGAGACAACTCAATACATAAAGACTAGAGGAAATGCTTCTTTTCTCTGGAACCCAAGCCTGTCAGCAAGGATTCTGGCACAGCATTCTTACTGACACAAACTAACTTTTTAAGTGCAGAGGGCGAGAGAGAATCCGGAGAAGTCTTCATGTTATTGTACCCCTAACTTTCTGTAGAGATACAGGGTGGGATCCTGGTTAGTATCCATTAGAGTAGACCCACTGAATCATTTTTTTTTTAAATGGTGCATCAACATTTAGGTAAATCAGATTAACACAATGGGGCTACTCAAATCAAGACTAGGATTTAGATCTTAATGTTGGGAGGGAGTAAACTGTCATTTTTCTAAATGTACCAACTGGACTTTAAAATTAAAAAGTCAGTTGTTGACAATATCTAGATATACTGTAATTTTATGCTTCTTTTTTCTTCTTCTTTTATACTCCCTTTTTAATACTTTTCTTCTTCTTCTTTTCAGGATCTACCTTGAAAACATAGGTTGCATCTATTATAACCAATGTCATTGCTTTGTTTGTTTATTTACTTTACATTTTTTCATGTAAAATTTTCTTTAAAAATTAAAATTAAAAAGTAACTATCATAACTATTATGAGCATGTACACTGTTTATGATTTAGATCAACTTTTTGGACTATAGTAAGCTGATATGCAGAAAAGTGTTTCTAATCCATTCTAATACTCAAAAGAACAAATGTGTAGAAAGATAGGAAGGGTACATATATAGATAAGGAAAAAGGGTTCAACTCACATCAGTTCACTGGGTGCAAAATAGCAAGTCATAGTGCATTCCTCCTGAATTTAGTGGGTAAGTGATCATAAGTTTGCAGCCGAGTCATATCTCATCTTACACAAACAAAACACTGTGAATATGTAGACTTACCTAACCAATTTCTTGAACTAGAGTTAGAGGTGCCATTCAAATATGAGATAAAGTAAACCTTAAAATTACTTTTACAGCTATCTAAAGAATACTTAAATGCTGAAGACATGTGGCAAAGTTGGTCTTTCCTCACAATGGGTAAAGAGCTTTTCACAGTAAAGATCTTCACTGAAATTGAATTTTGAAGTAAGTGTGGAAGTAACTTTTCAGGTAGAACATCAAAAGAACTTCACAGGGAAGGTTTTCAGTTGGACTAATGAAATGTCACAAATTACTACTTAATATAGAGAGCAGAACACAAATATTGTTTGTGAAAAAGGATCCTGAGATAAACTGTTTGTTCTTTCAATTTAAAGAGTGTGATCATACAAACTTGTGTCCTTGCTCTAAGTGTCGTCCTCATAAAACAATACTGAACCCCCAATCATAGTTCCAGCAAATGACTGGCAGAGCCTGGGATTAAGGAAGAGTCATAACATGAGAAGAGTTCAGCAGCAGAGTCAGAGGGCCCAAGATTACCATGTCTCAAGAGACTAGAAGTGTTTGCAACAAATAACTCCTCAGAAGTAAAGAACTTTTCATGAGGGATGGCCATCTCATAAGCCTCTAACAGAGTATAGCTGCAGTTGTGTGAGGCTCTGTCAGGTCATACATAAGAGTTCAGGCTGTAGAAACTGCTGAGAATAATATCTTAATATATTTATTTTAGTGGTTATTGGCATTCCAGAAAGCCCTGGAATCCTACCATATTTTGCTTGCTAGTGTTTTACTCTGAACTCTGCCTTTTAGGATCCCATATACAGTTCTAGCAAGACTTGTTTGCCATCACCTAGTCCTTGTCTTTAGATTCTTCTTGTGTTAGTTTTGTGCTGGCTGTGTGAGGCACTACTAGTGCTGAATTTGGACTGTTTGATCTTGCTCATGGGACTGTTACTTTCACTATGGCACTGTGGGTGAGGACCCCAGATATCATCTTCATATCAAACAATTCGGCCTTACCTTGACCTTTTTCCAGCCACCCCACTCCACACGTTTGCGGGGTTCTCCGGACAAGCACGGACAGAGTGTGGCCGCTAATGGTTTTATTTTCCAGACTCTATTGTGGCCAGCAACTCAAGCCTCGCTCGTAGCTTTAGGGAACTCGTAGCTTTAGGGAACTTCCATCTGCAAACTTCACAATAGCGGCACGGCTCTCAGCCAAGCCATTCCTTTATGTTGGGCCATCAGTGTACCGGCCATGCTATTGTCATCAAGAGCAAATCCAGTCATGTAAACTTGACCTTTGCCAAATCTTTTGTCCAGCGCTAAAACTCCTGGCTTGCCATAGCTGGTAGGCACAAACTCCCCTATAAAAACCCCACATTTCCAAATGGTCTTTGGACTACTTTGGACTTCCATCCCGCCTTGCTGCCGGTTGTCTAAGGAACTCCCCTCAGCTAACCACACTGAGCTTTCTTCCCCGGAACCCCGCTCTTCTCCAGGACTACGAGACCAGGTGTCGTATTGCCTTTCCCAAACACATCTCCGTTTTTCCTTCCCAGTTAGTTAGTTTATGTCTTGTCTTTTGTGTTTCTTGTCTTTAATAAAGAATTGTTTGTTGCTTTGAAAACCTTGTCTAGCCGCTCTCTGACCCGCCACTGTATACATTGGGTTAAAGATCTTGCTAAAGTTACCTTGCCTCTCCCTTAGCCAAGAGAGTGCTCCAGCTAAATGTCCCCAGCTTGTATTTTTATTTGGCAATTTGGGTGCCCCTCCCAGGACCCCCCAACACACAGGGTAACAGGACCTACTGGCCTGGAGTCAGGACAGAAACATACACATTGCATTCCTTCCCCTTCCTTACTTGTTGAATCAGAAATGCTAGAGGTGGGTATTTGTCTGGTTTCTGCTTGACTGTGCTTTGTCCTTGGGTCCATCACAGTCCTCTTAGAAGCTATGGTAGCAAACCTAACAGGCATGCTAGAAAACCTAACTTAATCCAACACTGAACAACTTAACATTTGAATAATCTTTGAGGCCTAGTTCTACGCTGAATCTCAGACCATTTGAGCCTTGCACAAATAAAAATGGAGTAAATGAAGCCTATCTAGCCCTATGATACCAACAAAGCCTGAAACATAACTAGCTCTAGCAGGCCCAGCAGTTGGTGGGACCCAATGGAACCTGTTAGGCCTACACAAGGTCTATCTGGGCCTATCAGACTGTCACCAGGCTCAGCTGGTCTTATTGGGCCTCCACAGGGTTGAAGTAGGCCACATGAGACCTATCCAAGAGCTGAAAAGACTGTAGAGGGCTATACAGGGCCTAATTGAGCCCAACTGGACCCAACAAGTCCTATACAGCATTCATGGTGCCCTATCAGGACTAGAGGGGCTGCAAGATGCCTACCAGGGCTCAATAGTACTTCACAAGGTTTACAGGGCCTTTATGAGGACTTTCTAGGCCTATAAAACTTTCACGGGTCCTACCAAGGCTCAAACACACTACCCAAGGCCTATAGGGACTTTAATGGAGTTTGACTAAGCCTATAGGCCTGCATGAAGGCTACTGGGCCCAATAGGACATATAAGACCTATCAGGCCTTTGTGGAGACAAGCCCTGGGCCTTCACAGGTCTAAAAAGACCCTGGCTCAGCTAATTACCAAGGACTATTGGCCTAAATGAGCCTATAAACTGGGCCTTGCAGATGACCTAAATGGGGCCTATGAAGTTCCAACAGCGCTCCACACTCACTCAAAACCACTCCCTCTGGGACCACTCATCACTCACCCAGATACCTCCCACCTGCAAACTCCTTCAGCCTGGACATGAAGGCAGTCTGCCCAAGCTTCATCCCAGTAAAAGCCAAATCATGTGACAGTACTGACAAACATGCTCACCTGGTGCCCAGCCTCTTGCTCTCAAATGCCCTGAACCCAGACATGAAATAGTGAATCCACCAACACCTTTCTACAGTCCTATCCCAGCGAAACCAGATCTCACAGTGTCACCAACCAACATGCTCACCTGTTGCAGAATTCCACTGTCAAGCCAACAGGCAGCAAAGACTCTGCTTCCTGCTCAGTGATGCCATCTGTCCATTCAGGATCACAGTCAACAACCATGTAACAAGGGCAGAGAGACTTTAAATAGTCCCTGACTCTGTCTCAGCAAGCACAGCATCATGATGCCATTGAACTTGATATGAAAACTATGGTCTCTCTCCATTGGACATCAGCAAAGGTACCTCCTCCCTTGCACTAGCTAGCATCATGTGGGATCAGAGTCTTATTATCTTATTTGCACAGTTCTGCCATCACAATGTCCATAATGGGGAAAAGTGTGTTGTGTAAAAGTTTACTGTGCTTGATGTGCATGTAAATATAACATCATTGTGATGGAGTTTTAGGTGGTGTGGCTATCCTGAGTGCCAGAGTAACCCAGCAACAGGTTGCCAGGCAATCAGAACAGCTGTTCAAGAGAGAAACCCAGCCCATTAGTGTGAGGGAGGGGCTGGAGGCTTGAGAGGAGAATATGCATAAAAGACTCACACCAAATGTCATTTTAGGTAGTCCTTTAGCCAGAGAGAGCTCTGGGCCATTTCTGTACTACACTGTTACAGTGCTATTATTCTACTTTCAACACTCTATGGAATCAGAATTCTCAGCCAGTGAGCTCTTTGGCCTCAGTAAACTACAAACTCCAGAATTCTGCAGGATGTTGAAAGTGGAATAATAGTACTATAAGAGTATAGTGTGGAAGTGGCCCTGGAATAAAGTTTCTCAGTCATCTAAGGGAGGGTTGCATGAGTGGTAAGGTTTGTTTCTTGGGGAAAGCCTAAAGAGAGACCCAGGAGAGAAATCAAACCTTTTTTGAATCTGGCCAGAAAGTGTGACCTAGATTTGAAGGATGAACCTTTGGTAATAGCGTAGCCAAAGGGCTGCTTGTTTTATTGTTGCTTATATGAGGATTTCAAGACATAAGGAAATATTTAAAATAACTTTAAAGAACTGTATTTGCTTCAGATTGTATATGAACTCCATTTCTTTGTTCTGTTTGTTATTTTAATAACGATTATAGTTTATTTTTATAAATTTGGTCTCAGCTGACCAATATACAGTATTTAACACCCAACCAAAAACATGCTGCCATAAAAGTCAAAAAAGGATTCTAGTTAACCATTGAAACACCTCACTTTTTACTCAGAAGAAGTGTTTAAAATGGAAGGCAGAGGTATGTTTCTGAACTGACAGGGTGCTTTATCGGATTTGGAGAACTGCCCTACCCATATGAGAGAGAAAAAGCAAGCATCCCATCCTGTTCTCTATGTGCAAAGACTCTTAGAATAATCCAGACATCAGTAAAAATAATATAAAACAGTACCGGTAATTGACTTCAGATGCACAATCTAAAAATACAGCATAAAAAATTTAGAGACAACAGTACAGGTAGGGGAAAAGAAGAAAGACTGAATGTTTCATGTTAGGAGTCTCCTCATCTCATTAAAGGGTTGCTTGATAACAGGTGGGGAGGGACAAAGCTTGATGGAGATGGGTTTTGAGAGAGAACTGATGATATCCCTGCTTTCATCCTTTCCTCTGTCTTTCTCAACCTTCTACTAATTTTAAAACATTTACATGTTGCCTGTTACCTGAAGAATGCTAGTCAACTGTGTGGAAATACCTATAACTCTAGACATCTGTCACTGATGTTTTTGACCTATAAGACATGCATACTTAGATTGATGTAACTTTTAGAAAAAGGTGTGTGTGCAAGCTTTTGGAATGTTCGAGAAGGAAAATGTCCTGCACATTCTTATAAGAAAGTAATGTCCCCATTCTGAACTTTAGATGCTTAGGACACTACTATTTTATGGTACAGAGGGATGTTTATAATAATTTACTATTCTTTGATTGCAAGTTAACTATTAAAATTATCACTCTGTACCATAGGTCAATGACATCAGTGACAGATATCTTAAGGTATAGGTATTTTCACACAATTGGATTATGTTAGCTGAACATGGGGAGGTAAGTTTAATAGGATTTATAGTAAAAGAAGAAGAGAAAGAGGGAGAAAAATAGCCTCGGTTCAGGCTGTGAAACTTTCAATACAAGCTGAGTCCTTTCTTGGGTTTCTAGATGAGTACACACTGAGCTGGCTTTGTCAGTTTCAAAACATTCTTCTCAGATATATATAGTACATCACATTGCTTGACCCAAGCCTTGCTACCAACTCACTGTTTAAAAGAATAAAAAAGTGCTGTAGTCAGAATCTTTTTATACTTAAAGATCTATATTACATACCACTGCAAAAGTTTTTGGTTCATTTCCAAGGAAAGAAAAGAAAAGAAAAACCCTGACAGATAATAGTGCACAGCACGAAAGGGGCTGTCTGGTTTTAAGGAGACAGATAATAACCCATTATAGCTTTGATAGCATTCTAATACAGTGCTGATTGTTCTTTTCTCCAAGTATAGCTATCAACTTGGTGAAAAGCAGTACTTTGAGGATATTCCAGCATGGCTTGAGCTATTGAATTCAGCTGTCAACATCACAGCAAAAATACATTGTATGGAATTGTAATCAAAGGTTTATCATCCTGAAAGATGATAAGATGCTGGTCAGAATTGTAAAGCCATGTTTCTCTGTGAACTGTGCATTGTAGTGGGATTTAAACCATTTCATATATTGCTGGCTAAGAGCTATTTTTTCCCCATTTACAACTACACTGAAATGTGATCGTTGTGTGAGTTTGCCTATATACAATAGCTGTCCCTGCTCTTCCTCATTTATTTCAAAAGCAGGTAATTCTGCCCTCACTGGCTATATACACACTTTGTACCTCACCATGAGGGACTGAACACTATTTCCTAAATCCAGTTGCTAAACTGAACTAGAATAGGGCTCCTGAATAACTTGAACATGCACGTCTGAACTAGGAATGGAATGGATATTTGATAATTTCCCAAATGTAGTTGAAATCAAGTTGGCAAATACCACCAGGAAGAAAAATAGCACTTGGAAGGTTCTCACAATTCATGGGAATTTTTGGCTTGTTTATTTTTGGCACAGCAGAACAATACAACTTTGTCAACTCTCTTCAGCCTTAACAGCTGCACAATTAGAATACAATAGAACTTTGCAAGGCTAAGTTGTGATGAGTTTTCTGCCCATTGTGAGAAAAAAAAATCTCAAATATTTTGAAAGGAAAAAAATACCAATGTCTTTCTCTACATCTCTCAGGAAGTGGGAACATTGAGAATTTCCATCCTTAGTGTGAAATTGACAAGTAATGACTGAGCCAATGGCTCTACTCTAGTTGGAACTGGAAATTGGATTTTGGCTTATTCACAGTATTTGAATAGCAGTGATATTCTTTTCTCTGTGGTAGTGCACATTTTCCAGCGTAGCTGATTTCCAGATTTCCAACTGAAAGAAGATGAAGATGGAAGAGATAAAGAGATAGAGATAGAGATAGATAAAGAGATTAGATAGGTAGATTAGATAGATAGATAGATAGATAGATAGATAGATAGATAGATATTATTTTTCTGTTGTCCAACTGGAAATGACCTTGGTGCAATTTATAAAATATTCTGGAAAAAAAGATACACATTGAAAACAGTATTTTATGCATAGAAAGTTGCATTTACTGCACATAAAATAGCATTCAATAATATGTATGCACAAAATATCTGCTTATAAAAAGCTGTTTTACGCACAAACTACGTGAAATTGTGCAGAATCTAACTAAGTTTCACTGAAGATTCTGACATCCAAAACCATTTTTTAAACCCTAAAAGTTGTTGTTTTTTTTTAAAAAAAAAAAAAGGAAAAAAGAAAAATACTCGTTAAGTTAAGCTATGACAACTAGGGGAAGGAATCAATTACAATAATTGTTCATTGGAAGCTGTTTCTTCTTAATCTCTAAGCATGACTATAGACACTGTTGATACTCAGAAGAAATATGGTTAAATACTGAAGGTGCAGCAAAACTGAAATGCTTATTTATATAATACTTCATTAGGGTATAACTTTAGCATCCAAGTCAGCCCAAAATATGTTGATGAACAGTTTAATAAATCTTGGTGCTCCAGTTCCTGGCTTGATTGCGATTCTCCCACAATGAAAATGGTGTTTGGTGCCAGAGTAGATATAAAATAACTGATATGAGTAATGTATGAGTTAAAAAGCAGTCATACTGCACCCTATGCAGCTGAACAGTATTATTTCCATATTAATTCTTTGTTCTCTTTCCACTTGGCAAATATTGAGAAGTAGTTTGTAATGATTGACTGGTGCCACTGGAAAAGACTTGGACATTTGGTTCTTACTGGAGCATTAGTGATCAATAATATAAATTGCAATTGTTTTAAAGATGGATGTTCCTAAATATGTAATCCATTTGAAAGGCTGCAATGTTGCGAAATGAATTTTGGGTATTGTTGCTAGAGATGTAAATCTTTACTTATACCAGTCTTGCATGCAAAAAGAAAGAATTTAGAGAGCTCTCCCTCCACTGGGCTAGATTGGACAAGTTTGTGTTCATTTTTGGATGCCTTTCCAAAAGGGACTTTTTGGAGAAAGTGTTGTTTGCAAAAGGAAGGGGTTTTCTCTCTCTCTTTTTTTTTACTTGTATTTTAACATGAAAATAATGTTGGACAGAAGACGTTATCTATAATGTAAAATGTACTGTCTTCTGTGGAAAATTTTTTGAAGGTTTTGCACATTTTTTTGCAAAAATATTCCAAATTGAAAAAAAAAACAAGAAAAAAAAACAGTTGTCACTTTTGTGACAAAGATACACCTTTTCATCTTCAGACACATTGGATAGGTAAACAGCATACAAATTAAATGGGTGATATAATTGTGATCATGTCAGTTGAGTAGCTATGTAAAGTCTATTTACACTTTCAAGTAGGTAGGGAGAGACCCTACCCACAAGCAAAACATGTTTACTGAGTATGTGTGATGGCTGAAATTAAAGTTCACATAGCATATCAATTGTGATTAGTTTAGACTAGACTAATTTAAGCAAATTTAATATACATTATGTATTATATCTTTCAAATTATTAATTGGTGGTTGGTACCCCTCTGGAAATGTTGCGGTGGGAGGCTGATGAAGAAGAACAAGATTTAATGTCTATTGGTTTTATTGGTAGATTACGGATGTGAATGAATACTATTAGTGTTATGTTTTGTAGATTAGGAGGATCTATCTGTCAATAATAACGTTGGTAATACAATAATCAAGGGTTGATGTAGAGGAGAATATGTTCAATAGGATAAATTCTATGTTAGATGATTGGATTAATCAGCCTTTTTCTTTCTCTTATAATGAAGAGATATATTTTATATATTTTATTATATTCTTTGAGAATATAAAAATGCTGTCACCTCATTTAAGGGAGAAGGTCTTTATTTTTTGGTTTTCAAGTTACATAGATATTAAGTAATTGTTGTGTATATTTGATATTTATATGTTGTATGTTGTTAGATCTAGTTTAGATTAATATAATTGTAGTGGTCTGTATCTTTTCTGTTTTAATAAAACATATTATTAAAAAAAATTATGACTAGTTTCGGGCAAATCACTGTCCCTCATTTTTGACCTTTCTGCTCCCCCTCCTTCCAACTATGCAAGATCTCTGGCACTATGCCTTTATAAAGAAGTATTGTAAGCCACTGTGAATTTTAACACTGCTAAGGAAACAATTTCTCACCAATTGGGGTAATAAAGAGACCAGACAGAGACTGAGTTGAAAAATAGGGCACTTTAATTCTGACCTATTTATTCTTTAACTCCTGAAAGCTTTAAAAAGGGAGGGGAAGCTGAGTTGTGAGAGCAGCTGAAACAGGTGGATTGACTCCAACCTCTTTCCCAGTTTCCCCAAGCAAGACACCTGAGCCCCAAGAAGAACCTAGAAGCTGTGTTGCTCCCTAGCTGCCTACAACTGCGAGGCATACATGAGACTCCCTCCTCTAAGCTGCATGATTTAAAGTGAGAGTCTGCCTCTCAGGCCAGCTCCAAGAAAAGTCTCCTTCCACACCCCACTACTCACATGACCTCAAGAGGCAATCCCACAGCTCTCTCCTTTACTAAAAGGGTACTGTAGGTGTTTACCAAATTCCTATGTTTCACCACTACCGCCCACAGATAAGGGACAAGTGTCTATTTAGCCCCTATCCCCCACCAGGCTGGCCAAAAGGAACCTCAATTCCTGCTGGAGATCTGCAAAGAATAGCACATTGCCAGTACCTGACAAATGAACACTATGGGCTCTGAAGAGCTCAGGCATCTGGAAAATTATCTGCAGATGCGGTAAGAAGCAGCCCAACCTCTTCACCAGGGCATTCCAAATTTCCCTATTCACTAATTTCTATGCTTGGTCAATGCATTGTGTGTCTCCTTCTCCCCACCATACCTACCAGGGCAAGATGGCAGACCACATTATAGCCACATTAGGTCAGTTATGCTGTATGATCTTAATGTCATACAACACTATGAATATTAATATTGCTATCGAAACAATTATATTAAAGTTCAAAACATTTTCATTTGTCAATTCCTGTTCTGCATCCAGTGTGGAAATACATTAAAAACAACTTGGTGTCAACATGATGAAAGATAAATGCACACAATTATTATCTTCAATATAATTCTCAATGTTTCATAGGAAGCATTATGCAAAAAAAAAAGTTATTTATTTTGATTTGAAAAATTTGAAGGATCTTATAAAATAGTTAGGGTGAAGAAGAAAAAACACCTAAATGTCATTGGCTTTCAATTTCTTTAAAACAAATTTTCACACAAATTATAGTTATCTGCATAATAAGCACTTGAAAATACCAGACCTTTGAAGCTTGTCAGATTACACATTAAAAGCTTTGTTATACTATGTGTGGCCTGCCATTATTGCCCATAAATAAAACTCATTTTTAAAGAGCTGTTTGGTTTATCATAACTTCTGATTCTAGCTCAATCGTATATGTGAAGCTTATAATATAAATACTGGAAATATATTGTCCCACATTTCCAGCAACTCTCCGTTAGTTTGTTGGAAAGTTATTCCAGATGTAAATCAGCTATCTCCATCCTCCCAAAATAGTTATTAATGTTCACTACTATGCATCAGTGTAATAGTGGTTGCACAAAGAGAAAGTAGATGTTGCTGTTCTTTAATTTTACAAAGTAGTTGACATAGCTGTGTACACCAAAGCACTGGAAACAAAAACTGTTGGGCAGAGAAATACATAATAAGATAGCACTGTTTGTAGTCCTGTAGAGAGCACTATGTTCTATCACTTTGCCAGGTGAAATGGTGACATATATGAGCTATCAGACTGATGGAACTTTGCTGCCCCAAACAAGCATGCAATGCACTTGAGGGAGGGATAGGGAGAACAAGTGTGGAAAATAGGCTTCCCATCTGCTTCTGAAAAATGTGGATGCATTTCCTTTGAACATATTTTGTCTTTTAAGATGATTTTTCTCTCTCATAATGAACTATACTCTACTTGAGCTGACTTAGCTCCCTGTGGCTTTCAATTTTCAATTTACTTCAGCTTGGCTTAACTGCTGACTAATGTCAGCACTGTGCACATCACGGTGATTGGAACATCTCAAAATAGGGAAATGGGATGAACTACATACGAAAACATTGATTTTTTTTTTTTTAATTGGAACTGCTGGGAACCTGGTAATGCTTTGCCTCTAATTGTGGTATCAAAACAAATAGTCAACCTGAATCACGAAACAGGCTTCACAAATGGCAATTGCATGTTTCTTCAACTCCTCTTTCTCTTATGGTTGCTACCCAATGTCATGGCATCTACTGCTGTCTATCCTGATGTGAGAGGAAAATATCCCTTTCCCACAATGGTGGTATGAGGCACCCCTTCCTGCTCAGACCACAGGCTATTAATGCTGGGAGTATAATATTGTATGTTTTCCCATCATACCTTTGATCATTACCAGCTGCTTCTGATAACAATGCTAAAATGTAAATCCTTGTGATCCAGTCATGTTTCAATAGTTCCAATCAACATTTTGATTTCATGGTTTCAGGGCTTTTTTAAACTATTGTATCTCCCTGCAAAAAAACCAATATCTTCAGAGGCCTTATTAATTGATAAAGCTCTTTCAAGGTAATATTTTTGTTAACATTTCAACAGCTCTGGAGGGAAATAACTACAGGGAGAAAAGTAGCTGAACAAAAAAGATACATGAGTATTACTGTTACATTTAATTAGGCACAGGGACTTTTTTTTTAAAATGCTATTCTTATTGAAATATTTCTGAATCTCCAAATATTTCTGAGATATTTCTTTATCTTATTTCTTTTGGAATCTGGTGACAGTCTAAGGTTTTGTTTTTTTTAATACAATCAATTAATCAGTCTATTTCAGGTCATTCCATTTTCAGATGTATTCAGTAATGATTATGCATTTTTTCCCATTCAGAATGCATGAAACCTTGCATTTAGTTTCCCCATGCAGTTTCCCTTACATCTCCAGTGCAGCTTTTATTAATAAACCACTTTGAGACACATCATTCCCTAATATAATGCTATACAGGTGCCCTTGCCTTTTGCTTTAATATGTTTTAGTTGTGTTTTAAAGAAATAATAGTAGTATGATGATGAAGATGATGATGATGCCTAAAGAACCCCACTAAAAATTACAAGTGCGGCTTACTTGCAGAACTGGGGTACATTTGCAGAACTAACTTGTAGAAATGGGGTACAATTTAGGCCATTTCATTGGGGTCCAACATGAGATGTTGCTCCAGGAACAATACTCTCTTGTTTACACCAATTTCTGGAGTAATCCCCACACCATAGACATCTGTCCGGACAACCACTCTCAGAATGGGTAAATGGAACTACTGAGATTTATAGTGAGATTGAGTGGGGAAATAATTCATCCATTTTCTTATTTAGGGTTTAAAATAATAGTCAAAAATTTTCTCATTCTAGATGAGAAAGATAGCACTGACATGTTGAAATGCCACATTCTAAATAAACAAATAAATAAATGGTCAAATGAATAAATAAATAAATGACAATGACTGTGAAATTTTGCTAAAAAAAATTATCTTACCCCAAAAAACCTGTTGCTGACAAAATGAAGGGTTTTTTTTTACCTGTATGAAGCAAGCATTGTTCTTT
Source organism: Ctenosaura bakeri (assembly GCA_948474755.1). Taxonomy (NCBI): domain Eukaryota; kingdom Metazoa; phylum Chordata; class Lepidosauria; order Squamata; family Iguanidae; genus Ctenosaura; species Ctenosaura bakeri. The sequence continues at coordinate 268,846 of CAOLHI010000803.1, forward strand.
GTTCAAAGTTGTTTCATTTTGCTCACTAATTTTTGTGCCAAAAACACCCTTCATCTTTTTTTTTTTTGAAAGATACAAATGTGCTAATCACTGAAAAAATACCAAAAGACACATTGAGAGAGAGAGAGAGAGAGAGGAGGAGGAGGAGGAGGAGGCGGTGGCGGCTGTTGTGAACTTGTCCAGCAGGCACCAAGAAAGAAAGAAAAAATATTGTGAGTGACAATAAAATATACAAGGTTCTAGATTGTCAGTCACCTCTCTGTTTTTTCCTCCTTAGCTCTTCATAGTTGTAAATAAATTTGGCGTAATTTGTTTCTATAATCTTAACACTGGAACACCTGCAGTGTCCTCATTGCCCCCTTACATGTGGGATAACTATATAAGGTTGTTTAGTACGCAGAAAAAAAAAATCTTCTCCATTTAGTACATAATTTTTGGATCAAGAACTACATTGCATTATTTTGAGAGGGATACAATTAAAAAAAAATTATGATCTGTATTTTGAAGTAAATTAGGTCAGTTTGCTGGATCTGATTAAAATGTTCCCCACCCATAAGTCTAAGGATGTGCAAAGACAACAAAACGGAGAAGGAAGCAGAAAATTGAATGAAGACCACTCTAGGCCCCTGCATGAACTGGACTATTCTTCTTTTTCTTTTCATGGCTTTTGCCTCAAAAACTATCCTATTAGATAGACCATTACTGTTGTTGTGTGCCTTTTATTCATTTCCAATTTATGGTGACCCTAAGGTCACCCTATCATGAAGTTTTCCTGAGTTGAGAGTGTGTGATGCATCCAAAGTCACCCAGTGGGTTTCCAGGGCCAAATGGGGAATCCAGTCCCCCCCCCCCACACACACATATATATCTATTTACACATAAATGTTATAATGAGCTTGGAATATCTGAGTGAGGTGACAAGTTCATTATTGGATCATGGTGGGGAAAGATGGTGTTGAACTACATCTTCCATATGCTGGCTGGAAGCTCTGAGTGGTGCAATCTAATGACTTCTAATGACTTCTGGAGAGCCACACCCCTGTGTTGGCCATTACATACTATAAATAACAAAACAGAAAGATTAAGATGTCCTTCATTCTGACGATTTTTTGAATATTTTCTAATATTCTTCCAATTCCTAATTGTGATCAACATTTTCTGTGCAAGAAAGATCCTTTTCTGTCTGAAAAACAAGATTTCACCACAGAAAGATTAATTCCTGGGCATGCCGGTTTTTCGCTATAAATATACATATCACTCTAACATCTATTTTCTGTAGTATATCTCAAGCTTTCAAACCAATCTACACACATTGTGCAAAGTTGTATGTTACATATCTTTAATATTTTGAGGTTATAGGTTTCTACTGTTAGGTACTCACAATATAACAATGCAATCATAATAACAATAAACAGCCTGAAATGTCACAATGAGAACTGCAACCCTGCAGTAATTAAACCAGTCCAGCAGGAAAGGTTAAGACTTAAGCTTAATAAGGAAATCCCTTTCTCATGCAATGGGAATCAGTAATAAGGAAAAGGAGAAACAAGCTAATTAGTTATGCCTGCTACATCACATTACCATGACCTATCACCAGTCCCACCACTTTTATTGTGCTGAAAAGCAAACGCACACGCACACGCACGCACACATACACACACACACAGAGGAAGCTTGTTATATTTGTGTTATCCACCAGTACAGTTTGTTTGGAAGCCTGACTATGCCTGCTTGACACATGAATCACATGAATAAAACTATGAAGATTAATTCAAATTTAGGCCCTTTCCACACGGGATTAAAAAAACAGTGTAGAGCAACCTCCACGGAGGTCATCTACACTGTAATGTGGATTGGGGTGCACTACGTTTGTGTAGTTCCACACCCCAATCCACGCAGGGGCGACCGGAAGTGGCACCGCCCCGTGCTTTTTGAAAACCATTTGTTTTGTGATTTTTAAAAGGCACAGGGCATGCAGCCCCATCCAGCCCCGTCGCAGCGCCGGTATGGATCTGCAGGCGTGTGCAAGAGCGTGCCTGCAGATTGCGCGGGGGTGGGATTTCCAGCTGGCGAGCTTCTCCAACTGGCAGAGAGCCTCCGCCAGTCGAAAGCCGCCATTTTGGGCACTGCCGGACACCGCAGACGCCGCTGAATGTGGAGCGGCGAAACAGGCTGCTCCATGCAGCGACGGAATAATGTAAGCCCTGTTTCTGCGTGGAGCAGCCCGTTTCTCCGCCTGCGTGTGGAAAGGGCCTTAGTCTCATTTCAAGCAGTCATATTGAAATGAATGGAACTTCTTGGTGAAAACTGATTTTGAATACAATGGCTTTGCTTTAGGTAGCCTGTAGAATGTTTGGGTCTATTCTAATTTTAATTTAGACAATCGTATGTAATATGAGGAATTTGTTGTTGAATTATTGTTACCAAGAGAGGGAAAGAATATTCAAACATATTCAAAACATGATAGAAAGACATGTATTTTGTGTTTGTTTTCAAATTCTGAGAAACTGTGAGAAGAATCCTGGATTTATGAGAATCTTCACAATTTGCACTCATTCTGTGCAAATTTCAGACATAGTAGTTTTGCACAGAAAACAACATTTCCGTGTAGGAAACAGCCTTTTCTGTATTGAAAACATGATTTCAATGCAGAATATTAATTTCTTAGTAGAAAATGCTGTTTTCTATGCAAATCAACCATGTGCAAATTTGATGCAGAATAAATCCCCAATTAGAATATTTTATATGCAGAAAACCACCTTTTTTTCCTTTTTTTTTAAATGGAAAATAAAATTTCAGTGCAGATATATTAATTCCTTCATAGAAAATATTGTTTTCTACACTAACCAACCATGTTTAATTTTTTTCTCTGTGGAAATTAATATTTGTGTGTTGAAATATAACTTTCCACATGGACAAGGTTGTTTCCTATGACAAAAATAGTGGTTTCCCTGGAAAACAACCACATGAATTTTTTTTTTCATAGAATAAGTCCCAACTTGCAAACATCTTTGAAAAATGTGTAGTTTTACTTTACAATTGTTACCATTTTTATTTCTTCAGATTTTTCATAGTTTCCAAACCTTGTAAGGAATCTCATGTAACAACAAACTAGATAGCACTATATTGATTCATAGGTTTTATTCAGATTAACATTTTTGATACTTTTATGAGAAGAAAACAACTATTCCCAAGATATTTGCCTTCTCTTTTCCTTTATTTACAAAGGGAGAAGACACTGTTGGTCCCAAATGGCGTGTGTATGTATGCAGTGGATTCCCTAAATCCATCAAACCCCTCCTCCCCTTGGTTCAAATATAGATAGTGGTTCAGGGAAATCACAAATACAGTGATTTCTCAATTGCTTTGTAGGAGAGATAGAAAGGGAAATGGTCTTGTACAACTCTAATATTCTTCTCTAATTTTGGGTTTTTCTGCTGTTTTTAGTAAGCTATGTTATGCAGTGGGGGGAACAGGTTTTCCTTTTGTTTGCCTCCCAATAAATAAATAATAAATATCCACAATTGCAGTTCACAGGACTATATAAAGTTCAGTTTGGGTAAAGATTCACCATACTCTACAACAATAAATAAATAAATAAATAAATGCTGAATATTTTAATACTCATTCAATTGCTGAGACTTATCTCTGTATTCATTTATTTCTCAATAAGGCCAGATAGGTACCTGTTGAACGGTTAGGACTAAGGGTTTTTCAGGTCAAATATTATTTAATAAAAGGTAAAAAGAGCTTAACATAAGCCTGCTGATCAAAGAAGAAGAAAAAATCAAAGTGAAACACTTTTATTATTATATTATAATATAGGCAGTCCTGACCTTTTAACTTAGGAGTGAGGATTACAAGATTAAAGGTTTTAACATAACAGATCTCTCCAAATTCTTTATCTATCAAATCTAAATTTATCACTTGGATGAAATTTGCTTACAAAGCTGACACACTTAACTTTAAAAAATGAAGCTTAATTTTTATGACATCCAGCTGTTTAATTGAAATACACACTGCATTAACCCTAACTAATGAGAGCTCACTTGCTGGAGTCCTTTATGAAGTCTTCAAAGAGATGTATGTATTCTTAGCAGATACTATTTTTGACAGGTTTTTTTTTTCCTGGAGTGATCTTGAGCAACAAAGACTGATCAGCAAGAAAAAACCTTTCCATGCTTCAACAATATGCTGTTATACTCTTTTGTTTTATTATTGGTTATCTTTTTAAATGGGTTTCATTCTATAGAAGGTGCATTTTACAGTACATTTTTTTATGATTTCAACTTATAGTTGTTTTGTTTCCCACCCCACATCTGTTCTAATTTTTGTAAACCACTTTGAGCTTTGGTTATGTTGGAAAATTCACTTTTGAAGATAAAAGATTGTCCTTAATCAAGCTGTTAAGGAGGGCATGTAAGCTTTCTCATCTACATGAATTGCAGTACAATCCTGTATACATCTACTAGAAGTAAGCTTTATTGGTATTAGTTAGGGATGAAATTCTTCACAAAATTTCTTCTCAGAGGTAACAATTTCAGCAATTTTCTTCTCACTGCGAGAAAATCTTCAAAAAACAAAAAAAAGTTTTCAAACGCTATTCACAATTCAGAATTTATTCTGCACAAAATTAATATCTGATTATTTTGCATAGAAAACTGAATGTACTGCATAGGAAAAAGCTTTTTCTACATGTAAAATAATACTTCAAAATGGAAATAGTAATTCCTGCACAAAAATGTTTTTTTCTGAACCAATAGTAGTGCTTTCTGTGCAAAAAGAAAAAGAAAAGAAAAAAAAAACCCTGAAAAGTAAAAATCCTCATCAATCCAGGATTCTTCTCATCAGAGTTTCTCAACACTTGTTTTTTTTTTTTTTTTGAATATTTGAAAATATTCTTTCCAACTCTACCAAGAAAGTCTTCAAAAACCACACAGGTTTTGAAGGCTATTCACAATTATGGACTAATTCTATGAAAAAGTCTCATGTTGTTTTTTGGTTAAAAAGTCAGGATTTTCTGTGCTGAAATATTATTTTCCATGCAGAAAATGCAGTTTTCTGAGAATAAATGGGTGCAATTGGAGATTTATTCTGTGTAAAATTCTTGAATGGTTGATTTGCATAGAAAACACAGGAAAAAAGGCCTTTTCTGCAGGGGAATCAATATTTCTACGTTGAAACATTATTTTCCACTCAGAAGAGGTGGTATCCTGTACAGAAAACAATTATTTATTTGCAAAACTGTAAGTCTGCATAAATAAGTCCCAAACTGCAAAGATTCTCATCAGTCCAGGATGGTTGTCACAATTTATCAACAGTAGAGAAACATCTCTCTCTCTCTTTCTTGAGAGAGAGAGAGAGAGAAGAGAGAGAGATACACACGCACACGCACACACACACACACATTCTCAAAGATTTTCAAATATTCTTTCCATCCCAAATATTTAAGGATCTTATTCTCATTTAAGTGTACATAAAAGATTGTATCTCATTTTTTTCTTGTAGCTTGTGCTTGCAGTCACAAGTCCCAGTATTCTAGTGCAAGATTGCTAATCTAGGAATTCAGAATGAATGCAACACCATATGAATCTACAATGCTCAGATTTTTATTTAATTATATTTTAGCTCCAACTGCATCCTGCATAGGTTTCATGTATATTTACTCAACTTTATTAATTACATTTATATCACATTTCCCCGCCCTTTCCTCACAATGCCTTTCATAAGTTTTCTCTTTTCCACCTTATTCCCATAGCAACAAAGAGAGGTAAATCAGATTTGGGGAGAGAGAAAGGTCAAAAGTCATCCTCTTTTCTTCTATATGACATGGTTGCTGGAGAACTCTTGCCCATTTTAGCTTTTCCTGTCACTCTATGCAATCATTGCAAAGGGAGATTGATAGCGAAAAATAGCACTGTGGCTATTTAAAATGTTAGAATAAAAAGGTAAGGAGAGGATATGTAATTGTCTTAATACAGAATGACAACAAAAGCTGTGCATGAGCAGGGGTTTGTTCAGAACACATTGCAGCATATTCAGAGTGTGAAGTGGACAGTAGTTTAGAAACATATCTCTTTGTTCCTTTTTCTGGCAGGTATGATTTAGATGACAGGAACCATGTGACGTCATGGATTTGTATTTGCAAATGTTGTTATTTTATGTATAATAGAGCATGAGTTAAGTAGCTGTTGGGAGGGGGAGGGAATGGGGTGTTGAAATGAATGCTGATTGGTGGAATGTTTGAGGAATTTGCATAAGGCTGCTGAGTGGCACTTGAGGAATGACATTTGGGAGTTTGGTTTGAGTGAGCAGTTCAGTTAGTCAGGGGCTTGAAGAAACTAGAAGCTAGAAAAGTTTGAGGGTGTATGAGTTAGATGAGGATTAGATCAAGAGAAGGGACTTGAGTGGTAGATAAAGGTCTGAGTTAACTTAAGATGAATGTGTGTGAAAGACTGTGGTGTTTTAAATATGATATATAAATAATCTGTTATGTTATTATCGACTTCTGTAAATAAACATTTATTTATGGTTTATATATACTTTTGGCCTTTGGAAATGCTATCTGTCTGAGAACTTGGATCCAGACAAAGTGTCTGTGGTGGCAGGATTAAATATGGAGAGGTGGTATCCATTGAGGGTAGAAGTTTCATAAATCCCCATAGGCAACTTGAGGGGAACTTAGTACCCAAAGTTGCTGTCACAGAGGTGGGGATCAGGGAAAGCCCTTACTCTTGGTAAGTGCAGTAAGCACCATGGACATCTTCACAGTTGGTGGGTTAAAGGGTAGGAGTCCCATACTTGGCCACAGTATTGAGATTTCCTCAGAGAAATCCTTACAGTTGGTGGCATTTGTGGGATTGCCCAAATGTAAAACAGCTAATTGGTGGGATAGTGGTGGAAACCTCCCACATTTGGTGACATAGAAGGGGGGTAAAGGGTGGAATCCTCATATAAAGGATTGAAACCCTATAAAAAGCCCTACTGATTGTATATTCATTAAAATTATCGGCAGCAGGTGGCTTCTATTTCAGTGTGCAATAAATCTACTCATAGTTTAGACTAAGGAACTAAAGTATGAACCTTATCCCCAAAATAGGTCCAGCATCTTATTTAGCTTGCTCAAATTTTAGACTAAAACACACAGCAGCTGTTACTGACAGGAACAGAGATTCATGACTCTTAACTCCAGGCAAAGAGGCATCAGAGGAAGTGGCACCAGGACGTTATAAATCCTCTGATTCTTCTTCCATGCGCTCAGTCATGGCACAAGTTCCCATGAAGCAGTTACTAGGCCAGTTTTCCCATGGAGGCTAGCAAAGACTGCTCACAATGCTGAGCAGAGCAGGAAGGAGATGAATTGTTCATGAACCAGGGAAGTAAAGAGACCAGACACAGAGACTGGGTTGAAAAGAGCCACTTGATTCAGTTGTAGGCCTGTTTATCCTTTAACCTCTGAGAGCTTCAAAAAAAGAGAGAAAAACTTAGTGTGGAAGCAGCTGAGACAGGTGGTCTTACTCAGACCTCCTCCTCAGCTTCCCATAACAAAACACCTAAACCCCAAGAAGAACCCAAAATCTAGGTTGCTCCCCAACCAGCCTGAAACTGGAATTCCTACCTGAAAGTCATTCCCCCAAGTGAAATGATTTAAAGTGATGGACTAGTCCTCAGGCCAACCTCAAGGAAACTTTCCATCCCCACCTCCCTAGTTACATGACCTAAAGAGATGGTTCCACACATACTCTGTTCACCACAAGAGGTGTTCACCAATTTCAAACTTGTCTCCTCCACCACCTTCCACAGATAAAGGACGAGGGTCTGCTTATCCCCTATATGTCAGCAGTCTGGACAAAAAGACCCTCACTCTTTGGTGTAGATCTCCCAAGAATAACATATTGTCTGCATCTGACCATGTGAAATACTAACAGCTCTGTAGAGATCAGGCTTCTAGAAAAATTATCAAAGGGATAGGGAAGAAATAGCCCAACTCCTTCTGCAAGGCATTCTGAATTTCCATATTCATCCTACTCCATGCTCAGTCAATGTATCTCAGATCTTTTTCACTCACCACACCCACCAGGGCAAAATGGCTGAGCACATTGTAGCCAGACAAGGCCAGTTGTACTGTATGATTTTAATATTATGAATGGCTTGCCAAATAAGTGGCTTGTTCTTCAACAAACTGATGTTATTACCCCCCAGATGAACATCCAGCACATGCAGTAGAGGTCCTTGGCACTCCTCAAACAACATTGGGATTCAGCTGTGCCATTGAAGGCCCCATCTTTCCCTGACACTCAATCATAGCCAGAACACTCAATCCAAGGTGGGATCTGAAATGGCAAATACATGCTTACACACCACCCAATAGACCATACTATGACTGCAGATCAGAACATGATGATTCACTGATCCTAAGCTAGAATGTGAAAGAAACAACAATAGTAAACAGCAGAACATGTTAATATTTAAGGGATGTATATACTTTTCTGGTACGCAAAAGACCTCCAGCACTCAAAACTCTAAATAAGATGGGGACCTATGCCTAGTGCTGACACAGTAGATGCAGCCCTCATATGGATTGAATGGGTACCAATTTTGACCCCTTTAAAACACAGCAAGGATAAGGCCCTAAATGTAATGGATCAGAACTGGTATTTAGTCAAGGGCAACAAATCTGCATGGCAAAACAAAAGGTCAAGCTGTGATCTCCTAACTCAAATATAGTCCCGAAAATTATACACCAAGCATAGTGATTAGTCACTGCAGTTTTGTAGCTGCAAACAGGACCTAGCCCTGCAGTCCTGATATGTTTTGGATGAATGAATGGTGAAAGCTATATATTGCAAAGACGTAAGAAAGGGTCCTGGAACTCTAAGGCCTTCCTAGCCTTGACACCTTTTGATTGAACCACCAAATGGCTCATTCTCAAGTCCCCCACCAAAATAGGCAGTTAAATATCCAGTGTGAAATAAAAAAACTTCATATTCTGAGGTGCAAATATCTGCCCAAAATTCCCCCAAACCTTTAAGTATACCTGGGACAAAAGGTTTCCTCACTGTGTTTGTCTCCCGGGAAAAACCTTTCAGAATGTTATAAATGTGAAAATCACCCGTAGTGTCCTGGATACCCTGCACATTGAACCAAAAAGCTATGACTGACAATCAGACTGTAATTGACTGAGAAGACAGACCCTTACTACAGAGGAAGACACAATGTTGAAGCAGGTAGAGGAAAAGGCACAGACTATTCATTGTCCAAGCCCTCCTGAACAGTTACCAGGACTCCTCCTGCATGGAGACTAGCAAAGTCTTCTCCTTGCCTGCAACCTTATACAGTGCAGAAGGGAGACAAATTAATGCCTTATTAAACTCTTCATAGATTGAGAGCTTGCAAAAAAAAAAAAAAGCCTTGTTGATACAGATGACTTCTGAGGTTATTTGTTCCCTTGCATCATTGCCAAGACATTTGGGAACTCTGCCACCAGTCTGCACGAAAGCAGCCTGTAACCCACGTAGTGGCTTTTGTGGTTAGGGAGAGCAAATTGCACATAATTACGCTTTGGAAAAAAGCAGCTGTTGTTCAATCTGCAGTTCCTCTGGTGTTTATGCATGTTTTGTGATGCTGTTATCAACTACATCTCTTGCAAGTGAACGTGTTCTTTCTCCCCTAGAAGCTGGACAGCAGTTAAAAAAGTTGTGACATTATTATTCACTTGTTGGAGGTTGAGAAATGTACAACTGTGCTTGAGTATGTGACTTTTTGCCCTGGAGGTGTGTGTCAGAGGCAGAGATGAGCAGTTAGGGTTCCCTGTTCCATCATTGTCTTGTTTGCTTTGTGGCTGCCTCACGTACAGATAGTTTCAGGGTTGACTTCACTTCTTCTCAGCTTTCTGTTCCTTGCTTTATCTCTTAGACTTGTAGACAATGTTAGAAAATCCCATCTCTTCTCCTTCCCAAATATGTGGTTCACTCAAAGGAAGATTCATTTATCACTGAGGACAGTCTCCTGTTGAGGATTCCATACTCCAGCTTTCCTATAGGTTAATAGTACTTCCAGGACAGACCAACAATGTGCAACAGAAATGGGGGGAGGAGGTTGGAAGACAAGTAAAAATGGTTTATTATAAATGAATTATTTTTAATGGAAAATAAAGACATGAATCCTCCCTGAACAATTTCAGAGTGGATGTGTTTTGATTTTCACTGCAAAAGAAATCAAATGATAGGTAGACAGAATTCATCGCTGTGTGTTATCCAGAAATACTAGTCGTTGTGCATAAGGCATGAGTCATGGAAGAGTACCAATGGGAAAATCCTCTCAACTTGATATTTCTCCAAATAGATTTCAACTTGATGAAATAGTATTTTCACTGTTTATACTTTTTAAAAACATACTTTTCTTCTAAGAAGACCAAAGCTGTCCACATGGTTCTTCACCCAATCCATATTCTGCCCACAAGACTCATGTAATATATGCTAGGGTGAAATGAGGAGTCCAAAACCATCAAAGGAACTTCGTGGCTTAGAAGGGATCATAGACTATAATCATTATATTGCACTGGTTCTTAACTTTTTCTCTATAAGCAATCTGCTGTAACCCCCAAGTTTTATCTCAACTCTTAAATATTTAGATTTGGAATTAAATATTACATAGTTATTTACATATTCAATTATTTGTTTAAAGTTGCTCAGTCTTATCTCTTATTCTTCCAGTAGACAAAGCAAAGCAAGGAGTTTTGTTAATGGTCTGTGGAATAGCATGCCAAGATCTTTCAACTGCCAGGAGAGTAGAATAAACTGGAATTTCCTAAAGGAAGGTTGTAAATAGGGATTAGGCCTAAAAAATAATTTATTTTGCCCTTTCAATCAAAGTAAAGGTGTCAGTGCTGTTTTGAAGGAAAGTACAAAATAAATGTTTCCCTCTGGGGGAGCATCAAGAGAGTAGAGCTGCTGGATTTGAAACACCTAACCTTTCTATTTTCTCTATGCTCTTTTAGAAGGAAATGGTGTTTCTTTTGTGTTTTCCCCCAAAGGAGCACTGAGACTCTCACCACTTTGCTTCCAAGCAGCCAGAAGATTAAAGGGACATCCTTTTATTCTCATGGCTGCTTAAAAGCAAAGCTTCATCACACTGCCTGGCCCTAGACTCAAGCAGCATTGTCACACTCACCACACAAATCCTGGACTGGGAGTTTTGCCTCATTTTCTGGGCTCTCCTCTCACCTTCTTGCCTTCCAAGCACTCTGGTACATCTGTGCAGTAGTACCTGGAGTCTCCAGCACAGGACAAGTCACTGGCCAGTACATGGTTGTTACTAATACCACCATTGTCACCATTGCCTTTGAGGAATCAAAGACATTCTGCACCATCTGGCCAGAACCAGTTGGGACATTTGTTTAGTCCCTTAAATCTGGATTTTCCCTTTTTTCCAGGAAGAACAGCAACCCTACATGGACTCCAAGGCACTTTTCTGTTGGCGACGGGCAGAGGCCAAGCAGACACGGGGTGAGCGGCTGGAGCTGCCAGCGTTTGTTGGCAGTCAGTAAACAGAGGGTTACAGCACCCCCCACAGGCAAGCCCCAGCACAAACGCAAATCAGTCTCAAAGCAAAGGCTAAGTTCCAAAGTAAATGCAGGCTACTTCCTAAAGCAAAGAAAGGGTTACTTCACCCAAGCAAAGACAAAGTGTTTGGCCGCCAGGGAGGCTGGACGCGATTGCTGGAGGGAGGGGCTGGATCTGGACACTGGCAGAGGAGGACGCGGAAGACCGATGGTTGTTGCTCCGTGGTCCTCCCCTCCCAGCACCCGTCCTAAGTAGCTCCCTGGCCCAGCGGCGACCAATCAGGTCCAGGCTCACAGCTGAGAGCTCTCAGCCCGCAGCTGCTTCTTGAGCAGCTGCTGGGACCGGCAGACTGCCTCTTTCCCTTGCCACCGTTGCTGGAACGTGGGAGGAGGGGCGGCAGTCTCCTCCGAATCGGAGCCATGGGGGGGTGGATCCCATGGACTGAAGCCGAGGCCTGCCCTCCCCAGCAAGCCTGCAGGTGCCCCCCCGTCGGGGCGAGCCCCAGGCCAGTCCCAGTGCCGCTAATGGACCCGTCTGCGTCGGCGTCAGCCTCCACAGCATCCGGGCCTTCCCCCACGTCAGCAGTGGTGGCCTCTGTGGCGTCTGGGCCTACCCCCGCATCGGCGGCGGCCTCCGAGGTGTCCGGGCCTTCGTCCGGGCCCTCCCCCGCGTCGGCAGCAGCCTCCGAGGCGGCGGGGGCCCAGCCGGGCCCATGACATTTTCACACACAGCTTTGAACACAAAATGGCCACAGGAGTGATTTGGAATCACAAAGATGGTTCTGCATGACGTTTTCATGATTTCACATTGCAGCTGTAGCAATCCCATGACAATCGTGCATTATATCATTTTCGGCTCTTTGCTGAAAATGATGCATGATCTCCAGTGTCCCTCCCACACTTACTTTGCATGTGGAACATCAGGAAGCACAGTCATCATGCTTCCTTCCCCAGTGTAGCCTGGGAAAGTACCCAGCTGCGCTGAGGAAGGAAGGGGTGGAGTTATTGCGCTTCCTTCCATGCAGCACGGAGCTGGTATGGAGGGAAGTGCAGGGGACATGACTCTCTCCTGGAGGAGGCTTTCCACGCAATCCCCTTGTGATGCCAGCAGCACCAGGTAAGATACAAAAATGGTCCAAGTTAAGAACTACTCTATATTGTATTGACTCTCAGGGCCTTTCCGCCCTAAATATCCATTCATGTTCAGTTAAACAGCTGCCTAGATAATAACTGCAAATGTCAAATACAGCTTACAAAATTGACCTGCAGTTACTTTTGAACTCCTTCACTTCAAATACTCTTATACTGCCATTGTCTGCCACTGTCTTAAAAAGAAAGATGAAAAGCACAGCCCACAAGATATTTGTCTTCTGAAGTGCCATTTTGAGGTCCTCAGGGTTGGCCATCATCTCCTAAATTTATCTGACTTATTATGAAAAATAATGATTTTACTTCCAAATGTTCCCTATGATTATGGGGGACAATGTTTTAGGGCTGTTTTAGGGCCAAGAGGGGCATTGGGGGGGAAAGGGCAGTGAATCAGAAGATGGCTTCTGGGACACTTAAAAAAGAAAAGAGTTTATCTTCAGTGTAAAATGGTGAGGAAAGGGGCAAAAACAGGACAACATTGACTCCTATACCCTGGAAGGTGGGCATATTGGGGACCATTTAAAAAAGAAAGAAAGAAAGAAAGAAAGAAAGAAAGAAAGAAAGAAAGAAAGAAAGAAAGAAAGAAAAAAGAAAGAAAGAAAGAAAGAAAGAAAACATATTGAAAACCAAATAAAAATCTGTGGTAAGTGAAGGTGGCAGGATGATGTGCCCATCAAAGATATACTGGAGTGGAGAAGGCAGTCCTTTATCCCTGACACTTGTCCCCAGTGTACAACAAGCATAACAATAACAATAAATGCGTGGCTAGGAATGTAATAGAACTGAATACCAGGACAATATTTTATTTTCATTTAACTGAGCATTTATATCCCACCCTTCAGCCACAAAGGCTTTCAGAGTGGCTTATAAATTGTTAATTTGTCCTCAGGTTTACAATCTTGATAAGACAGGATACACAAGGAAAAAGGAATGGCAGTGAGGGAGGAGATTAAGTTCAGCAGATACTTTTAGTTCTTCTCTCCCTCTGTGGCCAGGGCAGTGGCAGTTGGTATAGAGAGAGGGCCTTTCATGTGCTTTTCGGCCTAGGCATGATGGAGCTGTGCCTGCCCCTTCTTCTCTTCCTGTGAGGTCATGGCAATGGTAGTTGGGGTGGTGGGAAGGCCCTTCATCTGCTTCTGGGCTTAGGTTAGACCATGTTTTAGCATTGGTTAGACCTCATCTGGAATATTGTGTCCAGTTCTGGGCACCTCAGTTCAAGAAGGATATGAAGAAGCTGGAGCGTGTCCAGAGGAGAGTGACCAAAATGATGAAGGGTCTGGAAGCCATGTCCTATGAGGAACGGCTTAGGGAGCTAGGTATGTTTAGTTTGCAGAAGAGAAGGTTAAGAGGGTACATGATAGCCATGTTTAAATAGTTGAAGCGATGTCATGTTGAGGAGGGAGTTGGCTTGTTTTCCACTGCTCCAGACACTAGGACAAGGAGCAATGGATTCAAACTGCAGGAAAGAAGATTCCACTTGAACCTCAGGAAAAACTTCCTGATGGTCAGAGCTGTCTGGAAGTGGAATATGCTGCCTCAGGGTGTGGTTGAGTCTCCTTTTTTGGAGGTTTTTAAGCAGAGGCTGGATGGCCATCTGGTGGGAATGCTTTGATGTGTGCTCCTGCATAGCAGGGGGTTTGACTCAATGGTCCCTGTGGTCTCTTCCAACTCTATGATTCTATGAACAGAGATGAAAAATAAAGAGATTAAATGGATTTACTGCATTGAACAGAGGTAAATTAATTTTGACACTAGTTTTTTAATAGGAACTTGATTAAGGTACTAGCAATAGCAAAGAAATAAGTACAGGTATGTATCTCCTTATCATCCTGAGAAATATTCTTTACATTTATATGAACTCTTTTCTTTCTTTTTTTCTCCCAACTTTTTAAGGCTTGGGACATTTTTTTTTAACAGTAAACTTCCCAGATTTTCTTCAAAATTCCATTATACCTTAAAGTTGGTGGCAACTTTGTATGAAAGAAAACCAAAGAACTAAAATGACACTATGTGAACTATAATTTCTGGAAGATATCCCAGGAGCACCGCAAAACCATTACAAATAAAGTGCAGTAGACACCCTCAAATTGCTAAGCACTCTTATTAACTGTGGCAGCCTTATTCACATCCAACTCAGTCATAAGTCTCATTCCATTCAATTAGATATAAATGTGGTGCAATGGTGTGAACATTAGACAATGACCCTGGAAACCAGAGTTTGAGTTTTGCTCAGCCATGGGAAGCCACTAGGTGACCATGGGCATCTCACTACTCTCAGCCCCAGAAAACCCTGTGACAGATTTGCCTTAGGGCTGCCATAAGTTGACAATGACTTGAAGGCACACTACAACAGGTGTAATACATTGAGTTTTCCAGCCTAAGGCTGGAAGATACTAGAGGAAAGGTAGTGATGGAATTCACCTGGCATTCACACAGCTTCACTTGTTTCACAAAACTTCTAGCACAGGAAATTTTTACAGGCCTTTCTTTAAATGGCATATAGTCTTCATTCTGAATGTCCTGAAAGTTTCCATGTGAACTCTACTTGTCATCTCTGGTGTTTCTCATATACTGGAGCCTACATGAGAAATTTAATTTGAAATAAAGTGTCTCTCTGTTTTTATAGGCCATCAGATCACTTTTTTATGCACTATGAAGATAGATCAATAATTCCATCACATTTTTTTTAAGAACTCATTTTATAGACTTTATGAATTATCTCTCAATAAGCTCCTAAAGCAGAAATATTATAGGACAATTAGAGAAAAATGTGAGTGATGACAAATTAGATGTGTTTGCATGGGCCATTAACTAGCAGCAACAATCAGGGCAGGATGACAGCTTCTGGGATTCTCTGTTTAATTTTCTCATCATTTGAGACCATTATGACTACACATACATAGTGTATATAAAAGTGGTAAAAATAATAAAGCGTATGCCATTTCTGCACCTTAGTTTATGGCAACAGATGCAATGAACTGGGAATATTAAAATAAATGGCTGAAATTAAGGAGACTTAGCACAATATAGAAATAAGAGCATAGGATATTTAACTCAGAGTGCCATCTAGTGAAAATGGTTTTGTGGAGCAAAATAGTATATATATAGAAAAAGATATTATAAAGAAGAATAGTTCCTAAACATTTATGGGGTCATGTTAGGCACAATCCAGTAAAAATTACTCATGGTCAGATCTTTGTGGAAACAACTGGAAATTAGTAAGTTATCACCAACTTCATTTGAAGCTTTCAACAGGAATTAGTCATGATCAGTTATTTTGTTATTTTTTTTTCTCATGAAAACTTATATAACGTATGCCTGACCAAGTCTAATGCCAACAACCATGTGCTGCCCTCTCCAGATTGTTATAACAAAAGGGAACATCTCAGGAAGATTTTTTTTTTTATCAGTGGTAAAATATGAGGAGGCCATGAAACTTTTGGAAGAACACCTTCCTTCTTTCAGCTCCTTGGTTGACAACAACTAAGGAGTTAGTTTCCTTCATGTTGGCTCTAGAAGGCAGATGACCTCTCTTATATATTGACTTTTTACTTCCTAACAACATTTTGTCACCTTCAGGACTCACTAATCTTGATTGATTGATTGATTGATTGATTGATTGATTGCACTAGCAGTACCAGAATTGCAGATGCTGCTAGTGCCTCTTTCTTATAAATATCATTCACTTTTACCGTCACATTCATTGCTTCCTCCTTCCTAATGTCTTTGCCTCATTTCTTTCTCTGCTTTAGGACATAGAGGTTTCCACCTAGCCTCTCACTGATTTGTTGCTGTGTGCCTTCAAGCCATTTTTGATTTGTGGCAACTCAATGGCAAACTTATCACAAAGTTTTCTTGGAAATATTTGTTCAGTAGGGGTTTGTCTTTGACTTCCTCTGAGGCTCAGAAAGTGTGATTTGCCTAAGGTCACCCAGTGTGTTTTGATGGCTAAGTGAGGATTCAAACCCTGGTCTTCACAGTCATAGTCTAACCCTCAAACTACTACATCGCATTGGCCCTCATCTCACTGAAAGCAGCCTTAAAATAGGACAGATATGTGAAGGTGGTGGGGCAGAAATACTGATATTAGGGAGGGGAAAATGTTTTTCTCCCATTTTTTTTCAAATTTTGCTAAATCAAAAATCACTTCCAACACATTTTTGAACACTACTATTCACAGCCATGGAAAAACCATAATGTGATGGTGCAGCCAACCATACCACGAATTAGTGGGTTCATAAGAGTTACTTTTGAATGTTACTGCTGTATACTTGACAGACTAATAACATTTTGTTGTCACTGTTAAATTTTGTGAAACATTGCCAACAAGCAATTCATGAGGAACTTCATGTCTGGCAATGTAATCATTACTCTAGCTCAGATTTAAGGTATTACTCAGTAAAATCATAGGCAATCCATTTTTGCTCTTTATGTAAACATAACCAATCAGTTCTTTTCTAGCAGGGAACTTCAGTGAACTTCAACAGTTTTTTGTAACTGCCAAAACAAGCAGCTCAAACACACCACCAAATTCTAGGATTTTCACTAGGCTGATTCTGGGAAAGTTTCAATAAAGAGGGTGTCCAAAAAAAAGGAATAGCTTTGTCAAGATGTTTTGACACGTTATAAGCCTCTGTTAGGAAATGCAAAGGGATAACAATGCTACATAAGGTTACAAAACTGAAATGAAGATTAATCCATTTGAGCAGTGCACTGTGTTTATCAATCCTCAGTCTTCAGAATGTTTGAGCAAGTTGGGGCACTCCAGATACGGCTGGAATGCAACTCCTATTAGCCTTTGAAATTAGTTATGCCAGCTGAGGCTGATAGAGGTTGCAGTCCAACAACATATGAACAGTGAGAGCTTGCTGAACCAGTAATAAAATAAAGTTCACACAGATTGTATCCTTTGCCCTCTTGGATATATTTTTTTAAGTCTTTCTGGCTGATTCCTATAAGCAGTTTTCTGAGTTGGGAAAGAGTTTTTGTATGTGTATACACACACACACACACACACAGACATTCCAGTTCCTACTCTTTTGAATACAAGCCTATGTTCAATCTCTCTTCCAAAGAGGATAATTACAAAATTGAAACTTTTTTTTGAAGCCCTAAGCATTTCTTGCAATTGTTTGTGCTCGTAACGGACTTCTTTAAGCTATGTAGCATTATTCATTCCTTTTATTCTTAAAGTAATTGGATTTTCCAATATAATTAATGCAACAAAACAATATGAGGTCATTTCTTATGATGTCTAATTCAGGTTTGCTGTGTTGCTTTGACCTTATTGTCATATGGCCACCACAGAACACCTGTGGTTCATTGGCATCTTGTTCTCTACAAATGTAATTGTATATCACCTAAGCTTTATCTATGATGCATTGTAAAAAGGCCAGAATGCAGACGGCCTGGTTGACGCTGTTCGCAGGACTCCATATGGTTGCTCAGTTAATCCGTTTTTTAATTATGTCTGATAATGGTCCCTTAAAAGAAAACTGAACAAAGCTAAATACAAGGTTGAGGGTTTTATTCTTCATGTTTGGTAATATCAACAAGAAAAATATTAATGTTCCACAAAATGAAATGTAGGCTGCTTATACAGAAACATGTCTGAACTACAAATATCTTGTGCACTTCCTTCAGAGATATAAGGGCAAACTGTGTTTGCTGAAAGACCAAGATAGGCCCTGAGTAATTCCAGGCACTATTCAACAGTTAAACACATTCAGCTATTCTGCTATACAAACAGTTGGTCTGCATATCCCATGTGGCAAATTATTTTTGAGACAGAATCCAGTTCCAATAGGAATTAAACTAAAAGAAATGAGCACAAGTTGTACTAGGCTTCTATAAGCTACTTATGTGGTAGTGTTCTGACATTTTTTTTTAATTCTAGCTGATATCATTAAATTTTTGTTTCCCATTAAAATGGAAATCAAGAAGCAGATCCAAATTCTTCATGACAAGCCTACGCTTACAAACATATTATTCCATTTCATTTACACAGGTGGTAATAGCATGTCGGAAATCAGGAAACAACAAAAATCATCCTATTTTTGTTGTTTCCAGATCCTATCTGGAAAATCATCCTATTTTTGTTCTCTTTCTTTGCACCAACCATTTTTCTACCATAAGCAAATAAACAAATTGTACACACACAATAATTTCTTCCATTTTTTTTTCCTGCAGAATTGTTTGTTTGTGGTGTGATGGTAAAATATATATACTGTTTTGCACAAGGAACACATGGTCATCTGGAAAAAAGTTTTTTTGGGGGGCATGACAAACATGTTTTTGTGTAAAATCACATTTGTGTGTGTGTGTGTGTGCGCGCGCGCATGCTAATAGTTTCCCAATAGGCATCTCTTTTTTTGGTAAGATTGCTGTTTTTGTGAAGAGAATATGGATTTTACGCAAAAAGCCATATGTCTATCTAGAAAGTGGGTATTTTTGCATAGAAAAGTTTTTTAAAACATTTTTCTTTCTTTCAGAAACACATTGTACATGCAAGGAACAAACAGTCATATATTCACAGAAGACACTTAGGCCATTTCCACATAACACTAGTATAGTGGAATCCTGGGATTTGCAGTTTAGGGAGGAACATTTAGAATTCTCAGCCAGTGAGCTCTTTGGCCTCAGTAAACTACAAATGCCAGAATTCCATAGGATGTTGACTGTGGAATAATGGCACTATAGTAGTGTAGTGAGGAAATGGCTCTAATTCTGGAGCAGAAGGAAAATGGGGATCCAATTTCATGCCCAGTTAAAAAGCAAGATGCACTAGTGGTAACATGTGTAGAGATGACAAGAACAAGAACAAATGTGTTATTGTATGTGTAACTGGTAAAATCTCTAGGCCTTTGCTACCTCACTCTTGTCTCTTGTAAACTTACTTTAGATTTAGCACTACGTCTTCATATGTGTGTTGATCATTTTCCAGCCAAAGCAACTTCTCAGAGTATAATCTTGCTAAATTTAAACATCATTCTAGTGAAATACCTAGGATTTCCAAGTGCTTACTTTGGCTGGATCATGCCCTTTGACTTTAGCATGACTTGGTTATTTTTTGATACAAACTTATCATAAGAAATCAATATCTTTCTTCATCAGCTTTTTAAATTAATTTCCATGTAATTGCATACTTTATGATTGCTAGAATATTACACCACAAGGAATAAGCAAAGGGGATGGTCATGTCTCTTCTTCTAATGTTTTGCTTGAAATCATAAGGGATGGTTGGAGTTGTTAGCAATTATGAGTCCCATCACATTTCTGCAGACCATTAAACCTGCGATAATGTAGGACAAAGTAATTAGCACAAAAAAGAAAGCAAGGATATTCTCTCTCCTTCTCCCTCCCTCCCTGACATGTTTTCACTATAACACAGGCCATTTCTGCACTACTCTGTTATAGTGCTATTATTCCACTTTCAACATCCTATGGAAACACGGTGTTTGCAGTTTAGAGAGGGGTATTTAGAATTCTCAGCCAGAGAGCTCTTTAACCTCAGTATTACTAACTACAAACCCTAGAATTTCACAGGATGTTGACGGTGTAGTGCAGAAATTACCTTATTTTCTTGAAGATCACCAACCTGAAGACAGAAAAAATTCTTACCAATAGAAAGGAATACAAGGAGGGCTCATGTAACTGAAGATAATCACTCCTATATACCTAAAATATTTGAAATAGTTTCCTCATTAAGTAGGACAAACAAAATTGTGATATTAGCTTTTATTTTTTATTAATTTCAACAACAGCAACAGCAATAACAACACAATTAGATGTGGGATTGCCACATCAAATAATACACTTCAGGATTGTTGTGAGTTGATGGCAGAATCAAAGACAAACAGAAGGAAAAGATGAAATGTCAAGATCTATAATTTGTGATTCAGCTCCTCTGGGAAGAGGAAAACAACTGTGGTTCCAACCGGGATAGGTACTGTGAAAGCAGTTCAAAATAGTATGATAAGACACCTCAGTGAAATAGCTGTAGACAGGATCACAGTAGCACAATTACAAAATTTGGCATTGCTCTGAATGTATAATATTATCCAACCACAGATCACTGATTCCTAGATTTCTGGGAAGTATCCAAATCATGGATGGTCACCAATTCTAACTGGTAAAACTGATAAAAGGGATATACAGTATATATGGCTTGTGGTGGAAAACACCCCAGATGTCTGGTTTCAGAGCACTGAAGATTAAGAGAGAAAAACACAAACATTCTTGTATAGTCTTGCTTTGATAAACAAACATTTAAAAATATATTTGTCAGGAGGATGCTGTGGAAGACTATATTAGATGAATTGCCCCACCCCTCATTTACACACAGTGATGATTATGAGGTCTTCCACACAAAGAACTTCCATCATGTTGTGAGTCTTCATACCCCTGTTCTAGAGTAGCGGAGGATAATGAGGCCATTGAGGTTCATAGTATGGTGACACCTTGGCATTTGATAAATATATTTAAATTGAACTATGGTGAGAGTGGAACAGTGGGTTGTTGTTTTCGGTGCCAGCTAAGTAAAATGTGTTCTTACACTTAACCATCATTACAATTAAGAAAGCCACAATGCCTTCAGCAGAGCTAAAGCAGTAGTTGATTGCCAAAAGGGGTGTGTGATAGCTATAGTGAAAAGAAAAGAAAAAAGCAACAGGTGGTATCCCTAGGACCACTTTTCATTTGGATCTTTCACATGTTGGAAGTATTCTATTACACTTTTTTTCCTCCCTTTATCACTGAGAGTCTTTGTGATATCCTATAACACTGCAACAGATCACAACTGATTTTTTTTTTAAAAAAAAATGACTGATTGAAGGTAATAATTATCATTAAAGGTCTGTTTGAAATGTTCTTAAATAAAATGAATCAGCAGCATTTTATTAAGAGGAAGATAAGTTTAGGAAATACTCCTTTCAGAACATAGAACTCTTTAAGTCTGCTTTAAAAGTATAATTAGTTGCACATGAATTTCAACAATTATCTGAGGAGAAAAAGTATTTGCTGATTTTCCTTAAGGAAACAGGAGAGAGAGAGAGAGAGAACTACCAAGCAGGCAGTGATGTTTGGTTAAGCAATTAAACTAATCCACAAATTCCAAGTCAAACCTTCTACAACAAGCTCATTAAATAGTAGTGTGTGGCAAACATGAAAAACATGTTTTAAGGTTCATTTTTCAAGTGGCTTTCCAAGGTAATACTTATGCCTACATTGCCCGGAGTGTTTTCTCAAGCATGGCATAATATAGATTGTACTTGCTTAACCTGCAGACTATAAATGTCAAACAAAAACATTTGCTAAAGATCTCTTATGCACTCTACAGCCATTCATTTGTGCTGTTATTCTAGACTTTAAAATTTCACCATTCTTTATTTCTTCCTGATTTTGATTGCAATTTTTTCTCCCTTTCAAATGGAGAACTATGGTAGTAATTAAAAGTTTTCAGTAGTTCATTTTCTCTTGGTTTCTTTGCAAAGAAATTATAAAATGTATATTCATTATAAATTATAAACTATTTTGTATTATAATATTCATAATCATTATAAAATGTTATTAATTAATTTTAGGTAATTTCAATTCAAAGAATATTGGACTAACCAGTCACATCATAGCCTTGTTACTGTAAATTAAAAATATGAGACATATCTATAAATTCTGGAAATTAATTTGGGAAATTCCATTGTGGACAAATTTATTACATCATTGCCTTCCTTCTTTCACTCTAAAATGGTCTATCAATTTTAGCATGATGACATATGACACAAAATTTGTTTTCTAGTTTTGATTTTGCAAGGCAGAGAGTATTTTAAGTACTTTAACAAGGTTATCTTAGGGGCAGCTATTTAGGGGAGGGGTAATGATAAATAATGTCATTTAGATAATGATGATTTTGGTTGTGCTATTATGAATTAATTTCCACCTAAAGGATGTATCAAGATACATTTTTTAAAAAGCATCAATGTAGTACAGTGGATAGAGTGTTACATTAGGATTTCGTAAAAGCAAGTTGTCCTTCTCACTGAGCCATGGGTGACCTTCAACAGTCCATTCTCTTTCCATTTGGCTTACCTCACAAGGTTGTTATGAGGATCAAGCGGGCTAGAGTAGAAGCACATACAGTGCTTGAACTCAGTGCACAAGAGCTGGGCATATAAAGAGAGCTACCAGGTCAAGGATAGATACCTGACAATCACCCTAAGGTCCTCAAATACTATTATAAAAGACATGATTTTTAGGCAACAAAGACCATGCAGAAAGCATGTGCAACACTCCATGTTCAGAGACCCACTCTAAACCTTACATTGCCTCCAAATATTTCTGTTTCATCACAATTTTGTTCAAAATAGCAACATGAACTAATGCATTGCCACCTCTGATGAGCACTTGGAATGACTTTCAGTATATGGGCTGGCTGAGGATGGCATACAGTGTGTGGTTAAACTGGGTAGGATATGGCCCATGGTCCCCATGCCATTGCCTACCTCAATATAGATTAATAAACATTTTGTAGGAAAATCTATTTAAAATACTATTTAAATAAAACTTAACCCTTTAAAAAAAAAGAATTACATAGTAATGCAGACATGGAAATACATTTTGACAGATGAAATGGGAAAACATCACAGATTACTTCAGAGACAGGAATACAGACATTCACTGCATATGGCTGAATACATGCTGAAGAGACATATAGCAGAAATAAACTGATTTGTCTGTCACTATGAAAACTAAGCATTACATTGTTGTGACGACATGGTACTATATACTTAGTACAGGGGATGGAATAAGATTGTTCCTACACCAAGTGAAGTTACTGTCTGAAACAGATCCTATTGTATAATAGTGTATAAGACTTTTTCACACTGCATTATATTTTTCTCTATTATTTTAATACCATAAGAACTGCATCACCCAACCTTCTGTAATTATCATTTTTTTTCCACTTGCTTTTTCAAAACTCTATTGTGGAATCCTCTTTTGTCTAGCAAGATTTTCGCTTCCCACATCTTATTTGTGTGTGTGTGTGTGTGTGTGTGTGGCGTTTGCATTCAATTAACTTTGGCAAGCTTTTGCACTGCACTGTTTTCAAAACCTCTTTGCCATGCATTATTAATGTTACTTCATCAAAGGCTCCAAGAGATGTCTTTCTATTTTTTTTAAAAAAAACCAATTTAAATTTGAGATGGAGTGAACTGCTGAGACAGAGACAGAAAGAGAAATGATTGCAAAAAATATATAGTGGCTAATTGTGTCAAGAAACAAAAGGCAGTTGTTCATGGCAACTAAGAATTTGGAGGTCCTATTATTTTCATAGTGGGAATCCATTGTTTAAATATTGATTGTTTAAATATTGTTCACCACTGGTCTTCTTCTGTGGAGATGGAAAGAACCACTGTTTCAGGTGGTAGATAAACCAATTCCTGATTCATGCCTTGTTGCATCACCTACTCTGCTATTAAGACTCAAGACTGAACAGGTTGTTCATGTGTGTCACCACCAGTCATGTGTTTCATCCAAAAATATTTAGCACTGATATGTCAACACCTGATCAGCTACTTTGGCCAGGATGGCAAGTGCTTGAAACCAGTCTTTATTGTGGGGAAACTAATGATGCCAAGCTAAGAGTACAGGTTAGAAGTGAGTTTGAAATGACTTCAGATTGCAACAATTGATATGTGGTTTCGGGGCAAACAAATGTAGTACCTTACTTTGTTATGTCCTGAAAGTGTCTTCTCAGTCCTTCCCCAGAAATTCTCAATGAAATTAATAGAAAACAAAGGTGGTGAAAAATTTGGTGAATTATATGCTGATGGGACATCAGGTTCTTGTGCTTAACATTAACTGTGAGACAGTTGAGGGATACACTTCATTGTCCTGCCTTTCATTGTACAGTCATCACTCCAGCAACTAGCAGCCTCCCTTGCGTCCCACACTTGGGTGAAATCCCAAGGGAAGAGGTCTTATAAGTAGTCCTTCCTTAAAACAGAAAGTGGGGACAACTAAGGAGAGTGAAGACTGATGAAACAATGTGGAATAGGAAGCCAATGAGGCACCTCACTACAGTAACATAAATTCAAAGTAAAACAAAACAAAAACACATATTAAAGCATCCAGAAAATGAGGAAGAAAGACAAAAGTCTGTTTTGTAGGGGAAGATGATCTTTAGACTAATGGATGGCAATTTCAGCAAAGTATTATGAAGTATGTGGGAATGAAATACTAGAGGAAAAACAAGATGGGCACATTTAAGGATAGATATATTCGTCATTTCTGAGTCTGTTGGTTTGGTTCCCTTATTAGATGGGCTTTAGCAGCTATCTTTTTTCCTGGAACATAGTCACACAAAGCCTGCAGAAAATTCTTCTAAAGGAAAAGTGCTTGTTTTCATCTTTATTTTTTCCAAGTTTTGGACAACTACCAGAGAATTTTTTATATAAAATACCTGATCACTGTATTACTATACTTAATAACCTCAGTAGGAAGAAAAAGAGAGGGGGTGGATCTTGCCCTTTAAGGCAGGCTCAGACAAAAGCAAACTGCTGCAGTTTCTCCTATTATTACCAGGCTGTACACCCACACTACATGATATTGTTTGATTGGCAAATATTAATTGGAATAAAATATTAAGCAACTATCATGATTCTTATCAGTCCTTTGTCAACAAATGCTAAGGCCATTAGCTTGATCTGGACTCCATTGTCTACTCTGCCAGAGAGTCATTTATCCTTTAACACAGTTCCCCATGACATTCTTGCAAATAAGCTAGTAAAATGTGGGCTGGACAGGGCTACTGTTAAGTGGATTTGTAATTGCTTGACTAACTGAATCCAAAGGGTGCTCACCAAGGCTTCTTCTCATCCTGGAGAGAAGTGACAAGTGAGGTGTCACAGGGTTCTGTCCTGAGCCCAGGGCTATTCAACATCTGTATGAATGAAGAAATAGAGGGCATGCTGATCAAATTTGCAGATGATACCAAATTGGGAGGGGTTGCTAACATGCCAGAAGACAGGATCAAAATTACCTTCCCAGATTGGTGGACTGGGCCAAAGCTAACAAAATGAATTTCAACAGAGAGAATTGTAAGGTCCTACACTTAGGCAGAAAAAAATGGAATGCACAAATATAGGATGGGGGATGCATGGCTGGATAACAGTATGTGTGAAAGGGATCTAGGAGTCTTGGTGGAACACAAGCTGAACATGAGTCAGCAGTGTGATGCAGCAGCCAAGAAAGCCAACACGATTCTTGGTTGCATCAATAGGGGTATGGTGTCTAGATCGAGGGAGGTAAGGTACTACTCTATTCTGCTTTGGTTAGACCTCATCTGGAATACTGTGTCCAGTTCTGGGGACCTCATTTCAAGAAGGATATTGACAAGCTGGAGCATGTCCAGAGGTGGGCAACCAAAATGTTGAAGGGTCTGGAAGCCATGCCCTATGAGGAGCAGCTTAGGGAGCTGGATATGTTTAGTCTGCAGAAGAGAAGGTTAAGAGGGGACATGATGGCCATGTTTAAATATTTGAAGGGATGTCCTGTTGAGGAGGGAGCAGGCTTATTTTCCACTGCTCTAGAAACTAGGACAAGGAGCAATGAATTGAAATTACAGGAAAAAAAATATTCCCCCTGAACCTCAGGAAGAACTTCCTGATGGTCAGAGCTGTTTGATAGTGGTATATGCTGCCTTGGAGTGTAGTGGAGTCTCCTTCTTTGGAGGTTTTTAATTACAGGTTGGATGGCCATATGTCAAGAGTGCTTTGATGTGTGTTCCTGCATTGCAGAGGGTTGGACTGGATGTCCCCTGTGGTCTATTCCAACTGTGTTATTCTATGATTTTGTGATTCATTAAAACCTTCCTCTTCAGGGCAGAAATAGAATATTTGAACCTTGACTTCAAGCCAGACAACTTTTACTGCAGAATTCTGGGCATGGGCCATCACTCTGTTGCTCCAGTTCCCATTCTTGTACTACCCTCAGACACTTAGTCTGGCCACACCTATTCTCTCCAGATAGGTAAATATCACCCACATCACCCTAACTTCTCGCTATCCATTTGTTTCTTTCCTTTCCTTTTGTTACGCTTGTGTGATTGCTTGGATCTTGTGTGCATGTGATTAATTCCCTGAATAAAACAAATATTCTTTGAACCTCTGCTGGTGTTCCTTCATTATTATTGATATACACAGACGTAAAATATCTTGCTAGGTTATCCTCCTCTTGCACATGTCTCCTTTGAGCTAATATTCCCACTTGTTCCACAGAGGGACAGGCATCATGAGTGGACCTCAAAGTTACCTATGTTTTGAGGTAACACTATTTTTTGTGTTCTTCCTTATTAACAAATTTTGCTATTTTGACTGTATTCTGAATTTCCTTGGCCAGGTATGTCCCAGTTTTCATCTGTGAATGTTGAAGGGTATGCAGCAGACACAAATTTGTATGACTACATGATTTTCATCATGTTGTACAACCACGACTAAAAGCCCTGGTTTCAATATGTGTCTTCACAAATGTCCTTGGGTCCAAGTGGCTACTAAAACCCAGCTATAGCCAGGAGGAAGATCTGCCAGACTGCAGAAGAACATTAGAAGCTATTTATTAACTTTAATTCTATTTTCTCATACCATTTGTTTCAGGTAGAAGTTTGAAGAACATACCGCTAGAAGAAACATTTTTAGAAGAAAAGTAGCAAGATCCAATGATCCGGTGTTACTCATAATGACTGAACATTAGCAAGGCAAAACAAACAAAACACAAAATACAAAGGGGATCAAACAGCAGGAATAAATTATGGATTCAGCTCCTGGAAGGAACCTCAACGAACAGCCTGATTATCTTTAATTGCTTTTTAATATCAACTAAGTTAGATCAGAATTGTAATATAGGCCTTTTCCACACCAGGAGAGGGAATCGCCCTGTGCCGCTACTCACTGGACCTTTCGGCTCCCCGGTCTGGTCCACGGCACTCCAAAGCAGTGTGAGCTCATCAATATGCACTGCTCCAGCATCCCAAATGGCAGCTTGTGGTTGGTTGAGGGTCTCGATCAACCACTGAAGCTTGCCAGCCTAAAGCTCACCCCCAGGCAGATCGCAGGCTCGCACTGGTGCGAACCTGCGAATCTGCATAAGGGAGAAGGCTCGCAGTGGCGTGCTCCGTGCTTTTGGAAGACTGGAAAAACCAGGTCTTTCAAAAGCACGCGGGAGGACCACTTGGGGTCGTTCTGGACCGGACTGAGGTGTGGATCTATGTTAAATAGGTCCGACCCAGTCCGGTCCAAGGTGCAGACCTCCTCCTTGGAGGATGAACTGCACCGTTTCAAAAACCCCATGTGGAAAAGGCCATAGTGAAGAATAATATCAGTACTTTTGCGGGTATAACTGCAACTGTTGAGTTACTTTCTGAGTTGCACTGGGTGTACAATGGATGCACACTTTTTAACTGTGTTTTGAACCACAGATCAGTAACTTGTAGCATTCTGTTTCCATTTAGTGTCTTTTGGGGGGGGGTGCTGGTGTATGTGAAAAACTAAGTAGCACAATTATTGTAGACAATTTTTAAGTAATGAGAAATAAAGAAGTGTTTTAATATGGTGTAGCTAAATGTAGGATGGTAACAACTAATTACTTTTATAAAGTTCTGTGTTTTATAACTTTCCTTCCAAGTGCTTCCACTTACTTGCACTACGTTTTTACAGTTCTTTCTTTCTAAACTGGAATTGACTGAGAGAGTTCTTCAGAAACAAGATACCTTCAAACTGAGGAGTGTCCTCGTAAAGCTGGATACGTGGCTATACCTCTGCTTCTCTTAACATTTGAAGGGAAGCATTTGCATGACTCATGGTGGCTTAGCAAGTAACTATCATTCTATTCTGGAAGCATATGACATATACCTATTATTAATAGAATCTAATTTAGTTAACAACCTTCTGGTCAAAATGTCACAGTACATGGGTCAAGCACTAGAGAAATATGATAAATTCATTTATTTCATATTTTAACATGTTTTTTTTAAGTTATTATGAACCCAGACCACAGTTCTGAAAATCCACACTTGGATTATGTCTCCAGTTCAGAAAAATAATACTCATATAAAAGTTGCTCATGAAAATGTGGAAGGGTGGTAGAAAATGTACACGGAATTAAACATCAGTTGGCAAAGTACTTGCAAATGTGTACATTTGGGAACAGTGTGCACATAGTGAATATGCCTTTTTTAAGTGGGTTTTAAAAAATGCATGGAAAATATGTATCAGTTTCCCTGTGGAAGAAAAGAAATTAGAGTTAAATCAAATTTACTGCTTGTCTAAGTTAAATGCAGTTTTGCAATATTGTCCACCCTTGCCACACACAGCTCTTATCCTACCTCCTTCTCAGATCTTCTGATGAACCAGCCTTAGAATCCCATCAAAAGTTGATCCATAAAGCAGTGTGTTAACAAACCAAACACATAATTCAATTTTGGCAAAAGTCTGACAATTACCTGCTGTAACTGGAATCAAGATATTCCCATTTGTTTGTCCAAATGACATATTTTCTTCAGATATTATTAAAAGAATGCAAAGAACCACAAACCAAAACAATTTCTGGGCTATTCAGACAACATGGATAGTGGCCCAGAGCTTCAATGTGGCATTTAATGATCACTAATCACTACTGAACACACTGCGATGTACTTCTCAATACAAGTGCAGGGTATTATTTTATCATATAGTCATCTGGATTATTTGTAATATGTTTTTATTAGGGCATTGAAATTTGCTTTCTTCAGCAAAACCTGTATGATATATTAACAAAAGAGTTCTCTTATATTTAAGGACAAAGAAAACATTAGTGAATACTGACTGCCATCTGCTGGTAAAATTGGGAACTCCATTCCTGAGATTTGGAAAAATGTTTTATTTTTTTATTGAACTGGTGAGAAAGCAGTGTTAGTGATTCTAGATAGGTTATCTACTATACTAGAGTCAAAGTTTGTCTGTGAGTTTGTCTGTCTGTGTCAGGCAGACAAAGACCTCGTGCGATTGGCTGTGTGAGGTGAGAAGACCTCATATGATTGGCTGGATGTAAAGATTCTATGGAATCCTGGGGTTGGCCGTTTAGGGAGGGCCTTTAGAATTCTCAGCCAGAGAGCTCTTGGGCCTCAGGCCAGTTGCTATGGAGATGAGGCCTAGCAGTAAGAAAAAGGGCAGTGTACCCCCTCAGAAACCAAACCTCTTTTATGTTTACTGTTACCCTGACTTCTGGGGTCCCTTGGGGGACACCGTGATTCACTCCAAAAATGCAAAGATTGGGGAAATTAGAGGAGCACTTGGTGTAGCCAAACAAAGGGCAAGGTAATCCAGAAGGATCTTTTACCCAGTTTTTACAGGGTCAAGCCAAGTGAAAAGCCAGACAAACTTACCAATAAGTGGATTTTATTAATAATTGTGTTCTCGTGCACCAATGCACTCCCTTACTCACGCACACAAGGCCTATTGACAAAGGAAAATTGATAGGGGATTCAGCAGAGAGGGTGTAAAGGCAGTGATGCTGCACCTATCCTGAGGTCTTCAGTCCAGGAAGTGACGAGAAGAATGGAGCTCAGTGAAGAGAGGCAGCTGAGGGAATCACTCGACTAACAGAGTGCCGGTCTGTTAGCATGGCAGGGAGTTCTCCGAAGAGACCCTCAAAAACTGGGACTACTTATAGGGCAGAACATACCTTAAGGGCAAGCCCTTTCCCAGGAAGAACAATAGCCAAAATAAAGGAAGCAATGTCGCACAATAGCAACGTGGTAGTTTGCATGACTAGCTGATACAGATGGACCTTGCAGTGTATATGGACTTTTACTAATGTCGGAATTGCTCAACCTGGGAAAACCCAATAATCCACTCAAGTTGGCTATTCCTTGGCTGAAGACCCTTTTGTCTGTGTGGACGTGTTTAGCCTGAGGTCTCCTAGGTGAACGTGACGGGGGATTTTCCTGGCCTGACCTATTTTCATTTGTTCAACCTCCTTGTCTACGTACCCATTTGGGCAACCTCTCTGGCATGGCAGGCATATTTGATATCAAATTTATAGTCCCTGGGATAGGGTATGCAAGTGGGGTAACACAACAACTCTGAATACAGATTGGATTGGGGAATATGGGGAAAATTTACAGGTACTGGAATAGGCCAGTTGCTATGGAAATAAGGCCTAGCAGCAAGAAGGAGGAGGGCAGTGAATTCCCTCAAGAACCCAACCTCTGTATGTTAACAACTCTGAATACAGTTTGGATTGGGGAATATGGGGAAAAGTTACAGATACTGGAATAGGCCAGTAGCTATGAAGAAGAGGCCAAGCAGCAAGGAGAAGGACAGAGTATTCCCTCAGGAACCCAACCTCTGTATGTTAACAACTCTGAATACAGATTTTGTTGGGGAATGTGGGGAAGAGTTACAGGTACTGGAATAGGCCAGTTGATATGGAGATGAAGCCTACCGGTGAGGAGAAGGACAGTGTATTCCCACAGGAACCCAAACTGTATATGCAAATAGCTCTGAATACAGATTGTATTGGGAAATATGAGGAAAAAGTTACAGGTACTAGAGAAGACAGTTTGGTGAGTTCTTAAGAGGAAAATAAAATCCCAGGCAATGCCGGGTAAATATGCTAGAGTAACTTATAAAACTGTTCAGTACAGTTCTGAACAACTTTACATTATAGGCACAACTAAGCAAACATTTAGTGTTTGATTCCCCAGACAGTAAGCTGGTCTTTAGTTTTTAATCCCATGTGAACATGAGGAAGTGATCATTAGTACGTAGTATATTATGCATTAATGTATGGATGACGAAGGAGAAATTTAGTATTCATTTAAAAGACACAGGCTAAAACATGCAAAAGGTGGTATTTTTTAAGGAGAATTCTTGAATGTAGGCTTCCCTACACAACTAACAACAATTTGATACCACTTTAGCTGCCATGCATTATCATATGGAAGCCTGAGATTCATAGTTTGGTGAACTACTTAGACTTCTGTAAAAGAAAGTTCCACTCCATTCCCTTGAGATACAGCACTATAGCTTTTTAGCAAAGAAATCTAAGAACTTCATCAAACTAAAAATCCCAGGATTAGAATGGAATTGCTATAATTGTGTGGTGTCTTCTATTCAAGAACAATATTTTTGTGTAATCAACATTTTAACAAATGAGTTTTATGATGTAGTGGTATAACATTGAAATGATAACATGAAATGATAACATTTTTTTCATACACTTCTTAACCCATTATGTTACCATTTAACCTTTAAAAGACTTTTGAATACAAGGACTGAAGCTAAAACTTTAAAGAATGGCTTGCAAGAAAGGGCTCCCCTGCAAACTTATTTACACAACCTTGGCTATTGTAAACTTAGTACAGAGACTGATGGGAGCTGTTGTCCTTGCATTTGTTACCATTTAATTAATCCCTCCATTCTCTTTGAGACTGACAGTTTGGATCATTGTGCCAAAGTTTGTTCTGAAACTGAAATCCTGCTTAGGTATTTGTGACTCATTTGTTTTAATTAATTCAGCTGCTATTCACCCTTTACTTTCTGTCATCTACATTACAATTGGAGAAAGTGACTTGCTTTCATGCACTGGCACCTAGCCAGCCAGCCAGGATAACACCCTCACCCATAAACACACACACACACACACACACACACTCTAGGGTATGAGTTTGGTGAGTGTGCATGTGTTTCAGCTATTTTCATCACCCTGAAAAGTGTAATCAGGTGAAGCTGTTTCCTGTATTTGGAAATCCCCATGAGAGAATTAAAAAAAGTATTTCAATATTTTACAAGGTGGGCAGGAACATCTGTTAAAATCCAGTTGGATGAGCGCTGGACCAACAGAGTGGAAATGCGTTTTGTCAGGGCCTGTCGACTGGGATACTTTTCTCAGCTGCTTTCCCCATTGTTAATCTTTCAGCAATCACATTCTGTGTCACTGCGTGGTCAGGGCCATTTCTAGTCACAATTCAGAACTTCTAATAAGTGTATATATTTCAGGGTTGCATGGCAATAAGGAAAACTCCCCCTCCATCCTGTGACTGACTTTTTTCTCTAGTTTCAGCTATACATAGTTGAGAAGGCAAAATAGCTTCATCTATCTGGCACCAGATCCCCTCTGATCTTGAAAGCAAAGCAGGATCAACCCTGGTTAGTACCTGAATGGGAGATTACCATGGAATACTAAGTACTGTGGACTATATTTTAGAAGAAGGAACTGGTAGGACTACTTATGAGTATTCATTGCTTGAGAAAATTCTATTGAAATTCATGGGCTCACCAAAAGTTGACAAATGATTTGAAGGCACAGACACACACACTTTTCAATGCCTATCTCAAAATTGTACGTTTTTCCTTTTTTTTTTCCTGCTATAACAAAGATTTTCTGAGTCAACATCCAACAGTAACTAAAATATTGTCAGAAGTCTGTAGACCCTAAAGAAATGCTTTACTTACCTTCTGTGGAAGAGAGACTCTAGTTGTAATAACAAGTTTGTCATAAAGAGATAGGAGGTACTTCTTTTTGTCTGAAGGACCTCGGGCCAACTTAATATCTTGATCAGATAGGACAGACAATACAATCCTGCATATGCCTTCTCAGAAGCAATTCCCACTGAATGCAATGGAATTTAGTCCCAAGTAGTTGTGTTTCAATCTGTAGCCTCAAGTTAGCTTTTGTGCCTGCTGCATTCAACTGCATACTTCATTAATTTTAGGGCTGGGACAAATCCAGAACTTGCTGAATCTGAATCCCTAGGAGGTTCTGGGAATCCACGAATCTCATGAATCTTGAATCTTTTGAATCCTTTTTTTAAAAGGGTTTAAAAAGCAAGGGAAAGAAGGATATCTTGGGCAAGACACACTTTCTCAGCCCTAGCAAAAGCCTAGGCAAAGACAAACCTCCCTCTGAAGAAATCTGGCCAGGACAATTGCCATAGTTCTGCCTGAGGATCTCCCCAGATTGAAAATGCCATGAAGGCCCTTTCTATACAGGCATTAATCCCACATTTTCCTGCCTGTGTAAACAGGGCCACATACTACAGTGCAGAGATAATCCAGGTCAAAACTGGATTTTCTTTGCATAGTCCTTATGGCTTCTTGGGGTTTGTAGTTTGATGATGCACCAGCACACTTTGACAGAGAAGGCTGTGACACCTTCTAAAACTGCAAACCCCAGAACTGTGTATGAAATTGCTTTGCAAGAGAGCTATGCAAAGGAAACTTTTAACTGTCCTTGAAATCTCAAGACTGTACCTTCCAGTCAAGTCTCAAGCCTTGGACAAGGAAGGCACTTAAAAACAACAACAACAACAACAACAACAACAACAACAACAACAACAGCCTCTAGTCCAATCTTAATTCTGCACCCTGCAGTCTCAAGTCAAGTAACAAGTCTTGCAACAAGAAAGGCACTTAGAAACACCAACACCAGCCTCTAGTCCAATCTTAATTCTGCATCCTGCAGTCTCAAGTCCTGCAACAAGGAAGGCACTTAAAAACAGAAACACCAGCCTCTAATCCAGTCTCAGTTTTGCACCCTGCAGTCTCAATCAAGTCTGAAGTCCTGCAGCAAGGCACTTTAAACAAACAAACAAACAAATCAGCCTCTAGTGCAGTCTCAATTCTCTATCCTCAAGTCCAGTCTCAAGACCTGCAAGGGACTTTCAACTCAAATCTCTAGTCCAGCTTCAATAATTCTTAGGCACTACCCTCCAGTCTCAAGTCAAAAGAATAGAGATTATTACTTTCCAGGGAGGCAGCCCAAGCAGGCATATCTTGTGGAAGGAGGTACATTGGACTACATGTGCCCATCATCACTGGATGAGATTGTGTGAACTTGCCCTCTGCCCCACTACTTCTGATAGGCGTCAGATCCACTGACTCCAGATTTTCAGCACAGAAAATACTGCTGAACTTAAATATTAAATGAATTTAAATATTAAATATTCAATTTAAATATATTAGAATAAAACCCCAGATGTAATTTCTGAAAGTGTTAGCAAAGGCCATTATTACTGAAAGGGAAAAACTCACCTACCTGCCATCTCCTCTTGTGTGTCTGGTCTCCCAGGTTTTCAGGTGTCCCGGTCTCCCAGTTTTTCAGGCATCCTGGTCTCCAACAAACTGTTTGGCTGGTACATTAGAAAGATTTGGTTTGCCTATTTTGGTGCAGGGATTCAGATTAGAGGGTTCAGCTGGCCCATCCCTAATTAATTTACTTTTTTTACCTGTGATTAGAGTTATTATGTGTCGTGTTACTCCTGGACATTGCTATTTTCTCCTCATGCCCCCCCCCTTTTCCTTTATACCTTCTTGTCCTACCGTACACTAAAAACTCCTTAAGGCAAGGACACACTCTTCTTTAGGCCACATTGTATTACCCACTGTTCTATAGTCATGAAATAAACTTCAGAGCATGAAAGTAACTAACTACAGAAAGAGTTACTTGTGATTTATTCATTTTACTCTAATCCTCAAGGTATAACTACATTATGCCATGACTATTGTTATGACTCCATGCAACCCCATCCCCCCAAGATTGATATGCTTTGACAAAATATTATTTAGTTGGCAACTACATTAATTGGCATTGATATAAAATACAACCTAAGGTGACTGGAAGGTCAAGCTGGGCAGAGAAAAAATGCTGACTGAACACAGATGATTGCAAGGCAGGTTAGCCAAACACCACCTCTAGATGTAGCCAAAGTCATTGTCAGGCAGTTTACCAAGCAACTCCAGAGATAGCAGGCTTAAACTGAAGCTGGAACATCTCTGAGTGTACAATGTCCAAGGGAGGTTTCTACCAAAATAATGATTTTTCAACCCTGTTCCCTCACAGATGAATGTCTCCATGCATTGCCCCCCAAACCTCTCCACAATACAAAGCTATTTCAATAGCCATTACCTCTTTGTCACCTAAACACTTAAGCCATTAACTCCTTCCAGACTCCATTGTTTGTGTTGCAACTCCCATTGTACGCTCGGATGGGAGAGCCATTCATACTCTTACCTACAGGGTAGATTTCAGGTGTAAGAACCCTCTGTTTGAGTTGTTCACTGCAGCACTTTGCTTGCTGGTTGCCCCACTGTCACTAGTTCCCAAACTAGTACTGTCCTTAGGTGTTCATGTAAGCCACATCATTGCTTTCTTCACTGCTCTTCAGATCGGTAATTATCACCCATTTGCTGAAAACTCCTCTAAGCTCAACTTTCCTCCCTTTTTCCTTCAGTTAGCTCTTATGTGAGTTATGAGTGTTTGGATCTTTTATGTGTGTGACTGAACCTTCAATAATACACATGTTAGCTTATTTTGGAATCTCTGGCTATAAACATTGGTGGAAATATCTCTTTAGGTTAACCCCATCTCACAGTCCTCCTAATTTGAGAT
This sequence comes from Ctenosaura bakeri, assembly GCA_948474755.1. Classification (NCBI taxonomy): domain Eukaryota; kingdom Metazoa; phylum Chordata; class Lepidosauria; order Squamata; family Iguanidae; genus Ctenosaura; species Ctenosaura bakeri. The sequence goes on from CAOLHI010000803.1 coordinate 304,979, forward strand.
AATTAATTTCCCTCTGTCATGTGGAGGTACTGGCATCACGGGTGGGCCCCGAGTAATCCACATTTTTGTGTAACACTATAATTTGAGATATGTCCATATTCTTCACAGTGCAACTGTGATCAATGGTGGCAGGTTGCTCCCATGACAATGGTGAATCTGCTCTGGGTTTTAATCTAAACTGCAAAGAGCTGTCCAATATGCTGAACCATACCTTCAAAATAGGCTCAGCACCTTGGGTAGTTCTATTAAATCTGAAACGGAAACTGAGAGAGGATTCACTACCCATTATCATGGAGGCCATCAGGCATTATTGATTGCAGTGATGATGACAATGATTTTACTTTGGGTTTCAAAGACATGAGGATTAGTTCAAGTGGACATGGGAAGCCTCCTTGCAGCCCTGAGCATAACATGGTAGTCGATAGATGCACTTACACACAACAAGTAATTGCAACATTAAGATTGAAAATTCCATGTTGATGGAGCAGGAAAAGGCTGCCTTCATGGAAAGAGGGGATAGAGTTGCTCCCAACCTGTCCTTGGTATTCTCTTTGTCTATGAGCCAGCAGAATGATGGCTATATTGGAGACTCTGGCCCTTTTTGCACACAGGTTTTTTTGTGTGTGAGGGCCCCTTGAGCATCGCGTAAATGGGAGCGTCGGTCTGTACAACACACTCTCACTCACACAACGCTCACGAGCCTAAAGTGGGATGATCGTGCATTTTATTATTTTCGGCTTTAAGCCGAAAATACTGCACGGTCACGCAATGCTCACGGGGCCCTCGCGCACTTACCTGTGTGCGGTGCGCCGAACAAGCCATCCCGGTCACACTTCCTCCCCCAGCGCAGCCTACAGCTCCCAGGCTGCACTGCGAAAGGAAGGGGTGGGGCAAGGACGTGACAGTTGTGATACCAGGAAGCGACCTACATGAGAAAGGAGCGAGGAAACGGCAGCGTTCTGAATGAGGCTTCTCGTGCGAGACGCCCCCCCCCAGCCGCGCAAATGGGTAACATGCGAAAAGGGCCTCTCTCTTTTAGGTATATTTTGAACCAAGACTTTCAACATTTTTTTTGCCCCCCCCCGAAAACAATTTGTCTATGTATTTATGCTTAGCTCCAAAGCCATGATAATACTGGAGTAGATGATTTTTTTGTGTGTATATATAAGCATGTATGCATACATGCATGTATTTTATACTCTGTTTTCTTCCTGCACAGGCTTACAACAAACTACAGTTTAAAAAAATACAAAGTTTTTAAAAACAATTAAAGTAGAATTCTATTAACACCAGCTCAACTGTAACCATACAGCTGGGCTTACATAGACTCTTTCAATTATTCTACGACAACAATTCTTGTGGCTGAGCTTCTTGTACCAGCCATGTTTGTGTTTGTTTGTCTCTTCATTTATGGTGTTTATAACCTCTCAACCAACCAGCTCCCCTGAGGTGATGCACATTGGGTAAAAACACTTTTAAAACATTAAACAAATCACTAAAACCAATTGGCCAAACTTCTCTGATGCTCCTCCTCCTCCTCCTCCTGTGCCCTTAAGCCAACTTATAATGACATATCACAGGGTTTCTTGGCAATAAATTAATTTTACTCTAATCCCAAAGATATAACTACATTATGCCATGACTATAATTTGAGATAGGTCCATGGCAAGATTTGTTCAGAGGGTTTTCTTTTTCCTCATTTCCTCCCTCTGTGGTTGAGTGTGACTTTTCCAAGGCTGCCTATGAGATTTCCACAACCAAGCAGGGACTCAAACCTGGTCTCCAGAGTCATAGTCCAATGATCAAAGTGCTACATCACATTGACACTAACTGTGCTGGATTACTGACCACCAATACACTGCATTGTGGATATTGAAGATTCTCTTCTTGTTCCTGCCTGTTCTAGTGAAGAACTAGATGCTATTTATACCCTGATATCTAGGACAATAGCATTTTTGGCTATGATTTGTTTCCATTGTCTGTTGTGGTCTATCAGCTGTCATCTCATTTGCATAGCCTGTGGGTCATAATATAGGGAAAATTACATGCATTGACTTGACATCTGAGTCTTATTCAAAGAGGTTATTTATACTTTTGTGAAATGTGCCTGAGCGTCCTTCTTTGCAATACTACAGTGGAATATATTGGGGTATTCCAGAGGTGGGAATTATGCAGCCCTCCAGATGTTGTTGGACTGCAACTTCCATCAGCTCTAGCCAGTGTAGCCATTGATAAGATCTGCTGGGAGTTACACTCCATCAACCACTAGAGGGCCTCATGGTTCCTATACCTGGTGTATCTAGTTATTTTTTTTCACTTGACATTTAATGAACGTCTATGGTGTATTGCTGCAACTAAATGGAATAATCTCAGACTTTTTAAAAAAATAAAACCTGAGATGACAGCTCTGAGGCCAGTTAAGAAATCTCCAAGAACCTAATTAGCATTATTACACAGATTTGAAAATGGTAACTAACAATTAAACTGAGTCTTCCAATAGAAAAGCTAACTGTCTCATGAGAAAATTTCACCATATTATAGCTGAAGTGAAGACTAATGAACATTCCTTCATCAAATGTAGAGGCATACTTGTGTGCCTTCGTTACAATACTGAGAACACTTGTACTTTCACTGGAATATTTTCATATATCTAAATTTTCTGCAAAAAAGTTATTTATAGCACTCCTTATTTTTTTTATCTTACAACATCTCTCTCTCTCTCTCTCTCTCTCTTTGTAAAACTGAACTACTATAGAAATCCTTTCATGGAAATTTTAGATGAGGGGAATCCATTTTCTTTTTCACTGACAACCTTTTGAATGTGCAAATGATCTAACTTTGTAGCATGCATATGAAAAATAAGTCCTTTGACAGCAACCCCTGGCAAGGGAACATGTAAAAACAAGTATTAGTAATAAATACATAAAGACCACCCCTTTGTTGCAACACTTCCACTGGTTCCCAATCCACTTCTGTGTTGTTGTTGTTGTTTTTAAGTTTCCATCTACATTAAAAAGAATACATACAGAAAAGAAAGAAAAAGAGAAAAAATAGGAAGGAAAGATAAAGAAATAAATGGACAGTTAAAGCTAAAAAGGAAAAATACAATGACTTCCAATTTTCTTATCAGTGGTGATAAGGTTATATATAATATCTTACTTCTCCAACTAATTAAAAAGTATTTCATACACTTCTTTCTGTAAATCAGATCTACTAATTATCAAATTATTATCTTTCTTTATGCAAAAAGGCAAACAAGGCCTCTCAATCTTTCAAAAATGTCACCAGTAATGTTCCTTTGATCAATTGATGATCCATTTCAAGTAGAAGTGAGAGCATATAAAACTCTATAAGACCTGGGTCAAGGCTCTTTAAAGGATCATGTCACCCTATATAAGTCCATATGAGCTATGAGATGTTCATAAGAGCACTTTGTTGCTATCCACCTATTTCCTCAGTCTCATTTGATGGGAACAAAGGAGAGGACCTTCTTGGTGGCTGCTTTGAGACTCTGGTCATTTCTTCACTACACTGTTATAGTGCTATTATTCCACCTTTAACATCTTGTGGAATTCTGGAGTTTGTAGTTTACTGAGGCCAAAGAGCTCTCTGGCAAGAATTCTAAATGACCCCCCCAACAGCAAATCCCAGAATTCCATAGGATGTTGAAAGTAGAATAATAGCTCTATAACAGTGTAGGATGGAAATGGCCTCTGAAAGTCCCCTTCTAAGGTTGGTAGGATTGTTCCCTTTCTATTTTCTTTCCAGTGGAAAATTAAAAAAAAACAAAAAAAAACTTGATGGGTTTTTCATGGAGCTCATGACCTTCTATCCTCTGTAGAGCTTCAACAACTCCTACCCCTATTACATTTTCAGGATTTTAGATCTTGCTATTCTTCTCTTCTGTTGGGTTTACAGTGGTTTTATACTAGGAAAATATGGTCTGTGGGGTGCGTGTGTCCTCCAATTTTTTGCACCAAAAATGATTTTTCAACAAAAATGTGCCAGAACAGTGAATGGCACACATATCCCACCCCCCACCAAAAAAAGGGATGTGAATGACCTTTTTGACCCATTTCAAGCCTTCAAAATCTATTTAGGCTCACATGAATCTTTTTCTTTTCCAAACAGGAAGTGACCCATGGATGGCCTAAATCAAATAAAAACAATCTAAAAAGAGGTTGATATGATACCCAGAAACTATTGGCCATTTTGGTCATTTTTGTCTACTAAGAAAAAAAATGGGTGGGATGTTGGGGGAAAAAAAAGAAGGAGATGAAACTTCCTAGAGTGACGCAAATGGACACTACCAGTCCCTGGCAGCTGATCATCCCAGGTTTGGTTTTGTTATGTTTTGCTTTGCTTTGCTTTTGCTTTCTTTTGCCTTGCTGATGGCTTTATCTGAGTTGTGTTTCATTATGTTCTGGTTCAATGTTCCATTGTTTCTATTTTATATTTTAATGTGTTTCAGATCACCCAGAGAATTCTGATTATTGAGTATTCCAGAAGTTCAATAAATAACTTAATCTAATGACCCCACAACAAAATCTGGACGAATAAAGAAATGGGGAAAGAGAAGAAAGAGCATTTCTAGGATCATGGCATTTTGCTGTTTATCGCTGTGAAAATAAATATTTCTTCTACAGTAGCAGGTGCATCTGCTGCAGCTGTCAGAATGTTGCTTGTTGATTGAAGAGAATGGTAGTTTTGTCCTTCCATTTCACCTGGGACTGACACAGATCAATCACTTTAATGTATAGGCAGCCCAGCAGCATCACCGCCCCTCAACAGCAAATGCATATTAAAAGGAATAATGCATGCATACTGATCAATGTAACTAGAATGAATGCACTATATTTGATTAGCTAAAATTTTTATTTTTGTTTTTAAAACACAGTTTATTTATTTGTTCATCTATTTAGGGCTAATATGGCATAAATTTTGTTAATAACATAAGAAGAGATCTTTTTGGAGTAGACCAGTCTTTGCCAGTGCCAAAGTCAGTGTTCTTTTTTCATCAAGGGCCATCCAGCTGCCTCCTGGATGCTTGTAAATGGATCATAAAGGCAGTATGCGGTCCTTTCTCTTTCTGGCAACGTGTGACACTTTGGCCATTTCCACACTACACTGTTATAGTGCTATTATTCCACTTTCAACATCATGTAGAATTCTGAGGGTGCACTTTACTCAGGCCAAAGATTTCTCCCTAAACTGCAGACCCCAGGATTTCACAGGATGTAGAAAGTAGAATAATAGCACTATAACAGTGTAGTGTGGAAATGGCCTTTATAGTATGCCGCTTCTGAGAATGGTGACTGCCATTCTCTTAGCAACATACACAACTATAAGTCTACCTTATGCCTATGCATGCCTTTTTTAATCACTGCAGAAGTTGGTGTTTTTTTGCACCCAGTTCAACCACTATAGTCCCCAGCTTACCATTGTGTTGCAATAGTTTTCTGTCCTCCCTCCATGACCATTCCATTGCATATGGAGAACGCAGAGGATTAGTGAAACATCTTGCTATGATCCCACAACCAGACACAGACTAATAATTTGATCTGTTGCGATCTTGGAAGGACTCCACTGGACAACATGGAAGATGTCCTCAGTCTGTCTGACTACAGAAGCACAGGAAAACAGTTTTCTGACCACCTCCCCCTCCACTGCTCATGAATGACTTGGGAGTGGGGAGGGTTGCAATAATGCATCATTGTGCTGACAAGGAATCCATAATGAAGTTTTGCACATGGGACTTTTATGCTGTGCCCAGCCATGCAGGATTTCAGTTGTTGTCTTCATTTGGAGATCATTGCTAATAGTTTTGGATAGACTTGTTCTCTGTTTGGATTGCTTATTTAAAAGCTACCTAATCTAGAAGCCATCACCTTTTCTTGATATAATAGCATAATTTTATAACTAACTTTAAATTTAGCCTTTAGTCTTCTGAATATGGGAGTGTGAGAGCAAGGAGCCATCTCCAGACTGACTATTTGCAAACATTGAGATCCAATTGCAGCTCCTAGCTAGAGAGACTTGTTGAATGAATTGTGGAATGGTGGGACTAGAAATTGGATTTAAGTCTCAAATGGTAGTCATACCTCAGAGATTTTATTGGCATGACCTTGTGGCTGGGAGGTATGCATTTCACACATTCTTGCACAAATGCATCAAAAGGTAACAGTGTTTGGAAAGTTACTTTCAAGAATTAACAGAATAGCATGCTGAAAAGGATGTTTTTATGGTGGCCCCTGGTCCCAGAGCATTAGTCCTCATCTCCCAGTAGACATGGGAAGATTTGAGATTCCTGCACCAGCAGTGGATTGAACTGAAGTCTCTTTCCAACTTTCTTTTCCAGCTCTGTAGTTCTATGTGTGGGCAGTACTCACATAAGCTTAGTTACCTAGTAACCATTAAGACTTTGTGCAAACAAGCTTCCTTAAAAAGTGGTCTTTTTTCTCCTACATATAGGTAGTTTGGTGGGTGGGGCTTTCCTCCCCAGTAGCCACATTTCTGAGTTACCTCCCTCCCCTTGCTGGACAATTTATGCTCTTTGAATTCCCTCCTCCCATCCTGTATTAATAATTCAGTAGCTTCCGATCCTTTTGGAAAAGAGGCACAAATATAAAAACACAGTCGTTTGTTTGTTTGTTTGTTTGTTTAAATCCTTTGGGACTGTGAGAGTTGTTTTAGAAGGGGGCTGAGCGGCCTCTTGGATTCTCCTGCTAATAGTTTGTGAAGACCTGCTATGAAGGCATGGGGGATGGACTTTCTCTGCTTTTAAAGACCCATAATTATTTCCAATATCCACTAAAATCTTATTTAATCAATAGCTTTGTCTCAGTATGATAATCCTCTTGTCAATTTGGTGTGGTGGGCCTGATCCGATCTTGAACCATAACACCATCCATAACCCATCTTTAATGGAGTTATGCTCTGAATCCTAGGGAATCATCCTATCATGGTATGATAGTGTAAGTGATGGCTTCTATATGCCATTATATTTGTTATTCTCAAAAGCACTGTCTAAGCTCTGCAGACTCGAATTTAGAAGCAATTAATTGCAATGAACTGGGACAAGCATCTGTCATCTATAGAGGACAAGGCTCTGCCCAGTTTTCATTAGCCCATCTCCCTTTCATGTCACAGCCACCCCACTGTACAGGGTCTTTGAGATAATCTGTGTAGCATTTTTATTGGGTTGGAAGTTGAGGGACTGCTATGGAAAGAAGGAATTGAGAAAGTCCACACCTACTAGTTAGTTGCATGCAGCTAACCTTTGGACCCAATCTAATAAATTGGAACCCTGTGTTTAGCATTCTCATATATTCACCCATAGTAACATTTAATTTAAAAGTATGAGTGTACATGTGTATATCCTAATTCTTTTAGTGCTGACTTTTGCCTTAGGTCAGAACTTGGAAGTAACACATTATGGGTAACTACATTTTCTTCAACATATTACATTTTAGGTAATGAGAGCATAACAGCACTATCGTTGCTACTTAATATTATGGCTGGTAACACTGCTACCTTTTTAGAGTAAATAGCAATAACTTATTACTTCTAAAATACTATTTTTGTTCAAGTGTTTGTTTTAAAAAAGGATGATTAAAAAGTAATTAAAAACAATAGCACCACTCTGAAAATAATGAACAAAAATGATAGCACCTACTGTATTTTTTTTTTAAAAAAAGAGTCTCAAATTGTGGGACAGATACATTTTTATAAATTGATTTAATCCCTGTTTTGTTTGCTTCTTTTAATGCTCTTTCATGTGTGAGCTTTGATAAAGTATAGCACATAAAGGATCTTCAGCCAAGATTTTCCTTGAGATGTTCTGTTGTGAATTCCAAGTTCTGATAATGGAACCAGTGGTTTGTGGCAAATGAAGGTGGCTGCCAGAAATATTTCTCTTTCAGTGGTTTCCTGTCATACTCTCAGACTGACAGGAACTGTAAGTCATGTACTGGTGGCGCATATGGTTCTTTGCTATAAGCAAGTGCCTTGTTCTATAAGTGCGATAGAGAAGAATGAGACTTCAAGGTTCTTGAAAGTGTCTTTCAAATATCTGAAGTGATGCTGAACATGAGCTGTGACTTTCAGAGAGTGCTGTTCAACAGAGCATATGTTATCATGATGGTAGTAGAAAGCTGAGGAGCAAAAGAGTTTTGCTACAGTAGTTAAAATGTTGGACAAAGATGGGGGAAGCTTCAGTGGCTATTACGCTCCCTCACATGACCTTCCCACAGAGCACACTGCTTCCCTGATCATGATTAGAAATGATATCACATTTTGTCATTTTTTTGCGTTTGGAGGGGCCATGGGGGTTGTGGATTGTGAGGACAAAACTTCCTCATTTGGGAGCGGTTTTGAGCCGTTTAGAGCTTAATAAATGAGGTAGGATTTGAGGGGTTTTTGAAGTTACAAAATAGAGTTATGTATCCAGATAAAAGCCCTTGGGCTACCTTTTCCCACACCTTCATATAGAAAAAAAAATGGTCTATTTATGCTCTTTGTCAGTTTCATGTGCAGTCAATCATAATATTTGTTCTGTCCAACTTCTGCAGCTTTTTGAATCCATACATTTATTTCCTGTGGAATTTTCCTCAATGTACACATTTTGTGTGCAGTTTCTTCCCAATGCACATATTTTTTGTGTGCAAGGTCTTCTAATATTAACATTTTTCATTTTTAAATTCTTCATAATAATTTTATTAAGAAATTTTAACATGTGTTAATAATTAAAGAAATTAGAACAGAAAACCAAGATATAATAAGATAGAAAAAGAAAAGAAAAAAGAAAAAAAGAAAGAAAAACATGTCTTCCAACCTTCCTTTCAGCAGCTGTGGATATACATATAGTTATTCATACCCGTCTCTCCAAATTACAACATATTTCCTTCTTTCTATGTCCTATTCTCTCTAATCATCAAAAGTTACCAATTTTTTTTCCCCCACAAAAAGTCTGTAAGGGGTTTCCAATCTTTAAGAAATGTTTTTTTTTTTAAAAAAAAAGGTGCTATCATTTTTGTTCATTATTTTCAGAGTCGTGCTATTGTTTTCAATTACTTTTTAATCATCTTTTTACTAAATAAATAAATAAACTTCAACAAAAACAGTTTCCAATCTTTAAGAAATAGTGAGACAATAAACGGAGGAAAGCAATCCAAGGAGTATTTGTGTTTAAATAAACTTATTACTGTGGGCAAATTAGATAGTTTTAAAACAATTATGTTTAATTAAATCAGATAAGTTCTCTTAAAATTGCAGACCCAAATAATTTCCCATTTTCCTTCCCCAAGGTGCCCTAGAGAAAGTCACCACCTTCTATTGAGATATTAATTTCTTGGCTAAAGGAAGGCATGGAGAGTGGTGGTGGTGAGAAATTAAAATAGGAATGACTAGCTCAACATCCAGAAAACTCAGTCTAACAACTGAATAGTAACATTTGTTACTATTTGTGCTGTTCTACTTTTCTATTCAGAAGTCAATCCAACTCTACTTAATGGTACATCACCACTGTAAATATTCAGAATTTCATTGTTTGGCTACAGTCCTATGCCCACTTGCTTGGAAGCAGGCTACATGCAGCCCAACGAGACTATCTTACAAGTAAACCTGAATACAACTGAAACTAAACATGTACACTGTTTTTGTCATTTTCTAGTCTTACGCAGTACATTGACACAAGACCTTTCCTATCCTAGAAGCAAACTTTTAGGCTGCTCAAACATAATTCTGATTTCCAAAAAGCCATAGTCTAAAAATAGAATCTCTTTTATGGAAGGAAAAAAAAGTTTCCCCATAAAAAGCCAGAGGTAGAGTTTCACTGGGATAATGATTACAAGAATTTAATACCTGCAGTCCAGAGACACCTCCCCTGTATTCTCACACACAAACTCAAACTAGTTAAAGGACTCTCTGATCAATGAGATCAAATAGTGGAAATGATATAAATGACCAAACAGCTCATCAACTTACTCAAGTCAGCAGCCATCAGTGGTGTCTTTTGTGACCCCCAAACAAAGCCACATCTGTACTAAGAGATTATTTAGATCAGAAAGGCTCATTAAACATCTACAGCAGAAATCTGAGAGCTCCAAAGGCCCCACTAAACAAAGAAATTCTGGGAAGCAAAGGTAAGTGAAGACCACAACATTAACTGTAGGTGATTTTTTTTTCCTTTATAGATGTTTTTTTAAAAGAGGAAACTAGAAAAGGACAGAAATCTCTGTAAAGGTGACACTTTAACAGGTAAACAATGAGTTAGTGTCTCATCAGATCATTTCAGTGGTTTTGCTTGGATTTTTCAGATGTCATGTTTGACACTTTGGAATCATCATATGAAAAGATCTTGGTTATGCATCCAAGCCAAGGTTGAATCTCTGAAAATTTAATGAGCAGAGTTTTTCCCAGGCTCTGTTTGATTGAAGCTGTTTGCTTTGAAATAAAATAGTGAGGAATTGGAAGGCCAACATTTTCCCCCTTGATTGTACTATCTAGTCCACATTAAACATGCTTTAAGCATTAAAAATGCTTAAATTCCATATATTTTCACCAGAACAATCTAAATACATGCATAACTCTCTTACTGAAACCAGTGGAACCAAATTGTCTTTATGTATGGGTCTGTTATCTCTGAAATGTTTTAATCTTTCTCTGTGTATGTGCTCTTCTAGGATGGCATCAGGGGTCATCAAGTTCAGATTCTATTTCCAGTGTTAGTCGTCCAGCTGCCTCCAACTATTTTTAATCAAGGAATGATGAAGATGGTGATGGCTATCCTTTGTTTGCTTCAAGTACTTGACATTATTGTACTAACAAAACCAGCACCAGATAATAAGGATGGAAAAAATATTTTTTTTAAAAAAAATGAATAAAGTTGAGTATGTTTCTTGAGTCTCAGGAAACCCTGACAAGGAGACTGACAAAAACCATCTAGATTGAAAAGAATCTTCACAGTTAGGTACTTATTCTGAAATTTTGCAGGCAAAGAAACCACTTGTGAACTTTGCAGAGAATAAATCCAGAACTATGAATAGTCTTCACAGTTCTTAAAAGATTTTTTTTCCAGTGAGAAAGAAATTGCTAAAATTAGTTGTTTCTTTGAAAACAAGAATTATATCCATACCAGATAAACCTTTTATGCTAGTATGACATGAAAATCCTTACATATAAGAAAAAGGTGAACCTGCTACAACCTGCCCCAATCTTGAACCTTCAAGGGTTTTCTGAGGCTCAGAGTATGTGACATGTCCAAGGTTACCCCTTGAGTCTCCATGGCCAAATGGAGAAGTGAACCCTGATCTCCAGAGTAATAATCCTATGTTCAGGCCACTACACCACACTAGTTTGCAACCCTGTATTAGCCAGGCTGAATCTTCATTTTCTACCAATTCAAAAAACCATGAGGAAAAAATTTGTTTGGTTAACCTTTTAAAGTGAATTTATATTGTTTATGGAACTTCCTAGCTGATACAGAAATGAAAACTTACTTATTCTTCAAAATTTGGATTTTGCTTAATGTTGTAACTGAGTTATCTGATCAAAAATGTGTACAAAAAGCACATAAAATAAAATTAAAAATAACAAACAAAAACAAAGTACATATATTGATGAAAGGAATATGAAAACATTAGGTAGTTTATTTGCAAGCATGCTCATATTAGGCAAAATTGAACACAATGGCCCTTTTCGCACGGGCTTTCCCGGGTGAAATAGCCCCGTGAGCCGTGCGGGAGTGGGAGCGTCGCTCCGCACGACGCACTCCCACTTCCGGCGCTCTCACGGGGCTGCAGCGGCGCGAGCGCGGGGTTTTTGATTTTCGCTTTCAAGCGAAAATCACCCCGCGCTCGCACTACGCTCCCGGCGCCCACACGCACTCACCTGTAGTGCGGTGCGTCGGGGAGGCGGCCGGGTCGCGCCTCCTTCCCTCCGCCCGTGCGGAAGGAAGGGGCGGGGCGGGGAGCTAGCGCGGCGGATGCGAGAGCATCCTGCTTCGCACGGGCGGGGGGCTGCTCGCGACAGCCTCCCGCTCGCGCGTGCGCGCGCGGGGGGCGGGCGCGACTGTCGCTCGCTCCTGGCCCGCGCGGGGGGCGGGCGCGACTGTCGTTCGCGCCAGGAGCGAGGGACAGTCGCGCCCGCCCCCCGCGCGCGCCAGGAGCGACGGGCTCCTTTCTTGCGCGCGTGGGGGGGATGGACTCGCGAGCCGCCGCCGCCTCCGGGACGGTGCCGTTTCCCAGCTGGTTCCTTCGGCTGCGGAAGGAACCAGCGGGGAACCGGCAGGCTCCCGAACTAGGCTTTTCCCGCAAGCCGCCCGCCCCCGCTCGCGCAAAAAGCCTAGTGCGAAAAGGGCCAATGCAGACTTTTTAAAAAATCTAAGTGATAAGGATGAACTCAAGATGGAAATATTTTCAAAGATCAGGCTGAAATAAAATTCAGACAGGAAGAACAGCAACAATTTGAGAGAAACTGAAATAGATTCATCCATCTATCATTCTTCTTCTTTATTATTTTGCCCAGGTGGGGATACGTCCCATTAAACTTAGTGGAACATAGTTTTGAGTACACCAAGACCAGATAATGTTGGAAAATGGGGTGTGCGTGGGAATTTTCTCTGGAATTTCCCCTGAATTCCTCGTGGGCTGCATGGACTGCCCAAAATTCTGCCCAAATTCGTGTGATTGAAAGACCATTTCTAATCTTTTAAAAAAATGGTATTAGCTTGATGTTAAACTGTGTAGGAGGAGGACAGTCTTGAAAAAACATGGTACTTAGCAATGTCAAACAGTGTGGGAGTGACTGTGATCACCAATCTTGAGGCTTGCAGGGCAATCACTTTTTTCCCCTATTCATTTCCCCCCTTCCATCAAAAAAAAAAAAAAAAAGCATCTTCAATACTTGTGGGAAGTAAGGGCTACAAAAATTGCCTTGCAGGAAACATAAGGCCTCAGGGCCACTCCTTGACTTTTCCTAGAGTGGAACTACTGAGGACAGTTCTATAAGCTAAATAGGTATCCATAGGGCTGCATTAAGGTCCCCTGATAGCACATAAGGTATATATGGCTGTCCTATAACAGGCCATGGATGTATTCCGGCAATTCATGGGTAATATGTAGGGCATTATAAGTTTCTTCTGGTTGTCATAGATCCCAAAGCCACATCAGTAGCTCCATATAGATGCCCCTAGGGATCCCTTAGGTATACTATGGCCATAGGCCGTGCTTAGTTGTCTCTTTGGTGCCTCTGGCAATACACAGACGCTTCTTGGATCAACTCACTTAGAAAGCCTTGGCAGGAGGGGGAAGGCAGAAGACCTGTCTTCTGGTCCCATTCTTCATACTTTCAGTCACACCAAATTGAGAGCCTATCTCGACAACAAAAAAGAGCCTGAAAATCCCAGGTTTTGCCTCTGTACAAACCAATTTTATTTTGGAGATCTACATGACATTTTCCTAATTCAGAGATATCCCCAGGGAATTCCCAACATTATCAAGGACTGTTCATTCCCATTACAAAGGTCATTTTAAATTAACCTCGTATTTCCTGTAATGAAATATACCTCTCCATGATGGTTGCCACCAAGAAATATAACTATTTTTTACAGTACCCAGATTCAACAAAGATCATGTGAGGGAAAGAAGAATGCTGACAAATGATCCTGTTGCTTAGTTAGTATAAAATTGCTAAAAGCCTTTAACCCTTTGACTATAACTCCTGACTAATAATTAAAAAGCGTTCAGTGGAAATTGGTGAAAATTAGTTTCCAAAATGCTGCCTGAGTCTACATGTGACATGTGATCAGTGGGAGGAGAAGTAGGGAATGAGGGACAGCCAGGTTATTTCAATTATTTGGATGCACAGTAATAAATATGCAGGTAAAATAAAAACACAAAAGTCTCAATATTTACAATGACTTTTTAAAAAAATCTGGACCAGCCCAGAGACAGTGCTTTCCAAGTAAATAGCTCCACAATGTTTCTAGAAGCCCTTTGTGTGTCACACTACAAGAAATTTTCTAACTCATGGGAAGCTAGATATTTTTGCTAGAAAATAAATGTATAACTAAAACTTGAAGAATCACTTTTAAGAGGAAAGAACAGAACTATCTGCAACCATCTGTATCTGAGCAGTAATAGCATAATGCAGTGGGAATCATCCTGTCACTGCTTAGCTATGCCGTCAGCACATCATAATACGAATTTGTCTCAGAAGTAGCTCCCTCAGTTCTGTTCTTCATATTCTTCATATTCTTTCCTGTTTTATTTTTTTTTTCCCTCTACCACTTTTAACAAGATGATTTATTCTTTTGCTGGGTTAGAGCTCCCCTTAGTGGGTAGTTTGCAGGATGCATTCAGGTTTCAGGAATTAAAATTTCACAATACAAAATAATGGCACAAAGTTTTGTTGTTGTTAACTGCCATCAAGTTGATTTTGACCTATGGTGATGTTATGAATGCGAGATTTCCGAGTCACCCGGTCTTCCACAACCATGATCTGGTCTTGCAAATACACTATACAATCAGAATTTCTCTCTTTCCTTTCATGCCTTAGGAAATTGCAACCTTTGTTTGCACTAAAACTTTATCACTCACAGGAGTTGGGGTTGCCCAGCCAGTACCTGCTCCTAGATATTATTCCCCACTCCTTTTTGTAGTTTGGCCTCATTTGGTCATTTCTCTAGAGCTATCCCTCACTTTCTCCCTCTCTCACTAGAATATTTTCTCTTTTTGTTATAAACCATGGAAACTTACAAACACGCTCTTGCATCCACAGCTGGAAAATTCCTGTTTCAGACTCCTATATATCCACACACAGAGAGATGCCCACACTTGTAGAAATATAAATGGAAACAATCTTACATTTAAAATGGCATTCATTTAATTACAAGTACAGAAAAATAACCTTCCCAGCTTTTTGTTTTTTGCCCTTGCAACCTTAAGGGAAAGCTTCTTGATTCAGGGTAAATCAGACTAAAGTAGCTGCTGTCTTTTGTCTGCCAACAACCAATTGAGTCTGAATGTTGAGGTAAAAAAGAAGAGGCAAAAGGCAGAGTTAATTAAATAAATTCCCTTTTTACTGGTATTTTTTTGGGGGAGAGAAGGAAATAAAAAAGAGACATTGTGAAAAGTCTTCTCTGGCTGAAAAAGGAAAGAGAGATTTCCACCTCTTCTCTTCTTTTGTGACCACTGGAAGTAGAAATATATCAGAATGTACCTAAGGGGCACTTAGGCCAAACTCAAAGCAAAACCACAGAATGCTACCTGCCACTCAAAATTGGCACAAAGTGTAATTGGACTTTCACACTAGAAATTGTAGAAGACTAGTAGCAGGAAAGAATGTCATCAACAGATATTTCATATGTATACAAGAAAAAGTTTCCAAATGACCTCCCACTGGAAGAAAAACAGAAGAGGAAAAATATTGTCTGATAAATCCCAGCCAAAGATTAAGTCATCCTGCTGTAATTGTGATTTACTTGCCTCATGTGATAAGATCTTATGTCCTTATAATGCAGAGGGATCCCTGGCACCCATAAGTAGAGATGAAAAGAATATTTCAAAAAATATTCAAAAAAAGAGGTCCTTTGTGTGTGTGTGTGTGTGTGTGTGTGTGTTTTGAAGTCCTGTCAAGAATAACCCTGGACTGAAAAGTATTTTTTGCAATTAGGAGCTTATTCTGCATAAAGTTTGCTTTGTCTGCACAGAAAACAGAATTTTCTTAATGGAAAATAAGATTTCCATGCAGAAATATTAATTCTTGCATAATTGTTTCTTTTTTTCTGTACAAAGAAAGTTGCAGTTTGAGATTTGTGTGTAAAATTGGCACATAGTTGATTTGCATAGAAAATAACATTTGTTTCCGCTGTAGAGAGTATTATTTTCTGCACAAAACAACCTCACACAAATTTTCTACAAATCCCCAATTACAGGGTTTTTTTTTTCTGTGAAGAAGAAAACATTTTAATTGCAAGAAGTAATATTTCTTCACTGAAATCTACTGTTTATTGTGCAAAACAACTGCATGTAAATTTTTCACAATGTAAGTCCCAAATTGTGAATAGCTTTAAAAATTTGTGTGATTTTCAAAGACTTTCTTGCAGTGGAAAGAAAATTACTCATTGCAACCTTCAAGAAGAAACTTAGTGAAGTATTGCATCCCTAGCCATAAAAAAAAATTCCAAATTCTACAGGACTGCAATATCTCTATTAAGCCAGTCAGCTCAGGTTATGTAATTGGACTTAGATTATTTGAAAATAACTAGGAGTGTTTAATTAACCAATTGTATTTTTTGAGATGACTAAACAAGAAAACAGTCATTTTTTAAAAAAATTAAGGGGGAAATTGTTTTCAATTCTTTGATATAATGTTCCTAGAGAAAAGTAAACAATGAGTCTGTTAGCCTCCATTCTCTTCCTCCAATGTTTTGTAAGATTATGTATCAGATAGGATGTGTGCTTGGATTCAAAACTTGAACTTGCACATCAAACTGTATGATTCCAGTTCCTGTACTGTCCCTGACTCATACTGGGATTTATTATACATTGCACTATGATTTGTAGCTAGGAATCATGCCCAAAATTCAAGCTTTTCTAGGTGTGATTGACAACTGTATGTTGAAGAGAATTTCTGATGGTGGACACTCTACTAGGCTGTGGCTCTGTTATAAAGAACTTGAAACTGTATGAATATCCAAGTCCATTTCACCCGTAAGTGAAAAAACTGACAGTGTTACCATGGCGTACATCCCCACTCCATTATACAATTGGCAATTAACATTATTTAATTGGCATAAAATATAAATCATACACTGTTATGGCTGAAAAGTCACCCTGGCAAAGAGGACTGGCTGAACACGTGCATAAGTAGGTCAGATGGGACCTCATGGCATGGCCAGGTCTTTTCAGTCAGGAAGTTCCAGTGCTAATGAGCTTGCAAATATTCCCTCAGCAACTCAGCCTTCAAAGACAATAGTATCTGAAATTGTCTTAATACAGCAACTAATTGTCACCAACCTGTTGCCTCTTCCCACCAAATTTCTCCTTTGTTTCCTCACCTGCCCAGACATTAGGAAACTATCATGATTTCCATCAGTGCTATGTCACCAAATTCTAAGGCCATTAACATTTCCCCGCTCATGGCAAAAATAGAGTATAGAGTATTTAAACCCTGGCTCTAAGCCAGATAACTCATAGTACACTGGACCCAGGCTGTCACTTTGTTGCTCAGATTGCTGTTCTTGTACTACCTTCAGACCCCTAGTCTGAAACATATTGTTTCATCTCTTCAGGATGAATGAATATCTCCAATTTCCTCTCAGTTTCTCACTATCTAATTTTTCATTTGTTTCCTTTGGTTAGCCTTGTATGGTTGTGAGATTACTCGAATCGTGTGTGTGTGTGTGTGTGTGATTTTTGGCAATAAAACATTATTTGACTCTCCAACTGGTGTCCCTGTATTAGTACTGGCATACACAGATGGAAAGATACTGTATGGTTACCTCTCTCTCTTTGAGGTAATATTTCTCCATGGAGTCACTGGCATCGCTGGTGGATCTCTGAGTCACTCACCTTTTGCAGTAACAAGAGACCACTGCTTGGTGTTACTGACTTCTTCAAGAGCTTTGGACAAAGAGCAAGAATAATATGGAAGCATAACAAATCTAAACTGTGTTTATTTTATTTTTTTAAAAAATATTTTTATTAAAGATTTCAATTAAATATTTAAAAACCCCTCCACACTTCCAAGCTTGTTTTCCAGTTGAATCTGCGTGTATCCATTCCATTCATACATAATTGTTGCTTACTCAAGGGATTTGTTACATCTTACATTGTTAGACAATTGTTTGGTTACCTTACTACCTTGGTACATTGTTACATTATTATTTTACCTTGCTACATTATTACATTATTATTTTACCTTGCTACATTATTACATTGCATTACTTACAATCTTGCTTTATTCTTATTTCTTTTCTTATATTATGTCTTTATCCAATCCAAAACTTCTCTCCATTCCCTTTCAAAGTTCTGGGTAGGCTTATTTCTCAAAGAAAATGTTAACTTTTCTGTCTCTACTATATCTGGGACTTTTTAAACTGTGTTTATGAAGTATTTACTTTCCCCGACAGAGGTGCAGGAACTTGGGCAGCTAGTTAAAAGTTAAGGATAAAGCCTGATGGTGTCACTACTCTTATCTTCTAGCTCAAAACAAGTTCCTGGGACCTCTGCTTTTTTACTTCAGGAATCTTATTAGGATTACTTAAAATTTAGAGTGAATTCATCACCTCACTGACATTAGTGACTCTAGTCTCCACTAATAAATAGATACATACATGTGTGAGGCTTCCTGTTTTCTTTAGAGTAATCTGTGTAAATGTAATTCTTCACTTATATTGTCTCCTCTCCCTACTCCAATTTGGAAATTGCATTTGAACTTGACCACTCTGTTGAATTTAGGTGTCCAATTTCCCAATGAATTATGAGAAGCCCAACTTTTTCTTCTCAGACACCCCACCACACACATCATTTCATATTGAAATGTGACATTGTAACATGGATGGTGGTACACACACACACACACACACACACACACACTTATCTCAAATTCTGAAACATCTAAAACAATGTCCAATGAATTATGACTGTTGCACATGAATATATTTCTTCTTTTAGAATATATTTCCTTTATGTTCAAATGAAACAACAGAAAGAAGATTTAAAAAAAAAAAATCCAGGCCAGGCCAGAGATTTAGAGCATTTCAGGCTCTTCATACTTGTCTCTTTATTTGCATACACGTAAAGAGATGAATACAGATGCACACACATGTGGTCTCTCTCTCTCTCCCTCTCCCTCTCCTTCTCTCTCTCTCCAAATAATCAGCTTGCATAAAAATATTGTCTTTTGCTTCCAGAGAGGAAGATTCACTATCTCATCAACCTGAACATAGGCAATATGTTCTAATTAAGCAAGGAGCCTTTTTTTCTGAAGGATAGAGTGTAAAAACTCTATTTAGATGATAGAGAGAAACACACACAGAGAGAAATTGACCAATGGTCTAACTTAGGTCCTTTCCACACAGCACACCCAACCTGCTATGGGAATGGGAGAAGGATGGTGCTGGGATACACTTATGCATGACATCATCCAAGTCCAATCCTTCTCTTGTCCCCAGGTGGCACAATTGCACCACAAATCATTGACAGGTTTTCCCTGTCAATGACTGGTGATTGTGCCACCCTCCCACCATGCACCTGCACTTACCTTCTCTGCGGAGGTCCTGGAAGTGCAATGGCTGCATTTTCTGCCCTAGTAAAGCCTGGGAAGTACCCAGCTATGACCCTTTCCGCAACTCACCTTTTCTCAGCACTGGGGTACAGTGCTTGCATGAGCAGCCTTTTTTGAGAGGCCCTCACATTTGGGTCTCTTCAGCTCCACAAGAGCTTCCTGCTTGCACGAGAGTCCCACCTTTTCCTTTCGCAGTGCAGCCTGGGACCTTCAGCTGTGACTGACCCAGCTATTGAGGCTCTGCAAGCAAGGTAAGTGCACACGGGGCCCTGGAGTGATGCGCGACTGTGCACCATTTTCTGCTTAAAGCCGAAAATGAAAAAGTGCATGAGCGGTGCCTGTCAGTCCTTGGAGTGTCACACAAATGTGAGTGCATCGTGTAGACCACTCCTCACATTTGCGCAATGCTCGAGGGGCCCTTTCACATGGAAAATGCCATGCGAAAAGGGCCTGTGTTACAGCAGGAAGGGCCTGTGTTACAGCAGGAAGAGGCATGGGCACTGTGCATCCTGGGTCCCTCAGGCAACCAGTGCAAAAGGGAGTACTCCATCATGCTCCCCTCCCAGGACAGCTGCTGCTGCCATCATCACCAGATGCTGCCAGGACAGATGTAGGCTGCAGAAATGGCCTTAGTATAAGGTACTTTCCCATGTTATGTTTGCACTCAGAGAAGAACTGACCATGGAGTTGCATCTCTACTCATATTACTAGCACTCTGGAAGACAGTAAGTATGCAGGGAAAGGTCATGGCAAGAGGTAGAGGTTAATGTCAGATACGGTGAAGACTTGGATCAGTCCTAAGAATAGAAGGAATCTATGCCAGCCCTGAAACTGCCACATTTATTTTACCTCCTAATGAAAATTTTACTTTTTGGGATTGCAGTTAACAGAGTCCCTCTACCGTTACTTTTTTTAAAAAAAAAGAGAGAGAGGAAAATTTGGTTAAGAAAAAAATACATATGGGGTAAGGAAACACACACAGCACAACCTGGAAATTGCAGGCTAGCGCTGAGGCAGGAAGCGCGACTGGCCTGGCTTCCGATGCACCGCACACCAGGTAAGTGCACGTGGGCCCCAGGAGCATTGCGTGACCACGCACCATTTTTGGCTTTAAGCTGAAAATGAAAAGGTGTGTGCATGGTCTGCTTTAAGCTCTTGAGCATCACATAAATGGGAATGCATTGTATGGACCATTCCTCCCATTTACAGGACGCTCAAGGGGCCCTTTCACTTTAGAAACGGCTTGCGAAAAATAGCTAAGTCTAACTGCTAGTACTACCTAGAGTAAACCTATTGGATCAATGGGATTTACAGAAGTATTCAGTAACTGATTCAACAGAATTATTCTAGTGGCAACTAGCAATTTGATTAAGAATAGGATAGGAATAATGGGGCTTTCCAGTTGGACTGAACTAGTTAGTATAGCCAATGGTGAGAAATGCTGAAACTTGCAAACTGACAGCATCTGGAAGACTTCATGATTCCCACACCTGATTTATGTATTTTCACATGCAGATTAGCTCTACATTGGCATATGCCCAGTGGAAACCATAACATACTTTTGTAGAAAATTCTTTCTCTCATTCATTCTCTTCTTTTTTGGTTCCCCATTGTTTCCACAGTAGCATTGAACAAACACCCATAGCTTTACAAGGTTGCTGAATCAGCTCTTTAAAGTATTCACAAGCAGTTTTTTGAGGTCAGAAAAAAAGTATAAAAGGGGTCTAAACCTTGATCCAACATGATAATAATCCTTTTCTTTCTCTGCGTTTCTGTAATTCTGCAAACAGAAACATTTCAGTCCACCTTCACTTGTATTCTTTGTATTCTTAAAACTCTTCAGTAACACAACTTATATTCAAGCGCAAGTTTTTGAAGTCAAATGAAGGTCTTTCCCAGTGGCTGTTTATCTCTATGGTGTAGAAAATTTTGGACAGGTATTTAACAATAAGAAATATAAGGGGCTACAGGTCAGGCATACACTGTCTTATGCAAGCTCATAAAGTTGCTTAAAATGGATAATTCAGCAATAATCTAATACCTTTGCTAGCATTAAAGCGATCTACTGTAACTGCAAAAGAGGGAATCATGTTCTAAAAATTCTACAGCTACCCATTTGATTTATTACTTCTGTGATAAGACACAGCTATTTGGATGGAAAATATACATTGAGAGTTACTCAGTGAATCCTGAGCCAGAGCAGTAGTTTTTGAAAGGCTCTAATGATTTATTGCTTTCACATTTGCACTGCATACCCATATACTTGGTGTATTTACTTGCCTAAACATTTACCCTTTAAGAGGCAATTTGTCAATTTAAGTAAAGAACCAAGTGTTCTTACTATTGCCAATTGAAAGGCAAACATCTGGCCCTCAGATTTTTTTTTTTTTTTAAACTTCCCACATATCTGTTTGGTTCATTTTGGTAGGAGACATACTTTCCTTTCCCCATTTTAAACTTGAGCAGATAAGAAGTCATCCTTGAGCAAATAAAAATGTCATATGCTACAAAGGCCCTTGACTAGGATGTTTTTAACTTCTTTTTTCCCCTCCAATGCCAAAACTGAGAAGTTTTATATTTTCACAACAAAAATGCTATGGACTATAAAAGAAACACATTAATATAAGATATAAAATTGTCACATATCCTGCTTCCCTGCATTCCCATTTCAACAGTACTCTATAGAAAGTCCTGTAAATCTACAAGGCTACCACAGATGGAGGACCTTGTTTTAAGCACCCTGTCTTCCTCTCTGAGAGTGAAATGGGACATTCAAGTTTAGGTGCAACTCAAATAATTACTGGGTGTGGAGGTTTGGTGGACAGATTTTTCCAGTGCTGTTGCTCTATTGGTCTTGGTGAGGAAAATGAAAACAATAAAACAACTTCATCCTTACCTCTAAAGCAACTCTTGCAGGGAGTGATAGGAACTCAAAGCCAATATGCCAAGAGACTGGCACCTCTGAGCTAGGGATACAGTTTGGCCTGTTCCTCATTGAGATGTCAACAGGTGAGCTTCATTCATCAGGAAGACCTCCCTGTTCCCAGACTTGTGGCTGACACTCCCCTGAAATTAATATCCCATCAGTGTCAGAGACAGCAGGATGGTTTGTTTTCTACCTTGTCTCACCAGTTTTCAATGTGGGGAAAAGGAAGAAGGAGGAATTCACTGAATCCCATGCAAATCAAAGTTCTGCAGATCTGAAAACACTGTATGAGAGCAGGTTGAAACATATTGGTTAGTCTCACTGTGAGTAGACCTATTAAATCAGTTGTTGAATGGAGAGTCAATATGTAGGCAAATCACATTTATTCAACAGATTTACTCTAGTTTAGATTAACAACATTATTCAGAGCAGTGCTTTATTCCATACAGATTTCTTTGTAGATCTTGAACAAGACCAATAATATCAAATGCTTCAGTGGCAATTCCTTGAATAGTTAGAATGATAGTTCATCAGTGACACTAAAAAAGGTCTGTGAAAAGTGTTCTGAATTTATCCACGACATAAAGACATTAAAACTCTAGTTATGCAAAAACACAGGACAGCAGAACAGAGATGGGAAATAAACATATAGAGGAACCAGTTTTTTTAAAAAAAGAACATGAAAGTGGCTGCTTATATCTAGTTTTTTATTTTTATGGAGATTGGTGTCCAAACAAAATTTCACTTTAACACATAATTTTAGTCATAACAACAACAAAAAAATCTGTTAGGACTGGGCATAATTAATATAGAGTTGCAGGGTTCGTCAGAGAACAGATGTTGCAATTAAATGTGTTTTCCTTCAAAGCAATAATAAAAAAAAACCCAAAACTGTGCAGCAGCTGATACTCTCCAGTGTTTCATTTTCAGAAAATGCAATCCCAGAGCTATGGAATGATGCATTTAAAAGAATAATTGTGTTGTTCAGCACATTACAGGGGTTGTGTTCCGAGTATGCTGATTATATGGAGGAAGGATCAGATGGAGGGATACATGCCAATCAACAACCCATTCGGAAATGTTTCAGTATGCCAGCTGTGCTCAGCCAGGCTACAGCAAAATTGTTTTAATTGGAGGACAGTCATCACATCTGCTTGGGAAGTCTGCATCTCGAGTGCATCCAAACACACAGCCAATGTTAGCATGAGCAATTCTAAAACATTTCTGTGTATGAGTTTGAAGCTCAAATATCATTTCTTTGTTCCTGAGCAGCAAATGTTGGCAAGTAAGTTTTCTACAGTTGTAGATGTTTTTAAAAAAACTGCATTATGTTTAAAACCAATACAAGTTAGAAACACTGAACAAAATAAAATCAAATTTTTAGCAAATTGCTGCCTTCAAAGGCAACAAGGCTGTACTTGGGGAGGGGGGGCTTTCAAGAAAAACTTAATCTTTTGAATCTTTACCTCATGGAAAAGGACTATAGATCAATCTTGTTTGAGGGATAAATGATCTATTGCTAAACAGGGAAATTTGACCCTCCAGGGAAATAGAAAAATTGCAGATGGAGTTTCTCTGATGTAGGAGCTGCTGCAGCAAGGGAGAAAAGAAAGGAGGCATTCTCTCAGCTTCCTGAAAAACCTGTAGCATACTGTTCTATGTAGCAGTAATATGTAGAATTTACTAACCTATTATACCAAAAGATCTCCAATTCCCGCAACATGCCATCAGAGGCGGGGGGGGGGGATCTTCAGCTTGTGCTGTTTATTTTTCTTTCCCTGGAAACCACAAACTAATTCTCTATGAATCATGGAAGAATGTATATTAAGATACAACACAAAACTCCAGCCCATAGCAGCATGCCTTCCTCAGGATATAAACTTCATATAAACTCAGATGTTAAGGTGTGTAGCATGGTTTCGTATCTTTTGGGCCTCAAAATGTGACAGTCAGCCCTTCTATAGGCTTACTTTGGAGATGGTGCATGATGGGGAATGGCACCTCTCTGCCTAGAATATCTTGTCTAACACTTCTCTGCCTAGAATACCTACATGTTGAATAAGGCCCCCTCTGACACACAAACACACTGTAGAGACATTGTGGAAAGGTCTGAACACCAATAATGTTCTGAAGGAAATGGTTGGTATGAATTATGGTCCCTGATCATGTTCTTGAAGCTAAATGGGTGCAGTGGGGCTTGATCCTCAGTCATGTTTTGGAGGAAAAGGGAAGCAAGACAAAACCACCACCTCCAGTTCAGAGGGGAAAGGAAGGAATCGGAACTGAGGTCACTTTCTGAAACCACATGGAAGGGCCACAAATGCACAAATGACTCATGACCAAGGCTTGGGGAATACACTTTATGGTCTAGCTTCCCAATTCCCTCAGCCAGCAAAGTCACTGTCCAGGGGATTTGGTGGGCTGGAGTTCAAAGAGCAATCTTCCTAAGCATTATCCAAAGTAGGAACATTCTGCATTCCAGAATGTAAGGCAGGCTATAGCTGTAGCCACTCATGATCCAAAGGAAACACAAGTGAGATGGTCCCTGTGAGGGAACCCATCTCCACATTGTTCCCACAGTTCCAACCCTAAGGCCATTTCCACACTACACTGTTATAATGCTATTATCCTACTTTTAACATCCTGTAGAATTCTGGGGTTTGTAGTTTACTGAGGCCAAAGAGCTAAATGCCCCTCCCTAAACTGCAATTCCTAAAATTCCATAGGATGTTGAAAGTAGAACAATAGCACTATAAAAGTGTAGTGAAAAAAATGGCCTTAAGCTCCTTTCACTCACCTTTCCCCTTTACTCTTAAGATCCCCTTGTGAATCTGGAAATCAAGAGCTTTTCTGCACGTTACCTTATCGCAGAGGTGGGGGGTGCCGTTCGCACAAGCAGGTTCTTGCGCGAGGCTCTCTCTTCACTGCTCCTTCGTCCCGCAGCTGGCTTCCTGGTCGCGCGACCACCCCGCCCCTTCCTTCCACAGTGCAGCCTGGGAGCTGTAGGGTGTGCTGGGGGAGGAAGCATGACCGGCACGCCTGGGATGATGTACCACACAGTGCAGGTACGTGTGCATGGGCCCCAGGAACCTTGCGCGACCACGCACCATTTTCGGCTTGAAAATGAAAAGGTGCGTGCGCGGCGACACTCAAGGGGCCCACTCGCAAAAGAAACTGCATGCAAAAAGGGCCCTGATCTTGAGGTGATTGTGGGCCTTTCTGCCCTATACTACTATAGTGCTATTATTCCACTTTCAACATCCTATGGAATTCTGGGGTTTGTAGTTTGCTGAGGTGAAAGAGCTCTCTGGCTGAGAATTCTAAACGTCCCTCCCTAAACTGCAAACCCCAAGATTCCATAGGAGGTGGAACAATAGCACTATAGCAATCTAGTGTGGAAATGCCCATAGTTTCTAGACATCTGGTTATATTGCTCAGTAAGTTCAGCATAATGTGACCAGTTTTCCTTGTTGATTATTCTTCATCATCATCATCGTCGTATTAAACATAAAGATGGAAATAAAAATAGTGACAATTTGTTGAAACAGATAAATAAAAATGTCTAGTCTTTTGCTGGTTCCACATACAGTATAAGGTAACACTCCAGTTTCAAACACTTCTCCCTGAACTCCTTCCATTTTCTCAGCTCCCTAAACCCTATTCAGATCTTACTAATTCCTCTCTTCCTAACAACTTTAATTCTTTTTTTGATTACTTCTAATGAACTTTTTTATATACAAGTCTCTAAGTTATACCATTCAGGTCCCCCAACAACATTTCATGAGCTGTGATTGTCCATACCATAGATATCCTGGCCCAGCTGTCTCCCTCTCCTATGTCCACATAGTGTGTTGATGGCATTCAGCATCAAGGGTAATTTTTTGTTCTGGTGTTATGTTATGCATCACTGCCCCAATTAGCACAATCTCTGAGATCCTCTCTGGTGTAAGGATCACATGTCTTCATCTGAGATGCAAACAGCAGAAAGGCATCTTCAGAATTCCAAGGAAACATTCTATCCAGGTATCATGTTAGACTCTGTTGTAACTGCCTATATAGAAGGAGGAGCAAGAGTTCTTGAAGGAAAGACACAATAATCCCCAAGTCAGGGCTTTGAGGTTCCAGGAGCCCCTCATGAAGGCGGAAGGGCATAAGGAGGTTGATGGGGAAAACAAGGATGGTTTGATGCTCAGCTCACATGCTTAAGGCTCCCAGTCTTCACAGCCAGAGGTTGCAGAGAAAGTACTTTTCTCTGTACAAAAGAAAAAAAAAGAGAATCTTTCACAGAATCAGTCTGAAACTGCAAAAATTCTCAAAAAGACGAAAAAAGCTTCTAACCATTCTCAAATATTCTTTCCATCCCACATTCTGGACAATGATGACATCAAATTATGAGGCATCAGCTTCAAGATGAATTTTGTGTCATCAAAACAGAAGAGTTGTAACTATATCCATTACTAGACTTGTAGACCACCCATCAACCCACTGTGAAAAATTGGCATGACCCTCCTCAGATAAAATAATTCAGATTCACTTTGACTTTGCTACTGTCATTAATACAGGTCCCATGGATGTAATGCTGTGTCCTGTTCATCCCACATTATTGAATACATTTCAGTTTGTGCAGCCTTGTTCAATTTGTGCAGCCTGAGGATGTGGTCAGGATCCTTGGAGAGGTGAAAATCACTACAAATGCACTAGATCTTTCCAGCTCATAAAAGCAACCTGACAGGGAATGACTGAATGGATAAGGGGAATGGTGAACATTTGCAGCAAGGCAAAGTTCTATTTTATTAAAAGAAGCTATGATGGAGCCTTTACTTGGGCCATTTCTGCGCTATGGCCCCATTCTGCCATGGGGACATGTAGAAGTAAGTTTGTGAAGTTGTCATGGTCCTGCTCTTGTCATGTCCCCAGTTGTTGTGATCACATGTTATATTATTACCAGAAAAAAAAATCTGGTAATAAGCCCCTTTTGAGTGATGATTGCACTGGCTGGGGCAGTGAGTGAAGGGCAGAAATGCTATCAAAGCACTTCCTTCCTCAGTGCAGCACCAGAAGAGGCCAGCTGCACTGTGGAAGGAAGGAGCATGTCCCAAATGCTATTATCTGCTGACAGCTGGCCCGATGCATAGGGGGATGTTCAGGATATGTTCCCATCCAAGCAAAGGCACTTCCAGGATGATGCTGGGACATTGCAGGGTACAGGTAAGGTACAGGGTCATGGGGAAAAAAAAATCCTGAACTCAACTGCACTAGATAATTATTGGTCAGTCTCAACATTCTTTTTTTGAGCAAGGTTCTAGAGTGTGTGGAGGCATCCCAGCCCCAGGGGTTCCTGGATTAAATGGATTATCTAGATCCATTTCAATCTGCCTTCAGGCCTGACTGTGGAACTAAGATATATTTGGTTGCCTTGATGAACGACTGACACACAGAACTGGATGTACATGTGTGTCCCTGTTGGTTCTCCTAGAACTTTCAGTGGCTTTTGATACCATCAACCATGGTATCCTTCTGGGCCAACTCTCTGGGATGGGACTTGGGAGTGTTACCCCCCTGGCATACTCTATCCTGGGGAATATAAATTTGATATCAAATGTGCCTGCCATGCCAGAGAGGTTGCCCGAATGGATACCTAGACAAAGAGGTTGAAAGACCAAAAATAGGTCAGGCCAGGAAAATCCCCAGTCACGTTCCCTTAGGGGACCTCAGGCTAAACAAGTCCACATGGACAAGGGTCTTCAGTGAAGGAATAGCCAACCTGAGTGGATTATTGGGTTTCCCCAGGTTGAGCAACTCCAATGTTAGTAAAGCCTGCACTGCAAGGTTCATCTGCATAAGCCTATCGTGCAAACTATCAAGTTGCTACTGTGCAGCATTTCTCCTTTTATTTTGACCATTGTTCTTCCCGGGAGAGGGCCTGCCCTCGAGGTACATTCTACTCTATAAGTTGTCCTAGTTTTTGAGGGTCTCGTTGGAGAACTCTTCATCATGCTAGCAGACCAGCACTCTGTTAGTCGAATAATCCCCTCAACTGCTTCTCTGTGCTGAGCTCCATTCTTCTCATCACTTCCTGGACTGAAGACTTCAGGATAGGTGCAGTATCACTGCCTTTACACCCTCTCTGCTGAATCCTTTATCAATTTTCACCTCTTTCCTTTCTCAATAGGCCTTGTGTGCATGAGCGAGTGAATTCGTTGGTGCATGAGAACACATTTATTAATAAAATCCTGTTATTGGTACATTTGTTTGACTTTTCACTTGGTTTGACCCCATAAAAATTGGATAAAAGATCCTGCTGGGTTACTCTGCCCCTCGTTTGGCTCCAGCCAGTGCTCTGCCAATTTCCCCAACCTTTGCATTTTGGAGCAAATCAAGGTGTCCCTCATGGGACCCCCAGAAGTCAGGGTAACAGGAGCATTTTCCATTCATTCTTGGAGGGGTGAACTCAAGAGGTGGTGCTAAGAGATTTCTGTTCTACTTACTGTCTGTTGTCCTGTGAGGTACCCCGTGGTTCAGTTTTATCCCTATGCTGTTAAAATCTACATGAACCCACAGGCTGAGGTTATCCAGAGTTTTGAAGTTCAGTGTTACTAGTATGCCCATGAAATCAAACTGTATTTCTCCTTCCCATTTTTCTGCAAAGAAACTGTTTCAGTATGAAACCTGTCTATTGTCAGTAATGGGCTGGACAACGGCAAACAAACTGAAGCATTATCCACACAAGACAGAGGTGTTCTTGGTCATTTGGAAAGCAGATGATGGAAGAGGAGTTCAGCCTGTGCAGGATAGGGTTATACGGCCCCTGAAATCTGAGGTTCTCAGATTGGGCATGTTCCTGGACTCAAATTTGATTCTGGACCTGCAGGTTTCAGAATTGCCCCGGAGTGTATTTGCACCATTATATAGTGTATCAGCTTCATCTGTTCCTTGAAATGTCAGAGTTCGCCATGGTTACATGCCTTGATTATTTCCTGATTGGATTATTGCAACATGCTGTAAATAAGGCCACTTCTGGAAATTGTTCAGAACCTTCATGGGTCCAAATACAATGGCCAGGCTGTTTATCGGGACTGTTTGCAGGGAGTACATAGCACTCTTATAGAAAACAGCTACACTGGCTAATGATCTATTTCTCAGCAGAATTCAAAGTGCTAGTTATCACCTTTATTCCATATATAGGTTAGGTCCACACTATTTGAAAGGCCATATCTCCATGAGCCTCCCTTTGTTTTAAGATCTTCAATAGAGGGGTTTCTCTTCTCTCACAACAAACACAGATATATTTGGTTAAGAACAGAAGAGAAAATCTTATAAATGGATCTTTGTATCTTATGGGATTCTCTTTTGTGGGAGGTTCTGTTAGGCTCCTCTTTCCTTTCCTTTTAGAACGGGAAAAAAAATTGTATTCAGGCAGAACTTTGACCTTTTCCACACCTGGTGAAGGAATCACCCCACGTCGCTACTCACTGGACCTTTCGCCTCCCCGGTTCGGTCCACGGCACTCCGGAGCAGTGTGTGCTTGTCAATATGCACTGCTCTGGTGTCCCAAATGGTGGCTTCCGGTTGGTCGAGGGTCTTGACGAACTGCTGAAGCTCACCAGCCTTAAGTCTGCCCCCGGGCATATTGCAGGCTCGCTTTGGTGTGAGCCTGCAAAGCTGCATAAAGGGGCAGGCTCGCAGTGGCGCGCTGCATGCTTTTGAAAGACCAAAAGAAACAGGTCTTTCAAAAGTACACTGGAGGACCACTTGGGGTCATTCCAGACCAGACTGAGGTATGGATCTACCTTAAATAGGTCCGACCCAGTCTGGTCCGAGGTGCAGACCTCCTCCTTGGAGGACGGACTGCACCGTTTCAAAAACCCCATGTGGAAAAGGCCTTTGACTTACAATTTATGTGGCCAAAAAAAAAAAAAAGTTCTTTGTTATTATGTGTTTTATCTTTTTAAATATGTTTTAATTGTGTGTTACATTGTTTTAACCTTGTGGAGTTTTTTATTCAAAACTCAACTGTTCAGATATATATATATATATATAATTTATTATATATATATATATATATAACATTTATTTAAATATTTTTAAAACTGTACCCTTTCTATTTTTTTAAAATTACACAACATTATAATATCTAAAACATAAGGAAAAAATATTCTAATCCTAGCTATCTACTAACACTAACTGTCTAAACATAAAACAGAGGTAATCTAAACTTGAGACAACACTAACAAAGCTCAAATGGATAATAAGTTACACACAAGACAGACAGCCCACCAGAGAATGGCTATTAAGTAATATAATCCTGTGCTTCCTCAAGATTAGCTTTAATATATAAACTTTGTCCTAAGTAGGATTCAAAAACAATGATAAACATACATTGCTGATCAACTACCTACATTTACAATTTAAACTATAATATAATAAGAGAATTTTCCACAAACTATTTCTGCTCCACTATTCCCATCCTATCATTGATATTTTCCCTATCAACCATTAAAATAACTTATAACTTTCTTTCACTCCTTAAATTTAGTCAAAGACCCTTCTTCAGATAAACAAGTCAATTTATCCATCTTTGCTATTCCAAGCAATTTCAAAACCCAATAATCTTGAGATCTCATTTTGGGTTGTTTCCATTTCTGAGCATGAAGTATTTTTGTCACTGTTGTCACATACTGAATCACTCTTTCACATTTCTTGTCCAAATAATCATCAATCTGTTCCAGTATGAAAAATTCTGGCTTCAGCAGGATTTTCATCTTAAAAGTATCTTCCATCAGCCTACGCATCTGCACCCAGTATTTCTAGTATATGTGAAAAATGTCCCTTCAGTATCTTTACATTTCCAGCAATTATTTGAAAATCCTTTATATGTTTTGGACACTTTGTCTGGTGTTAAATACTACCTATGCATCATCTTATAAAACTTGTCTTTCTGGCACAAACTTTATATCTCTTCAGTGGTTCCATCTAAATGAAATGACCCACATTTTGAGCCCATTTAACCATATGCTCATTTACCACCTCCTCCTCCTCCTCCTCCTCCTCCTCCTCCTCTTCTTCTTCTTCTTCTTCTTCTGTCTCTAACATAAATAACAATTTATACATTTTTGGTTATTAAGTTTTCATGATCTTTACACAATTCCTCCTCAAAAAAAGCTTTTCCAATCTCAAAACCAAGCAGAATCTCTATCTATCTATCTATCTATCTATCTATCTATCTATCTATCTATCTATGTAATTATTTATATGCAAACCATTTAACACCAAAACCATTTTTGATCAGTTCTTTGTTTTCTTTCCCAGTTGGTACTTATCTACAAATATCAAGTTTTTATGCTAACCATTTATCTATCAAAGGAATTTCTCTTGTGAATAAATTTTCATGCACTGAAATCTACAAGGACATTTTAAAACCATTAGAAAATGATTAAAATTGCATTTGCTATAATTTTATCATTCTATAAAATTTTATGCCACCCAAAGTTTAAATCAAAACCTTCTGTTGTAAAAGTCATTATCTTTTCAGTGCAAACCAGTCTTTCAATCAGACCATGCAGGAAATGTAATAATAATTTAAGGTACGGTGGGGGGGGAATACATTTGTACCCTGCTTTTTATATGTTTGTAAGCTGCCTTGGATTCTGTATAGGGAGATAGCCAGGATATCAAACACAGAAACAAAGGGCCATTCCACACTATACTGTTATAGTGCTATTATTCCACTTTCAACATCCTATGGAATCCTGGGGTTTGCAGTTTAGGAAAGGGCATTTAGAGTTTCAGCCAGAGAACTCTTTGGCCTCAGTAAACTACAAATCTCAGAATTCCACAGGATGTTGAAAGTGGAATAATACCACTATAACTGTATTGTGCAGAAAGTCCCAAAGAAAGAAGCAAATATCCTGCTCATGCTGGGTCAACACATTCATTCAACAGAATGGAGGGAGACTGAGGGGATAGAATTGACCATACAATTTAAACAACAGGACTAAATATGAGAATACTATTTGAGAACATTCTTTATATGCAAAATCCCTGAAGCAAGAAAAATAGCAGAGTAGGGAAGAAGTTCTAGGCCAGCTCTTTTGTCTACTCTGCTACTTTTATTTTTAAGTGATTTTTTTCTCATGAGGAACATGGAGAAAGCTAACCCACATTTTGCAATCTGCAAAGATATGTGTCAGGGTCCAGCAGTGGAATGTGCTTCCTCAGAGTATGGTGGCATCTCCTTCTTTGGAGGTTTTTAAGAAGAGGCTGGATGGCCATCTGTTGGGAATGCTTAGATGGATGTTCCTGCAAAGCAGGAGGTTGGACTCAGTGGCCCCTGGGATCTCTTCCAACTCTATGATTCTATGATTAAGGCATCTAGAATGTTAGTGAGCTGTTTTTCTGGTGGATAGAGCAGAGAGGACACTTTGCCCCTCATGGCACAACTGCAAGTTTGTTTAGTCTATCTTGTCTCCTAAAGTTCCTGTCCCATGGGAAAGCTCTGACTATGGGAACCAGGTATGCAATGTGCCACATGGTGCATGTCTGGAAGTGATTTAGCACTGGTTAAAAGCTTACATCATGTTCTGTAAGGTTCTTTTCTTCCTTTTTCTCTCTTTGATGTTTTCACCTGAACCTCCATATTTCCTTTTTCCATGGCCTTGTTTATGCTATGCTTCTAGACAAGCCGTCTGAAGCGCTCTAATTATCATATGTCCTGCTTTTGCTTCAATAAACTGTAGTTTAGCCTAGACACAATTCATTTTCATGTTTTTTTTTCCCCTTGGAGCAACTGGCAAAGGCATAGCACAGCTTCACATTTTGCACTCTGCACATGCTCAGGAGACCACACCCACAGCGCCCTGATAATATGGCATGCTAAATCATTCCAGCACTCTTCTGCTTAAATCTACTGTATTGGGAGATCAAGGAATACAATCTTTATGAAAGGAAATGTAGATGCAATTATAGAATATTTTTGACATTATTTATTTTTTCTCAAGTCTTTAATGTGCTGATACCATTGAGCTACTGTCTCAAGGGAATATAGTCAGAGGTAGTTGTATTGGCCATACAACAAACTCCAAAATCTGAAGAGAGATATCTTTATTGGGCAACCAAAATGCAGAAAACACATAATGTGAGCTTTTGAAGCATCACTGGCTTCTTCATCAGGCAGAAATCTTAAAAAATAATACAAGAGAAGAAGAAAAGTGACAATGTTGGAGTCACAGGCCTACATTTTGTCTTAGATATTATTTTTGCTGTCAGTTAAGATGATCTTGAGGGGTATCAATGCAGGCGGAGCAATAGAAAAGTAACTTGCCTTGATATCTAGACTGCCCCTGTCCAGTGTCTTCAAGAAATTCTCTAGAATGACTCCCAGAAATTTTGTGTGTCTATATGATATTAGTTTACCCACCAATTACTGTCCCAAATGCCATTCATGTTGTTTATGCTCTGCACTTTATTGTAGACTCAAAATACAAAGTTAATTTTGTCCTAGCTACGGCAGGTATATTACTCACTGCTTCCAAAGAAATTAGACATTTTTCTATACAATATTTTTTTAAAGAAATTTTTCCCTCTAAAAGTTTATTAACCCAAGTACTTTGGCATCCTCTCAAGACTTTGGTGGCATATATAATCCCCAACAGCTCATTTGTAAGGATATTCACTAAGTGAGCAGTGTGATCTAACACCCTTGAGGATTGATACGAGAGGGCACAAGAACAAATTTCTTAAAATGGACAGTGTTCTGTAATAATAAAAATTGCTCTCTGTGTTTCTATTTTTCTGCTATACTTCAAAATCATGAAACCTAGACATCTGAAACTTGGTGTGCATACTGAAAAGATCAGGAAGGTTTGCATTTCAGTTTAATTTGAATTTTAAATTGGATTAATTAATTTTAATTAAAATTAAAATTCAATCAGTGGGTGACATGATTTCATTAGGCCACCAGGTGGCAGACACTAGGCTCCTATTTAGATTTGGTGCAATGCATTCAGCTGTTTTTGGATGGTGCATCAGAAACCAAAGTGATATAAATACCTGACCTTTCTCACTGTTGGAACAAACAGGTTATACTTTAGCGTGCCAGTTGCTTGGAGAAATATGTCTGTTCCTGACTCAAGCTGTGTCTGTACAGGATGAAAATTCCTACTACCTAATATGTGTTGGGAGAAGAGTGTGACAGTTCTGATCCACTCAGGTCCTAGTTCAATGAGATCTGAGTGTCCATCAAAGTGAAACAAAGTCACAGGTGCAATAAAATCATGATTTATCGATTACATAAAGGAGTGGTAATAAAACCTAAAGCAAAGGTAAGGATAGCTCTTGCACTTTCAGCTGTTTGAAGCTGTCTTTTGTAGCAATTGTTCTCCCCTGGAGTCTATATGATAAACCAAATGCTGGCCCCAGACCAAATTCCTCCTCTGCTGGATTACAGCCAAATGCACCCCCTCAGGAACAGACCACCGAGCTGATTTCTTGTGAACTTTAAATATCCTCTCTTATGTTCTGAAAAGTGCTGGCACTTTATAGGCCAAGGGAGAGAGTCATTTCATTCTCACAAAGGAACAGTTTTGCAGGCATTCCAGAGGGGAAAGACCTTATCTGTTACAGCATGAGTTGACCTGGCTCAGCTAGAGAAGCAATACAATTATTTCGTTACACATCCCTTAAGCGTATAAAAACCATGTGTAGGGTAAATGTAAGCACTTACTAGTGTCACTTGGCCTAATTTTGGAAATTATCTGACCCCCTACAGAGAGGTATAGGCTTAAAGAGCAATATTTGTGGGTGGGGAGAGAGAGAGAGAAAAAAAAGAAATATTGCCTACTTGGTTGGGGTTTACTTGGAATCTAACCATGTTAGCTGGTGTCCGCTTATGTTATTAGCTGGCCTGGTCCCCCAGATTTCAATAAAGTAGACATTAAAGGAGAGAAGGAGGTATACCCACATTATATAGTTCTCAATTTCCTAAAACATTAATTGTCATGGTTTTATTCTAAAGAATCCTGGGACTTGAAGATTGTTGAAATATTTAGATAATTCCCAGGTTTCTTGAGAAGAGATGGAGGATTCATGATGTTTTAGAAACTGAAGTTTAACGGAATAGGCAAAAAAGTCTGAACAGTGTCTGCCTGTAGCAGAAAATTCTGAGCACCTCACTAGGCTACAAATCCCAGGATTGCTTAGGATGCAACCGTTAACAATCAAAGTGGCATAAATCTGTAGGCCAGATACAGCTTATGTCTCTAGCCCCCTTTGATGCTGAGGTATGAGACAGAACCTGTAGCTACTATTTTTAATTGTCTTGCAGAAAACCAACCTGTTATCACTTTTAAATGAATTTAGTAAATGAGTGTAACAACTGTCATTCAGATCACATTTTTCGACCTCAATTTAGAAATGTAGACTCACCCATTGATTTCTGAACTACAATGTCAATGCTAGCTGGGGATTCTAGGAGTTGTAATCTCATCAGGTGAGTATGATTGTTCCCCTGTTAGAGATGGGATATGGCATGAAGTTGAACACTGGCAACAATATGCACTCTTAAGATGTATCAAACATGATTCCAAGCTTTGTGGAATCCCCACTCCTGGGGAAAATATGTGTTTGTGCCTTCAAGTTACCTGCTGATTTACAACGTTCTGAATTTTATAGGGCTTTCTTAGGCAAGGAATATTCTTAAGTAGTTTTGCCAGTTCTTTCATCTGAAACGTAGCCTACATCTTCTGGTATTTGTTGGCAGTCTCCCATTCAAGTAGTAACCAGGGTTGGCCCTGCTTAGCTTCCAAAATCAGACAGGATTTGATGCCTTTAGGGTATGTAGGCCAAGTAAAACTACTCCTGTTAAACAGCTGCATCTTTGTAGGTGTTGAAGGAGTTCTGCTTACAGAAAGGGGGGGGCACAGAAGATGCTCTGCACCCCTTATTCCATGAAAAGAAACCAGAACAAAACAAAACAAATGTTCAGCTTGTTTCCTATCCATAAAGCTGGTGAACAGGAAACTTGAAATGTAGGTATGTGTGCTTTAGTTAACTCTTTCATGACCCGCCACATAATTTGCAAAATGAACAGATAAACTGCAAATGTGGCTGCCTGGGTTGGAGGAACTAGGAACTAATATAAGGCAAGCCAAAGAATCATGTTTCCGTACTGCTTTAAGTGTATAAAAACTGGACATTTGCTTTCCTTTCAAAAAGGAATAGCAGAAAACAGCCCTTGAAATGTTGTCTTCAA
Source organism: Ctenosaura bakeri (assembly GCA_948474755.1). Taxonomy (NCBI): domain Eukaryota; kingdom Metazoa; phylum Chordata; class Lepidosauria; order Squamata; family Iguanidae; genus Ctenosaura; species Ctenosaura bakeri. Next base: position 341,443 of record CAOLHI010000803.1, read on the forward strand.
TATTTTATGAGAGAGAATTTGTAAAGGCATGTATTGTACTGTTTTTCAAGTTACACCCCAGACCTGCCTGACTTGCAATGGATAACACAAAATGAAGCCTGCAAGCTATGTAGAATGACACACTTCATTTCATGTGACTTATTTTGGGAGAAGATAGTTGCCTTCTTGGAACTGTTTTGATAACATACTGCAGGAAGTAGTTATGAAGAACTCGGTGAACTGTAATACATGTTCCAGTTGGTTAACCGTCTCTAGCCTACCAAGAAACTATTTGTGCATATATGCTATAGGCCAGTATCAGAACCATGTGGCTTTATGGATGGTTTTGAACTACAACTCTCATATCAGTCATAACCAGTGTAGTAAATAGTAAAGGCTGATGAGAGTGGCAATTTGCCACTTTCTAGAAAGCAACACACATTTCATACTTGCCATAGGCTTTTAAAAGTGCAAAACAGATTAATCAGATTGGGAAGATGGCTATCCATAGATGTACACGTACACTCCTGGAAAATCCTTCATAACTGAAGCTTCCACAAGAACAAAGGGGGAAAAAATGACATCTTTTCATCAGATATGGTTCCTACCACAGTAGCAAATATAAGAAACTCCATTTTTACTTAATCTATCTTTGATGTGGTATTTTTTTAATGAACATGGATATTGGCTTCTTGACAATATTCAGCATAGTAGAACAAATCCCAATGGATTGGTTTTGGAGTTTGCTCCAGTTTCATGGATTCAGACAGAGTTCATCTGACCTCAGCTGATGGAAGGCACAGAGCTCCAGGGCAGGTGCAAATCATGCCTCTAGCACCACCTTCTGAGTTTATGTCTCCAAGATGGACTTGAACCACTATAAAATAGTAATGCCCAAGACCCATTCCAGAAAGGCAGCTCAGAAGGATATTATGCTTGATAGTATTGAAATCTGCTGAGAGATCCAGCAGCCCCAACACACTCTCCCTTTCCAGTTCCCAATGTAGGTCATCCACCAAGGTAATCAACACCTTCTCCATCCCATAGTCAAAGTGAAGTGAATCTAGATTTTATATTATGTCCAAGAATATCTAATGTAGGTGGGTTCAGGGAGAGCTTTCTCCTCCCACAAATAAATGTCACAGCATCTTTTAGACTTTCTTGCAGTGTGGCATTCATCATTCTTCCCACCCATGCAACCAGTCCTCCTCTGGCTTTTTTTACGAGCTAGTAAGTGTGTGGGTCCAGTACACATGTGGTGTCTTTCACTTCTTTGAGGAGCCTGTCAACATCCTAAGGATAAAAAAATTAAGACACATCCAATAACAAAGAAGCAACAGAGTTCATATATACAAGTAATACATCTGTAATTTAAAACAAACAAAAACAAAAACAAAATCAGAAGGATGAAGCAGATCATTAAATTAGAATGAGGAACTGTCTTAACTTAATAAATGACTTAGCAAAATCTTTCAGATCTGCCTTTTGCTTTCTTAAAAAATGGTTAAATTCAAGGTGGCAATTAAGACCACTCTGTTATTGACTTTCATAATTGAATGATGGTATTAAGCACTATCCTTAGGTTGAAATCATGGCCTTTTCCTCACCAGACAATTAGAACAGGGCAGTGCATCCTCTCAAGGAGGTCGTCTGCACCTCGGAGCGGACTAGGAGCAGACTACTTACTGGAGATCTGCACCTCGGTCCGCTCCAAAACGATCCCAAGTGGTCCTCCAGCATGTTTTCTAAAGACTGCAAAAAACAGGTCTTTATTTTCCTGGAACACGCCATTCGTTCCGGCTCCATTGTGCAGATTCGCAGGCTTGCACTAAAGTGAGCCTGCGATCTACGGAGGGCGGGCTTTAGGTGTGGTGAGCTTCAGCGGTTGGTCGGGACCCACAACCAACCGGAAGCTGCCATTTTGGAAGCTGGAAGCCGGAGCAGTGTGGATCTACAGACCTCGCACAGCTCCGATTCGCCCTGGACCAAGGAGGAGCCCTGCAGAAGGACTTCAGGCACAGTCCGTGTTGCTTTGGACTCCAGAAGAAGCAATAGGTAACAGCACGGAGTGATTCCCTTGCCTCGTGAGGAAAGGACCCATGATGTGTTATGATCTTAAGGTTCCAGATATTTTGCCCTTCAAACTGCTTGAAGAAGTGGTACCTTAGTTGCAAACAAAAGCAAATCACAGAGGCTGAAGTGTTCTGAATTTAAATGTTTGACCACTGATTACTTGAGATTCTTGGTCTGAATTGCAGACTTGGGGATCCTGGGATGTGTACATACAGGTCTGTGGTTGTTTTTCCGATCTACTCCAGTTGGTGTCCTGTACATCTGCGTTCAGTCACATCAATAAGACTACTGGACTAGCAATAGATGCTGTGTTTAATATAATAATTGCTGTCAATCACTGTACTTCTAAAATTGCTGTCTCCTTAAAAGACAGCCAGGTGATGCATTGTCTGGAATTACAAAAGTGTAGTGATGGAAAGAACATTCAAAGACTGGGGGGGGGGGCTTCTCAAGTGTCCAGAAACCCTGACAAGGAAAATCATCCTCAAGTTCCCTCTCTCATGTTCTTTTCTACATGCCTGAATACCCTAACCAAGGCTCACCTTTCTTCTTCCTCCCATAGCCATGTGATTGCTGATAAAAGGGTAGGAGCAAGCAACAGCATTGCCACTAACATAATCTGTGCACTACAATGACAAAGAAATTCCCCAAAATGCCTTCATTAGAATATATTACAGTCCTGCTTGTTCAGGTGGCCTTCATCTCCATGTACCTGCAACAACTACATAGTCAACTGAAAATCATCTGTTATTGCCTTGGATAATCATCAACAGCAAATCTTCCATGCTGCAAAATGAAATTGCTTCCCTCAATAAGAATTCTGCCCCACCAAATGAAATTTTCCTTTAGTCCTCAATTATTTAGCATTTCAGTAATTTAAAATTTCACTTTAGCATTTAGAAATATAGCCTAGGCATCCAAAGAAAAGAATAGGCAAAATTACAGAATATGAACAAAGCAAATATAAGATATATTTGAAGCATGGCATTCTCCCTTACAACCACTCCCTTACAAACCACACTCCCTTACAGTCCACACTTTGAGATCTGCTGGAAAAGCCCTTCCTGCTGTCCCACTGATCTCACAGGTATATCCTGATGGGAACACAGGGGAGGGCCTTCTCAATGACTGCTCCCAGGCTCTGGAACTCCCTTCTCAGAGAACTCAGACTGGCACCATACCAACTTTCTTTCCGCACCTAAATAATACCATTTTTACTCTGACAGTTGTTTGATGTGTTATTATGGCCTGACTGATAAAAATAATTGGATATTACTAATGTGCTGGAATTGCTGAATTTATGGATGTGTGAATTTTTAGTTATGTATTTTAACTTAGTTTTATAATAATAATGGTTCTAGGTAGTGATGCATTTAAGGGCATTTCTGTACAACATTGCTGTCTTGGGATGAGGATGCATTGCTGCCAGTCCACAAGTCATGCTTTCATGACATCATCCCAGTCTCAGTGCCCACACATTCCCATCTGTCACAATTGCAGGATATTCCATTACTGGATAAACTCCAATAATGGCCCCTGATCATGTGATGCTCCTGTTGCCAGTGCCAGTGTGGAAAGGGAGGAAGCATGATTTAGGTGCTTCCTTCCTCAGTGCAGCACATGAAGTGGCCAGCTGCACTGTGGAAGGAGGGTGCATGTCACTTGTGCTACTCTGCTACAGGCAGCTGGCTGGGAGCAGAGGGGAGCATTCAGGTCTCACCCCTATCCCTTCAGTGGCACTGCTGAGATCACAACAGGACAACAATGGAAAAGGGTAAGGTGTGGAAAGGGTCTAAGTCTTTTACTCCAAGTCTCAAGTCAAGTCTCAAGTCATACCTTCAAGTCTTAAGTTGAGTTTCAAGTCCTAGCAAGTACTTTCAGGTTGTCTCAAGTGTGGGAGCCAACTTTAACAGAAAAGAAAAAAGGGTAGTGGTCAGGTATATGAGGGGGTCAATGGGCTTACAAGGGTCTGCAGCTTTGGAACTGGGGAATAGGATCCTTCTTACTCCCACTCTGGAGACTTTTGTGTCAACGGGCATAAAAGAATCTGCAGTTTCTGAAGTGGGCAATAGGATCCTTCTTAGTTCTCATTACTGAAGCTTCAAAAGCTTTAGAAGGAGAGATCCTTCTTCCTCAAGCCTGTTGCCTAACACATTTATTTGTTCCCCTCTTGAGAAACAGACCCAGCACTCTCAGAGTGCATCTTGTTTTCTGCTATTAGGGAAAGTTTTAGAAGGCTACTCCAATATGCAACAGAGGCAGGCTGCTAAGCAGACCTCAACTCTGTCCCAAGTCCATTGTCTAATGCATTTGTTGTTCCCCTCTACACTTTGGGCTCAAGACAAAGTTTCACATGACCAGTACGCAAAAAGAGATGGAAGCGTTGTTCATAGTCATAAAGTTTCTGGATGAATGGGTTATGTTACTGAACCAAGGGCAGCAAATCAGTCACTAAAAATACATACGTCATGAGTCGAGTCAAATCAGTGTGTCATTTATTGATGAGTTGAGTGCAAGTTGAATCACTGAAGCAATTTGAGTTGGTTCTAGGTGAATGGTTTTCACTGTCTCACTGTCTGTAGTACTAGAAATTTTGGGACTGAATGAAACTTTCATGGCAAGGGGGAACAATTATCTGTTATGGGTCCAAAATATTCACTCTCCTCCCCTCAAGTAACTATACCCTGCTTGGCAGAATCACCAGTCCAAGTAAGTTAGGACATCATCAGGCTTATTGTGAAGATCAGTGACAATTTTATTATTCTCAATAGTAAGGAGGACATCAAGGAAAGGGATCTGTGGATGTTCAGTGGTGGGAGATGTAAATTTGATGGATGGATACAGCTGATATAGGAAACTATATATTATTCTAAGCATTCCTTTTTGTTCATGCAGCCCATAAAGATAACAGCAATCTGTTACCATATGAGAAAATGACCACTAGTAATAATATGTGAAGTTAGTGATGAATAATAAATAAGCATAAACCAAATATGCTGTCATTTATTAAGTTCTGTTTGTTAATTGCTCATATGTGTATGTCTGTATATGTATGTTATATTGCTTATCAATTTCTATCTAAGATTCCACTAATCTCCATCCATTCAGCCACACCTCTTTCATTGATGCAACCATAAAAATAATCTCTCAAACAGAAATAAAAGGTGGCTGTCATCTCTACAGAAGCTGCCAATCCTTGTGCTTGATTCTATTGACTGGAAATAAAATACACAACAAAATACTGCAGCTTGGAGTAGTCCTCCTATTCAGAGGCCATGCCTTTTCTCAAGATAATACATTTCTTTCATGGACATAAACACAAAGAGTTTTTTCACATACAAATCTTAAGAATTACCAAGTATTGTGTACTCACTGAGTATGATCAGTCCTCATTGGGCTGGGATTTCCCCGATCTTCTGGGGCGAGGCAGTGATTTATTTAAGTCTTTTACTCCAAGTCTCAAGTCAAGTCTTTACCTTCAAGTCTTAAGTCAAGTCTCAAGTCCTTGAAAATACTTTCAAGTCAAGTCTCGAGTCTGGGAACCAACTTTATACCCCAACCTAGATAGAATTTCTGGACAGAGTCAAATAAAGTCAGTTTCAATAATTTAAGCAGAGTCAGCCTGTTATATTTGCAGTTTTGCCATCTGCAGCTTTGGAAGTGGAAAGTAGGATCTTCCTTACTCCCTATTCTCAAAGCCGGAAACTTTTGTGCCAATGGGCATAAAATAGTCTGCAGTTTCAGAAGTGGGGAATAGGTTCCTTCTTATTTCCCATTTCCAAAGCTTCAAAAGCTTTAGAAGGAAGGATCCTTTTTCTCGTCAAGCATGTTGCCTAACACATTTGCTGTTTCCTTCTGAGAAATACACCCTGCACTCTGGGTGTGAGTCTTGTTTTCTGCTAATAGAAGGCTCCTCTGATATGCAGCAGGGACAGGCTGCTGAGCAGACCTCGAGGATGACTCAAGCCCATTGTCTAATCCATTTGCTGTTCCCCTCTGAGAAATGCGCCCACACTTTGGGCTTGAGACAGATTGTCATGTGACCAGTAAGCAAAAAGAGATGGAAGTGTTGTTCAAAGTCGTAAGGTTTCTGGATGAATTTATTATGTTACTGAACCAAGGGCAGCAAGTCAATCACTAAAAATATACAAATTTCAAGTCGAGTCAAGTCAGTGCATCATTTAGTGTCGAGTTGAGTCAGTGAAATGGCTTAAATCCAACTTGAACTCGAGTCAATTGACTCAAGTCTACATCACTGGGACAGAGGGATTATTTCTACAGGTTTGCTATTCCCTGAAGCCTTCTGATATATTTCTCTTGGCTGCCTAAGGAGTCAGCCATCAATAATTGTTGGAGATACCCACAAAGTTTGATATGGACTGCTACAAAATCAGACTGTCATGTTCCTTTTCTACCTTTCTCTTTCTTTAGGTATGTGACTCTTTTCCCTGGTCAGATGATGCACTGACAGGAACTGTATTGTAATGCCACTTCAGGGTTGCACAACAAAATATATACCAATGACACTTTTTCTTCTGAGTGCTGCAAGCACTCTTTTAAAGTGTTTTCTGTAATTTCAAGGATTTAGCTGATTTAGCCAATAGAGCCACATTTAAAAGAAATTTCCAAAATTAGTAACATAGCACTTGTGTGCTACTAGTTCAATCAGTCTTTAGTTTGCCACAGACCAGTTCAACAACATATTCAGAAAAGCATGCTTGCCAAAAACAAACAAAAAGAAGTTACTAGGACCAAATTAGGATCATTATAGAAATTAAAAGAACTACAAAGTCATCAAGTGTAGCAAGTTGTAAAACAAATAGCATTTTACGAACTACTGTTTGTAAAGAAATTATGCAAAATCAAATCTTGCAATTGCATGTTCCAAATGTGCAATTGTAGAGCAATATAGGAATCTGGCCCTTAGTGCTGAAGAGAAACCAGTATAACTAAAAGAGGTATTCTAATCTGGATGGGGATAAAGTGTGTGTATGTGTGGAAGGAGGGTCATCACAGCTTCCAAAGCCCTTATGCAAAGACAAAGGGCATGTCCACACAGCACTGTTATAGTGCTATTATTCCACTTTCAACCTCCTGTGGAATCCTGCGGTTTGTAGTTTAGGGAGGGGCATTTAGGATTCTCAGCCAGAGAGCTCTTTGGCCTCAGGAAACTACAAATTCCAGAATTCCACAGGAGGTTGAAGGTGGAATAATAGCACTATAACAGTGCAGTGCGGAAATGACAAAAGCCAAGACAAGCTATGGGCATATGTTGGATGTCCTTCTCTATTTGCTTTATCTGGCACAACCTTTGGGTCCTTTTAAAATCTGATTTTCCTTTCTGCTGATCCCAATGGGATGAAAAGAAAATATATATAGGTGATTTTAATATAGGTGAAAGACACACAATATGTGGTCTCAGATCCAGTGGATCTAAGACTGCAGCATTCCTGTTCCAGAGGGCTCTGTTTGGGGGTCTGCCATTATAAACATTTTTTTCCCCTTCTAGACTTCCTCCTGTCAATAAATCTTAAAGTCCAGACAAACCTCTCAGACTGAAATCTTACATACGATTACATGGGAGGGCCTCTTTGAAATATGTGGGCCTTATTCCTGAGAAGAAATTAATTGCTTGATTATAATTGCATGCATATCTTCCTATGAACAAGGTCCATTGAACATACTTCTGGGTAAACAATGACAGGATTACTCTGAGAAGATCTATGTTGATGTCAAATGTATGGAATTATATGTTTAGTCCATATCAACCTTGAGGCACAACAGAAGTAAGCAGCATGATTGTGGATAAAATTTGCTCAAATTTCACTGATATTACAGTATATTATGCCAGGAAATACTTGCTTAAGCTCTGACAAGTTTATAAGAACCATTTTTTTTCTTCATAGAAAGCGTCTTTAACTGTATGCTGTGATATTTTTAATTGTACTATTTTTACATTGCTTTTTACTTATATGTTTTAAATTATTTTTAAGGTTATACATAGTCTAATTACAGTCTAATATAAAATATTTCTATGCTCTAAATTTTTTTTCCATAAAATATATGCTGTCTTGAGTCCCAATTTTGTGGAAAAAGCTGAAATACAAAGTTCAGCATCTTCACTGATGTAACAGTATTAATCTACATCAGAGAGACTTTTTTCCTCCTGAATATTGACAATGTTTACCAGTTCATCATTAAAGTACATTCTTAACACCTACATTAGTGGATGAAGAGTACAATTTTATATAATGGAGTAATTACCATTAAAATCTGTTTCACTTCATTAGGACTGCACTGCTACCATGGCTAGGTGCTTCAAGTTGGTTTTGCTTTTAAAGTGGTCTTAACTTATAAATTTCTTCTTATAAAAATAAATCGCACTTAATGGAAATGAAAAATACGCTATTTCATTGCTGCTACAAACCCCTCTGTAAATCTGCAGTCTCAGACCATTCCCAAACAAGGTTGATAGATACATCGTAGTAGTGTCAAATTCTTACCCTCTCATTTGCAAGATGCAACATTTCAGTGTCATAGTTTTCCTTGTGGTTCTGGACATTTTCAGCTCCTAGAACAATTCACTACAATGAGAAACCACTGTATCTAAACATCGGAAAAACTCTGATGTAAATCTCCCAAACTGGTTCTGCTTCATTTTTTGCCTACATGCAGAAGTGCTGCATCAATTCACAGTGCAGAAGTGGCCAGTTATGGGCGTTCCCAGGCTGTCTCTTCCATCATTTCCATCCCTCTCTCTCTCCACCCAAAACATTTCCCCAAACCTTCAAAAACAGGCCTTAATGGTCTATTACCAGATCCACTCTTTTCCCGCTATCCCTTTAAAACATGTAGACAATAATGATGGTCAGGCTGCCATCATTATTGTCTACATGTTTTAAAGGGATAGCGGGAAAAGAGTGGATCTGGTAATGGACCATTAAGGCCTGTTTTTGAAGGTTTGGGGAAATGTTTTCAATCTAAATTTTTAGTCTTTATTTACAAAAAATAAAAATAAAATACCTCTCCAATATTTTGGTACTATATTCTGATTCTGCAATCTGTTGACAGCATGCACACAACATTTGAACATCTGTGGATTTATAGTTCAATAACATCCAGTAAATCTTGCCAAATCCTATATCATAATATAATGATCAGGGACAGTGCTGGGTGAGTATAAAGACTAGGTTAAAGATTGGCAAATTAACAGGTGTATGGCAATTTCAAATGCATTCACAGTCATTTTCTATTATACAATTTTGTTTAATATATAGATTATTTATAAGTAAATTCTTTAGAGAGTAATGAACAGCCAAATAATCAGAAATTCAGGTAAAGTTTTATTGAGAAAGAGATTATATTGTTTCCATGCTTACTTTTCTTGATAAATTGATGGGTGATAGTAACAACCTATGGCCTTTGCCATTTGTATGTGGATATCACCAGAATTTGGCTTTTCAGTCAATTAGCCCATCCAGCTCTATATTGTACTGAATGGAAATTGATATCCAGACTTCTTAGAATACGATCATTCTGTTGTTTCTCTAAGGATGCCATGAATTCATACCGTGACATTCTGCATGCAAAGCATGCAGCAAACTATGGATTTTCAACATATTTCTCAGTGTGCAACCTCACATAAAAATGTACAAATGTAAAATGTAAAAGCCCCTCTGCACCCACACTTTCATAGACATGTCTTGCATTTTAAAGGTACTATCTGATAACAAAGTGGATCTGTGAACAGCAGCAAACTACCACTGCATGGGGGGTATAGTTATTCTGAATCTTTCACAAAACATAGCCCACCAATGAAAATAGAATAGATCACCCAATTTAAGTGTAGAATTAATAGGAATATATAGACAAATAAGAAATGCAAATTCCAATAGAAAATTTCATTTGAACTCCTCTTGAGGCCAATAGTCATATTGTTAGAAAAAGATACTGAGAATGCTGGGAACTGTAGTCATTGGTAAAGTGTATGCCCATCATGTCTCTCCTTCTTCTCATAGTACAACCCCCTTACCTGAGCTGATGTCCCCATGGATACAGGGGGGAGAAGGCTGTATGGAAAGGCACCACAGTTTCGGAGATAAAATATTCATTCCAAGTGAGAAGGGATAGACAAGCAGTCAGAAGAATCTAGGTAATCCATATCAGCTATATAACAGAGTGTTATTTGGGAAAAGAAAAGCCATGAGGTGGCTGCATTATTGTGCACTGACAGCTCAGGAGATTGTATAGCGGCTCTACTGCAGTTCCTTTACACACATACATACTACACAACACACTCACACACCAAACGTACAGAGAGAGAGAGTGTGTGTTTTCTATCCTCTGCAAAGCAACACAAAGAAAAAAGGGGGAAGAAATGGGAGGAGATTTTTTTTCATGATGATGTCATGCAGAAACCTTATTTAAAAATAAGAGAACATGACATTGCTGTTGTGCAGTAGATTCCATGTGTGGCAATGCATCCTTTATTAAGAAGGAGAAAAGAAGGTGTCCATCAGTAAGAGATTATAGAAAAATGTAAAAGGACCGGGCTCAATCCTGACTCACTTTCATTCAAGCAATACATCCTGACAATGGCCTTTGTGTTGTATGTTTACTGAACCTTCTGTCATAAAGAAACATTAATGCTGTTAGGAAAGAGTAGAACAATTGACACATGAGACAGCCTCTCATTGATCTGTGTGTTTAATAAAGCTAAATGTTAGGGAGACTAATGTACCATGCTGATGTCTTAGGAATTTCATTAACGTAGTTGAAAGACTGTCATAATTCACTCACCTCAGCTAGTTTATGAGTCATGAGTTTTTCTCCAGCTCATAAAATCAGCTTGCTTAACACTACACACTGAGTGATAGCACCAGAAATGACACTTTTTCACTTTAGGCAACAAGGTGACTTAAAAAAAAAAAAAAAGCTATATAAGTCAGAAAAAATACAAAACTGTAGTTAAGAATTTAAAATGTGATTGTTGTAGAGAGGCAGTTGCAATATAAATAAACTTATCTCTTTTGGCACCCATAATGTAAGGTGGGGGGAACTGTGATAAAGCTTGAAGTTCTATAGTTGGAATAAATTAACTCTGCTCTTGAAAGTTTAAAATGTAGTAAACCTGATTAAGACATTATCATTACAAACATTAATATTGCTATCTCTTGTTCCAGTGGTTAAACTCATCTGGTGCCTTCATTCAACAAATCTCAAAGCAGCAAAATACACAAATGAATTTGACTTCTGAAGACCTCTTTCAATTTCAGCCTCTTGCTGACAGGACAGAGTTCAAGGTTATCATTTTCTACATTCTCTGTATGCAAATTAATGCATCGCATCTGAATTCTTCTTACTTCAGCTAAATACAATTTTAGTGAAAGATTAAAAGTTTGTTTTCTCTTTGAAAAAGAAATCTCCTGAAAGAAACAGAGTACACATGCATGCATGCACTCGCACACGCACACACACAGAAACTTTCTCCACACACTCTAATCCTGCATTTCAAATGTCAAGCATTAAATTTCAAGGCACTTTGTCTTTTTCTTCACTCATATAAGACATAAAATATTGGCATTCCCATGTCAATCCACCACGTACTGTTTCCCTTGCTCCACTTTGTATAAATGCATAGTGTAATCCTACGTATAAAATATATAGGGCAATCATATAAAGTAAGTCATGATTAGTTCCATGGAACTAATGCATGGTAAGGATGTAAAATTTGTTAAATATCTAACCTAAGATCCCAGAGAATATTGATAAAGTCTGGGACCCACTGAGCTACAGGAGCATAGCTCTTGTTCCTTCCGCATATCCAAACTTAGTTAGGCTTCCATTTATGGGTCTACCTCAATGTTAAAAAAAATGCACCAATTTGCTATTGTAGTAGGACAGTGAATATGCAGGCAATTGGGAAATCACACAGGCTTGAAGTCCTTTCTTATCATCTCATTTTAAAAAGATCTGAATTAGCTATCTAGAATAGACTTTCTGGTCCTTAGCATAGCCAGTCCTGGCCCATGTGAAATAGTGGTGTCATTCAGTAAGTATTCAATTGCTTCCAGTAAGTCCAGAGATGGGATGATGGGGAGAGAGAGAGACAGAGAGAGACTTAGGGTTGGAGGGTTGGGGGATCATGTGGCGAGTTAAAACGAGTGAAAACAATAATACAGTTTGTTCAGTTTGTAGTGTAAGAGTCTGTTTCACATGAGATACATGCAAAGTATATATATAGAAGACAGACAGACTGAGACTTTGTCTCTACTATAGATCCAAGACTGGGGAACCTAGACATCTGAACTTGGCATGAATACTAAAGGGACCTGTGAGTATGCATCTTAAGGGTTGTTTCATTATTTAACAATAGATTAAGTTATTAAAATTCTACATATACTGATATATTGAGCAACTGGATGCTACAACTTTCTTAACCATAAGAGACACAGCTGGAGACAGCTCTGCATAATGCTTTTGCAGCTGTCTGATAGGTTTTGTGGGAGAAGGGAAAGGAAAAAGAAAGGAGACAATGTGTCCAATTTTGACAGCTTCTTATTATTTTGTGGAGGTGTGTGTGTGTCTTAGGAGGGTTATTTTAACCTATAAAAAGTCAAGAATTTTCTATTGCTAGTACAGAAATATAAGGACAGCAGGAACAATAAAACAATTTTCTCATTCATTGATGTTTGAGGATCTCCATTGGTTTTACTTATCTATCCCCAACTTAATTTAGATAGATGCCCTAGAAAGATGGGGACCGGGAAGAAAAGAGAGAGCAGGAACAGAAGACAAGGGGTGGAGCAGTAGTCTTAAATAACTAAAGTAGATAAAGAAATATTCATTGAATTTTATCTTCTTGTCCTTGCATAACAGAACCAATCTACCTAAAACACAAGGTGATCTTCACATTGGATTGGTAAGGGTGTTTTCCCTGCTGATGCCACCAGAACCATGCAAGTTCTCCAGATAGTCCAGCCAGGGTGGTTCTGGAGAGGTTGCCATCATTTGTTCACTATGTCATTAGAGCATCTCTCCAAGTAAGCCATTTATTCTGGATTGTCTTATTTACAACCCTTACATGGTGGAAAATGACAGATCAGAAAAGCAACTGGTCTAATTCTATAGACTGACCACCTAGTGCTCTATCTTGGAGTCAGGCATTGGCCCACCCAACTTGTACTGCAAAGAGCCATGGAAGCTGTTGTTCACTGCAGGAGATCAAAATAGGAGAGGAAGGGTCTCCTCTTAAGCAAGGGATCAATGAGGATGGGGCTATTGGAGACAGCTGGGGAATGTAGGCAGCAGTGTGTGTCCTCCCAGTTCAAGTGATGGGACATTTTGCAATGACCTTTATTGCCAGTCATCAAATGGGAAGTGCAGTAAGTCTAAGCTATCCTATAGCCCTCAAAGCGTACTTCATGCTGTTGTGTTGATATACAGCCTTTACCTATTCCTTTCCCCAGAGAAAACAAAATACCCCTCCCCTTCAATATACACACATACTTGTTCTTATTTTGCTGGGCATCATCAGCTTGCGATCTAACAAAAGGTTTTCCCCACAGGATCTGGAAGCCTTGTGCAGCCTTGTAGAGCTGGCTGTTCTCAAAAGAACTGTTTCTATGCTCTGTAACTTCCTCAATCCATGGGGACCCTGCTGCGCTCATTTTGTATTTCAGAACAACGTAATGACTTCTTGTGGCCAAGTGTTCCGTTATTTTTATGAAGAGACTAACACATGGTATGGGGATGAGGGACTTACCCAAGAACACTACATAAAGAATACTTAGGCACCATATGTTATTTCCTTTAAGAGTAAATTATTCAGGCAAAAATGCTTGAGAGCAGCTGCGATACAAATGACACTGTAGTGTCAGCTGCACACCAATAGAAAACATGGAAGTTCCTTTCCAAAAATACTGAGTACCTTATTATGTTACAATTAGAGCTAGTTGAAGAAGGCCTCTTACTTTTTTTAAAGGATTTGAAGAAAAGTCCTGATAAACCGACAGAAAACCTGGTAGTTGCTTTAGAGTTTGGAATTTATTTGTTTATTTATGAGCTGTGATCATATCAGCCAGGGATTCTGGAGTTGGTTTATTATTTATTTATTTGTTTGTTTGTTTATTATTGATTTTAAAATTCAATACTACCCTAAAACACACAATATTAAAAGACGTTATATATTACACATTAGAATATTTTTCTATAATTACAATAATCCTCCCTCCCACCTTCTCTCATCCCCATCGATGACTTTAAAGAAAATTTTGGGAAACATTACCCCAAATGTGGAATATTTTATATTTTATCAATAGTTTCTCTCTTTTCTTTGTACCCCTTTTCACCTTTGACATTTTTAATTCAGAGGCCCCAATTACTCCACCAATTTGTTTTATTTATTTGCCCATTATATTTCCCTTTACTTTCCCTTAAAAAATTAAGAGAGATTCTGTGATACAATATGTCCATCTTTCATATCCTCATCCCAGTGCTATTACTGCATGTACCATTTCTTACATCATCTTTTGATTTACTCCATACCAGTTTTCTCAGATTCAAGGTTAAGCAGTACCCTTTATTAAAATGAAGGTTTCTCCCCATTGTTTTATTCATCTCTTGAATAATTTTTGGTACACGGCAACACTCCCACCACATATGAATATATGTTCCTTTTTGCCCACATCCATACCAGCAATTTGTTTGAAGATTTCTATTTATCATTGAGGTCTGATGTGGAGTTTTGTACCACTTGCTAATTAACCTTAGTTGTTGTTCTCTAACCTTTGTATTGTTGACTTTATTTATCTGGGAGATCCAAAGTGTTATTTTTCTATGTTTATTCTCAAGGGATTCTGGAAGTTGTCACCCCAAAAAAGTTAATTGCCCTGGATCTGGGTTTAATGTAAGCAGAGTGGCTCTGTTTCAGTAGTCCTTCATTTACAACATGGAGAACATAATATTGATCAATTCCACAGAGTTTTCAAAGGATTGTGCAAAGTATGTGTGTGAAGTATTTTCAACAAGATCTTGGATGTAATGTGAATGCTAATGATGTTTCTTTTTTACTTTTGGTTTTAGTAGCAACAAGTAATGCCATTACTTTTAATGTTTTAACCATGATGGTGATGGTGATGATGGTGATGATGATGATGATGGATGATGATGATGGTGATTTTGTTTATATCTGTGATTATTTACTTTTTTATTGCATTATGAGCAGTTGTTCCAGAAATATTACTTTCAGAGGTTATGGGGTAGGACCTAGCTTTGTACATTTCCATGAGTTTTGGGGGTGGGGAAAGTTGAATAAAGTAATATATTGGTAGTGTAATTGCCACTATCATGAGCAATGTGTATAATTCATTATTCTTGAAAATCGATGAGTAACATTTTTGTAAAGTATCATTTCCTAGTTCTTCTTTGAACATCGAAAATGTTATCTGTCTGTCTGTCTGTCTAAAGCAGAATGCACATAAATATTTTGAAGTTATTCTGGTATATAACATTAATGTCTGACTGTTTCACAAAATTTAAATCTCTGTGATTGCCTGCAATAAAGTCTAATCCTTCTCAAATGCTTTCACCGTTTCAGCACTTCCCCAAATGCAGTAGTTATTTCCTGACATCAACAATGTTGATTCAGCCCTTTGTGCAGACCAGCATGATGTGATATATCACTAGCTTCTGTAAACAGTAAATACATGCCTAGTTTCTGTATTTTAAAGTGAACAATTTCAACTACTGCCAAAGATGTACATCACATATTCTGGATGTGCACCCAAACAGATGGTAGAAAGGTATTTAACAGTGTTTTTTTTCTGAGATATTTCTGCCAGTATTGCCTTGTCTAAATCATAATATTTGTGCTCAGCTGAGAATACACTCAAAGTAATCCATCAATTGATTTTGAATGGAAGGAGGAAGCAAATCTTAAGGGAGATCCACACTGTAAACACTGTATCCAGAAATTAGATCAGAGGATAAAAATCTCTTATGCCATTAACAACTCTTTTTTTTCTGAGTCCTGTAAGTCTTACAAGGCCATTTGTAGCAAAGAGCTTCAATGAGCCCAGGAGAACACTGTGGTCTGAGAATTACAGGAAAGAAAGAAAATAAGGATCCTATATGGAACCAAATCACTCTGTAAGGACTGAGCATGGTCAGTGACCATAGAACATTGACCAATTCTTGAAAGAGTGAAAAAAAATGCGAGTGAGTAATGGAGTGGAATATCCTAGAAGACAATGTGGCTGGCTATCACCCAGAAGAGTACAAGTCCAAACTGCAACATTGTGTTTCCGATCTCACTTGCAAATACTTCAAAATTCTTCTCATTTATCTAGTCAAGTATGTCATACTTCTAAAAGAGCTCATATTTTACATGTTGTTTATTAGCCTTGTACGTTTCCTTTCAAGGTTTATCCATAAATAAAAATGTTTGTTACTGAAATAAATCTATTACATCTTTTTTAGTAAACTATTAGGGGTGGGCCAACCGAATCTTCGAATCCTGGGTAAGGATTTGAGATTCTCGAATCCGAAACCCTGTGCCAAAATAGGCAAACCAAATCTTTTGAATCCGCCAACTAAATAGATTGTTGAAGACCAGGATGCCTGAAAACTTGGGAGATCAGGATGCCTGAATATCTATACAAGGGAAGATAGTAAGTAGGTGATGTTTTCCCCTGGAGTAATAATGGCCTTTGCTAACAATTTCATGAAACTGAACATTTCATATTTAAGTTCAGTACTTGACTGGAAACTACAGGTTTCAGATTTCAAGGACAGCTGAAACATTCCTTTGCAGAGCAACCTTGCAAACCTCTTTCACACACAATTCTGCAGTTTGGAGTTTTACAAGGTGTCACAGCCTTCTCTGCCAAAGTGTACTGGTGCATCATCAAACTACAAACCCCGCAATGCCAGAAGGAGCTATGCAAAGAAAAGCCAGTTTTGACCTGGATTATCTCTCTACTGTAGTATGTGGCCCTGTTTATACAGGCAGGAAAATGTGGGATTAATCCACATTTTCCTGCCTGTGTAGAAAGGGCTTTCATGTCATTTGCAATCTGTAGAGATCCTGAGGCAAAACAATGACAATTGTCTTGGCCAGATTTCTTCAGAGAGAGGTTTGCCTTTGCTTAAGCTTTTGCTATGGCTGAGAGAGTGTGTCCTGCCCAAGATTATCCTTTTTTCCCTTGCTTTTTAAACTCTTTAAAAAAAAAAGGATTCAAAAGATTTGAGATTTGTGAGATTCGTGGATTCTCAGAACCTTTCAGGGATTCGGATCTGGATTCGGCTTCAGAAAATTATGGATTCGTCCCATCCCTATAAAATACGATTCTTAGCATGGTCACAATTGTTAATCAAATTAAATAAATAAATAAATAGCTTATATAATAATTGAAAGACGGTGTTTTTTAGGAAGTGTGGATGCCATTTCAGGAACAGGATTGAAGAAAACACAATAATATAAGGACATAAAGTGAACCACACTGGGTCAGACCAAAGGCATAAGGATGGAAATGATATTCAAAAACTCAAGAAATAAAGAGAAGAGGGACATCTCAAGTACCCAGAAATCCTGACAAGGACAATATTCCTGAAGTCTCTCTCTCTCTCTCTCTTTCCCTCTCTCACCCCCCCCTTTTCAATCTGTGAATAGACTCAAGAACTTCTGTGAGAATCAGTCATTTAAATAAGCACATTCTTATATGAGATTCTCACAAGCAGTACATGAAAACAGTTGTCCTTTTGTATTGGTCTTTGACACTTGGTATTCAGAGGAATCATGCTATCTCTGATAACCTGATATAATATATAGCCATCATAAAGCCATTATGGGAGTAATGAAGGTTCAAAAAGATCCAGTATGGTATTGAGGTTTTACTGTTGGACTGAAGCTCTTAGAAACCAGATTTGAATCTCCATTTGGCTATGGAAATTCACTGGTTGATCTTCAACAAGTCACATGATGTCCATTTCTGCATTAACACATTGTACCATAACAATCCCAGCATTGTCATTTGCACAATGCTGTCAGGTTAGGAACACTCTTTTCTGCACCCTTTCACCTTAAGCAGATGAATAATGGCATTGCCACCAATGTTCCTTCTGCATAACAGCATCTTTGGCCACTCCCTTTCTCTGCCTTCGCCGCACCCTACCAGCCCAACTAGCTTTGGGTTTTTAAAGGATTTTTTTTGGGGGGGTAGGTAGGGAGAATCATACTAGTGCAGCAATGTTGTATTGCACTTTGAACTATAATGATTAAAAATGCATTTTTTAAAAAAATAAAAATTGTTTAACTCAAATGAAAAATTTGAAATAAGTACAGAGAAGTGACAGATTTCAAAGTCACCCACACCCTGCCCGTTCTTGGATCGAGGAGGACAGGAAGCACTATCAAGCACTATTACACTACCACACTGAACTGGCTGACAGGACTGAAGTGCTAAAGGAGGCTCTTAATGATTTTTTTCTGGAAATAGTCTAAGGAAGTTTTGCAATGCTTAGAATGGGATGGAAGCTGGATAGTGATGATGTTGTGCAGTAGCACAACTCCTGGACCGGAAACAACCCACTACTGTTGCACTATAGTGACATTTTGAGAAAATGGCCTCTGTCAGCCTCAGTAGAAGGCAACAGCAATGCCCCTTTAATCCTGTCTTGCTAAGAAAACCCTCTGATAGGTTTATTTTAATATTGTCATATGTCAAAAATGACTTAAAGGCACACATCAACAATTAGAGTATAAAATATGGACTGTATAACTAAATCTGAATGGGAAGATGATATTTCTTGGCTGAAAATTACAAGCCTCTGTGTCCTATTCAATCAGGTAAATACAAACAGGTGTACTGAAGCTGGCACGCTGAATTTTTCAGACGTGGATTTAAAAGTCTGGCAGCCTTCTTGCAGAGAATATCAGACTATCTGAGACCTTACGTCTGTAACTTTATGTCTGTAATCTCATAACTTTATCGCAGTCACAGACCATCTGCTATAATTAGAAAATAAAATAAACAAACATGTATAGATACAAATTACAAGTCTGTGGGAAAAAAATCACATAGGCAATTAATGACAAAAACAGATGTATCTTCAATAAGGAACCTAGAGGGGTTAGTGACTCATAATAAAATTGCTAAGATATTCCCAGTAAGTTCTCAGTAGCAGAAGCTGAAACACAAATTTTTACCAACTTAAGAGAAATTCCATTAATAGAACCTCAAACAAGGAGGATACAATAAAAATGATCTGGCCTGCCTGGAAAAGCTACTAAAGTAATTTCCTCACTAGACTGTAATAGCGCTATTATTCCACTTTCAACATCCTGTGGAATCCTGGGGTTTGCAGTTTGCCTCAAAGGCCCCTCCCTGAACTGCAAACCCCAGGATTCCATAGGATGTCGAAAGTGGAATAATAGTGCTATTACAGTATGGAAATAGCCTAAGATTGGGAAAATATATACTAAGTAGCTGCCCTTGTAGTATAGACAATAGAGAGGCAGCTGACCAACTAATTCAACCATGGCATATTTATCATGGCAGAAGCATTGGAAATACGAAATACATGAGAATTTCCTCTCTTTGAAGGCGGATGGTAGAACATTAAAACTATCAAAATTGAAGATTCTACAGTATTTAGGGACCTTAAGCAGATAAAGAAAATTGACAGAGACAGAATTTTACTATAATTTCCAACAGCCAGGAAGCCCAAAATTTGTGCCGTATCTTCTTGCACAACTATATTTAAATATTTATGTGTATTACCTGGGACATTAAAATAGTGTCCTAGACTAGATTATGACCTGTGTATTTGGCAGTATGGCAGCAGATTATAAGACTGTGTGTATAATCACAGAATGATGAAGGATGCTGAAGCCTCATGATCACAATCATTTCTTAGGTTACAAGATAATCCAAGTTGAGTGAATTTCAAAATTCTGTTATCCTAATTATGTTAAATTGGTTTAATATCTGTTCCTGCTTCTCAGGGAGCTACCCCAAAATGTAGGTGACTCAGGGGCCCACTTGTGATGCCAATACCTCCACATAACAATGAGGAATTAATTAGCTCAAAAATCCAGAGGTCTGAAACAGGAAAGTAATTTAATGAGATCTACCACCTATGTTTATGGGGTCCTTGCTGGAAAAAGCCAAACAGAAATTCTATGTGAAATAAATGTGTTTTATCAAAAGAAATTCACACAAGCATGCAAAAGATCAAAACACACACACAAGAGCCAACAGAAGGTAAAGGAAGGAAAGTGTGGCTAGAGGACTTTCAGGTTTTAGGCAATATTTACTAGTCCAGAGAACAGCAAGGAAAGCAATGACATGGCTTAGGTAGGCAATCAAATAGACAGCATGTCATACAGAAAAGAGAGAGACCTCACTCAATTTCTCAAGATCAGGGGTTCTTATACCCAAAAAACATCCTTTAGGTATGAGTGTGAATCACTCCCCCACCCAAGTGGACAATGGAACTTGCAACACAAATAATGAAGTCCAGGAAGAGTTAATGGTCTTAGTGTTTAGGTGACAAAGGATAATGGCTGTTGTAAAAGCCCAGTATTGTGGAAAGGTTGGGAAGACAACAGAGAAATGTCCAGGTGTGTGGGATCAGGGTTAAGACAAACACAATTTCGTGGGGATTTCCCCTTTATGCTCTGAGATAGCTGGCTCAGTAGCATAAGTCTATTGTCCTGAGAGTGGTTGTGCTATTAATCTGATGATGACTTGGGCTTTTGCCTAGGAGGTGAGTGTAGCTGACCTGCCTTGCTATCTCACATTTACAGTCAGTTATCTGCCTCTTCCAGCTTGACTTTCTAGTCACCTCAACACCAATTAATATACTGTCAATCAAATAATATTTGCCAATTAAATCATGCCCATCATAGCAGGTGCATGGGGCTGTAACAATGGAATCTTGTATATTTTAGGTCCATGATTTGGATTCATAAAGAATATTTTCAGACCACATGAAAATTTGATTTTTAGGACAAATAACTAAATTTTGTGATGATAGCTGTGTCATTAAATTGTTTGAAAACTGGTACATGTTTGTAGTGTGTAGACCATGGCTGAGCAACATGACACCCTCCAGTTGTAGGGCTGTAATGCTTACCATCCACTTGCACCCACTGTCTAAGGATGAAGGAAGTTGTTGCCCAACAATATTTGGAGTAGCATAAGTTTCCCATGGCGGGTAGCATCCATGGTTCCTATGAATATAGTTGGGACTTGCTAAAAAAACTTTTGTCACTCAGAAGTGAGAAGAAATGTGCATTTTTTTTTTAAAAAAAGTAAGCCTGTATTTCTGCTTCATAATGTAATTTGCTTCCTCATCTATCATATGTCTGAAAGGTGACCTGCAGTAACTTCAAACTAAGTGCATCTCTATATTAAACTGGCTTAATATGTGTTATGTCTTTCCAGGGAATGCTTTCATTTGAACTCTTAACCATCTTAATAGACACTCTCTGCAAACATCAAAGCGCCCTAAGCTTACAGTCACATGGGACCCCTCTGTTCAGTATTATTACAGGATGTTGGCTGGGGAAAAAAAGCAGGCTGCAATTTAAATAGGGTATTAAATTCTCATCAACCACAGTTTGTATCTCATTTACTCCTCACCTCTTCAGACAGACTATGTGCCTCTCACCTCTTCAGGCAGACAATGTGCCGATTAGGGCTCTGCTAGATGAAGGGTTAAAAACTTTCTGCTGCCAATTTTATCAAGTAAAATTAATCTCTAGGTGCCTGCCAAAAACTGTTTGTCAGTATAAAATCTTGTATGTTTTATGAATCTCCTTACAGGATGGGTCTCTGTGGTCTTCTGCCAGATATCTCCTCAGCTAATTCAGGGTGTTTGGTTTTACAGTTTGATGGGAACTCCAAAAGTTAAAAAGGATCAGACTTCTATATGGATGGAGTGGCCAGCACTGAATCAGCTGGGTCACAAATTATATACAACTTTATTTAGGTTTGGAATAAAATAAAATGAATCCAAGTTTCCTGGGAAGAAATAGTTGGGTAATGTGTCTTATTGAAACATATCATATTCTTGGTTAGCCATAGGATGACAAGCACAGTCCAATGATGACTGGCTGGTTTATTCAGATATTCAGTCTCCAAGTGAATCAACCTAGAAGTTATCTGACTCCAGACTCTGATTCAGAAGCTGAACACATGTGAGACCTCTCCCTCTTTGCTACATAGTGGGTGTGCATACAGATTAATTTGAATTTCATTATAGTTTATTTTAAATCGTACTTTACCAAAAATTTAGAAAATTCAAATATAGGGGCAAGAGAAAGATTGTTCTTATGTGCCTTCGAGTTGCTTCTGATTTATGACAAGCCTAAGGCTAAGTTATCATGGGGTTTTCTGGGGCTGAGAATATATGAAGCATTCAAGGTTACCCACTGGATTTCTACAGCTGAGTGGGAAACTGAACCCTGGTCTCCAGGGTCATAATCCAGTGCTCAAATTACTACACTATGCTGGCTCTCCCAATGAAACTGCCCATGTCTAAATGAGTGGTGAATTCAAGTAAATCCATCTAACCCTGTGCAGGTGTCTGCTTGCTTGTAGTACAAAGTGGGATTGCACATGCAGATGATCCACATAGAATGTCCCTATATCTCTCAGAAAAAAATACAAGCCATTGTGCACTGATCAACACAAAAATAGGGATGGGGTCATGCAAACACATTCAGTTCAAAGCAGTTACAGAGCTCCTGTCTTTGGAAAACTGACCTGATGAGGTTTTCCAGTCATGGAAGTTCACTAGTTCTGTTCAATGTAACATAATTACAAAAACCCAGAACAGAGATGTACAACTATGTGAGAGCTGGGGAATAATTACCCAAAATCCTGTGTTGGTCACATCTATCTGATGGCACATTAAAATACTTCCTTTTTTCAGCCACATCTTGGACAAAATGGGAATGACAATGCATAACTTTTGGTCATTATTTTTATTGACATACAATTGAAAAAGAAAGTATAATGGAAGCTCAAGGGACTAGGTGTGGGATAATGCTTTAATGATAATGCTTTGCACATTTAGGGGGATGCTGGCTCAGTTCTGGGCAAAAATTATTTGAAAATTGCCCCCTAAATAAAGCATTAGGGACAAGTTGGAGGCTTTTGGAAACTAGCAGGGGCTTTGGTGGACTGTAGAAGTGGAATGTAGGGGCCTGATGCAGCTTGTCATATACACTAGTCCCATCCCTCCCCTACACATACAGATGAAGATTTGAAATATTGTCATGCATGTGGGAGTTCTCAGTAATAGGCATTTAGGTATGTCCATGTCACTATCCTACATTAACATTACACATCTGTTATTTTTCAAAGTGTCCTTTTGTAATGCTGAGATCTGATGCTCTATGTTACTAATCAGAGTGCTATGCACCTTCTCAATGGATGATGGATGGATGCTGGGCGAGGAAACAATATTTTCAATTGCTTTATAAGCTATTGTTGTAGAAGTGGGAAGAATATTTTAAAATATTTGGGAAATGGTTAGAAAATTGTGTTTGCAAAGTTTTAGGAAATCCTGCCAAGAGGAATCCTGGACTGACAAGAAATTCTACAATTTGGGACTTATTCTGTGCAGTGTTTACTTCTTTCTTCCCCCTACAGAAAACAGCAGGAAATCAAAGGAAAATGATGTTTCTTGTGAATAAAAAAGCTGTTGTTGTTGTTTTTTCCTTCAGGAATGAAATCATTGAAGGATTAATGTCCCTATGTCTGTGACACACATCCTAACATGCAGTCCATAACTGGGATGAAAAACAGGATACCATTGTCCAATTTTGCTTGGAGCCTTTTTCTTTGGCTCTTTTTGCTCCATATAGTACAACTATGCAGAGTCTTAAATAGCCTCAGACATATAAGGTGATAATGTCTCCTTGCCATATATAAAAAAGTAATTTCTGAAACTATACTTTCAGCTTTACAGGAAGGTTCCATTGGCACTAATGAAGTGTAACTGAGATCCATTGAAATCCAAATAGTAGTTTCAGAATGGTGAAGGTAGAGTAGTTTTTGCTGTTTTTGCTGGGATCATGTCATGGACAGAAACATTTAAATTTTCTTCTCTGATCCCTAATAATTCCAAGGTTGGTCAGACTTCCCCATAGCTGTAATTTACATAATTTAAAATGTTCATATTGATAGACAGTGTATGTCTGCAGTGGAGCATTAATACCTGTTAAGGAATAAAGACACCAATAGCTTAAAGAAACAAAGTAAAAAATGTTATTATAAGAACTCCATTCTAAGATAGGAGTTACTCAAGGTGCTATTCTAATCTAGCTGCATTTTTGGGAAGAGCTGGGAAGGGGAGGTGATGAGAAGAGGGAGAGAAACAGCCTTAAAAGTATCAGTTTGCATCACAGAGGGGTCGGTAGGTAGACCCAAGCAGGGAGGACACTTCAGGTCACCCAAACTAACTAGTTCAATTACTACTGCCCACTGTAAGGCATTCTGAATTCTTCCGTGTTAAGTGTCATTGCACAGATATTACTTGCATTCATGCATTTAGCATAATATGTCTCACACATTTTCTTAATTCTACAAATGAAATATGATAGTCAGAAGCATTAATAACAGAAAAAAATATATACTCTACCATGTAGACTTTATAGCTGAGATCCTGTTTTAATGCTAGCATAGTTTAAAGCTCTGTCAGCTTATTTACACGGAGGTGTGGGAAAGCAGCAACTTTCCTCTGGGAGAAAGTGAGGTGTTCTTCTGGCATTCCATCTTGAACAATAGGTCTCTGCTTGGGTGGTGGAATGGCACCCATACTAGAAAGTTTCCACTGAAAAGTTGTGAAAAAACATTGTCAAGGAGATACTGGATAGCTCCCTGCATAATTGTACATTTCCTAAACATATATATCAACCAAGTTTGTTGCAACTTTTTTTTGTTGATAATGTATACATCAGTACTATGTAAGGATGGCGGAAAGGTGGGAAAAAGGTGGGATATCAATGAAATAAATACAGTAAATTATAATTGAACAGCAAGAGCCTATAACTCTTAGCCTTGCCTATGCTGGCTTCTGGAAAATTGCATATTCCCCATCCTTGCTACAAATTGTTGACAGATCCATGGTCAGCACTTTCCACATCAGAAGTAAATTTGAGAACCCAGAACACCAGCTGTAAAATTTAACTCTGATGCCAATGAAAAAGTGACATTTCAGTGGTAATACACCAAATCCTAAATCTAATTTGTGAATTTTGTGCAATCATCTCACCCAGGGACCCTCTACTACCAGGGAGGAATAACATGTAAATACACCCCAGTAAATGCATCCCACCTAATTTGGTCCTTAATCCTATTCCCTTAGTCACATCAGAGCCTCAGCATGTCAAAGGAGCCAGAATAATATGTGCATAGTTTGAGCTGATTTGATGATGAAATGGAGAAATGTGTTTCTTTACTTTCTTACAGCAAATCTTTAAACACAATGCTTCTCTTGTATTCAGTTTAAAAATCCAGCACAAGAAAGTGAAGAAACATATTTATTCATTCATCATCACATCAGTGATGCAATGTGAAACTGTTTGAGTTTGGGTGATAATGTGTAGGGAGTGTAATTTTATTAAAAAAGTTTAATTTGTAAAGTATGCATTTAATTATTTCATTATACTTACTCCACTTTGATTGTCCTTTAATGAAAACTCACTCCTAAATACAAATTCCATTTTCTGTGCTGCTTTTGTTGACTCAGCAAATGGTGAACTGTCCTATATGGCTTTAGTGTACTACAAGGCTTGAGGTGAACTATAATGAAATAATTATACAGTTTCTAAGTAAATGATAATCTTCCTTTTATGCTAAGGCTGCATTTTTCTGTGCAGTACTGTTAGAAAAGTCGGGCAGATTACCTGAGAATCATGAGGGAGAAGGAGAAGATCCAGAAAATAAGTCTTTTAGCAGTAGATAAAGAGAGAGAGAGAGAGAATGTAGGGTGGATTATGTGGATAAAACATCTTATTTCCTCTTATCCCAAGACCTCAATGGTTTTAGGAGTTGGTGCTGAAATTCCTTTCCCACCTTCTCCTGCTGGGAACTTCAGTGTCAATGGTTAGGCTTCCAAAGAAGTACTCAGGGGCTTTGATATCACTCTGTACTTCATCTGAAGATGTGGATTCATATCCACAAAAGCTGCTGCTAGAATTCTTTTTCCTCACCCCTTTCCCTTTCTTTCTCCTTTTTTATTCTGCAGCAGACGGATATGGCTACTTCTTTGAAAACTGCTACAATGAAAGGCACCACATTTAGAAGGATGGAGTGGAAATCCTTCAGGAGATTTATTTACCCAGGTACAGATAGATGACATTTTTCTGAAAAAATGCAAACAGCAAGACATCACTCCTAAAGGGTTAAACATGAGAAATCCAATACAGACAGCATATCTCACAAATTACAGTAACAAATTGTACCATGTGCTCTCCAGGGAACTGCTTAATCATCTCATCTATATCCTATACAGAAAGCGAGAAAGGTTAAAAAAAAATCTCAAATTTGGAACCACTCATATGGAACCAACCCTCTACATGACAGAACACTAGACAGAATTCTGCTTTGGTCAGACCTCATCTGAATACTGTGTCCAGTTCTTGACATTTCATTTCAAGAAGGAAACTGACAAGCTGGAACGTGTCCAGAGGAAACCGACCAAAATGGTGAAGGGTCTGAAAGCCATGCCCTATGAGGAGCAACTTAGAGAGCTGGGTATGTTTAGTTTGCAGAAGTGAAGGTTAAGGGGGGACATGAAAGCCATGTTTAAATATTTGAAAGGATGTCCTATCGAAGAGGGAACAGGCATGTTTTCCACTGCACAGGACAAAGAGCAATGGATTCAAATTACAGGAAAATAGATTCCACCTGAACCTCAGGAAGAACTTCCTGATGGTCAGAGCTGTTTGGTAATGGAATATGCTGCCTCAGTGTGTGGTGGAGTTTCCTTCTTTAGAGGGTTTTAAGCAGAGCCTGGATGGCCATCTGTTGGGAGTGCTTTGATGTATGTTCCTGCATTGTGGAGGATTGGACTGGATGGCCCCTCTGGTCTCTTCCAACTCTATTATTCTATGATTCTATGAGAATTTCTATGGGGGGAAAAAGGAAACTATATGCAGTTTGCTTCTCTGGAGAAGCAAGAAAGTAAATAAACTATCTCACTTACTACAAGTTCCCATGGACAACAGCAGAAGCACCATAAACAAGTACAATAATATTTTAAACTTATCCAACCACACAGTAAGTCAGACAGAAGAGTCTGTCCTTTCATATGGCCTATCCTTCTACCTTTTAAAGTCCTACATTATGATTCAATGTTATGGTGACCTGGATGCTTTCTTTTGCCATCTGCAACTCTGGGACAATTTCAGAGACATTGACGCTAACCATGAAAACAGCTCACAAGCATTATCTCTGTCTCCAAAAGGCACCAACACATAAGAAAGTGCTTCCTAATGTTACAAAGAGAAGAACTCTACATTGACTTCTTCAGAAGCCTGGAACCGGGAATTGGATTTCTATATACAATGCTTTTACCATTGTGTCCAAACTGAGATAATCAGCAAGAGACACAATTTAACACATAGTCTCAGCCATATGGAACAAGATGTCATCCACAGTCTCCAAAACCATCTCAACATTTTTGTCTAACAGACTGACAAAGAAGGAACTGTGGTTACCATGAACAAGGCAAACTGTATATAGGTGGCTGAGAGGCGATTATCCAACATCACATTTTATAGAATCCTCTCTAAAGATTCCACTGAGGAATATAGAAGAGACAACAGAAATTACCGAGAATTTTTCATTGCTGTACAGAACCAAATTTAAATGAATTCAGAACAGAAGCCCAAATCAGGCATCTTCTGAGTCCACAAACAAGGCAAAACTGCAACAAGGCAATTCAGGAAGATCCACAGTTTTATGCATTACTATTCTCTCTGTTGGGGGAACTGGATAGATTATCTAATTTTCCAGATCCTATACCACCAACACTTAAAGTTATGAGAAGGATACAATTGATTTTCAGAGGGAAATACAGTCCATCCACAACCTCACAGAGAACATGATCCTAGCCACTATGAATGTCACATGGAAGGAGAGAGTACAAGCCATCATGAATGTCATCTTGAAAGAGCATACCTAGACACCCAATTCTGCTACTTTGTACTCAGTCATAACTCTCTTGAGAACCACTTGTACTTCCATGCTGTGAGCAGCTTCATGGCACCACAGTATGCAAACATCTTCAAGGTTGATCTGGAACAACACTTCTTTGGCCAATTTACCTAGAAACCTCTTCCCTACCTCAAGTGTATAGATGACATCTTTATAATTTGGGCCTGTGGAAAAGAACAACTTGAGTGGTTTCTCAAGGATTTCTGCAATTTCCATCCTACCATCAACCTGAACCTGGAATGATCCACCCATCAAATTCACTTTTTTGACACCACTATGCAACTGCACAAGGGACTTCTAAGTATCACACTACATAAAAAACCCACCGATCACAACATATGCTTTACATGCTTCCAGTTTCCACACACAACACACTACCAAAACTGTTGTTTATAGCTAAGCCTTCCAATGCACCTGCATTTGCTGAGATGCACAAATTAGAGACCCAGACTTTTGGATTTATAGCAGGCATTTTTTTATTTATTTTTTTAAAGTAGAATACTCAGCTAAGGAGGTGAAGGGAAAAATCAACAAATCAAGACTGCTACCCATGAACCATTTAGACAGACCAAAGCAGACCAAATATATATATACACACATACATATATATACATACATATACATACACATGCACATATATAATGATGGAACACCTCAAGTTCTCCCTACAGCCCTCAGCTGAGATCATGAAACGCATCATCAGGAAACTGCAACCAATTCTACAGAATACCACAGCATTCTTAAAAAGTCTCAGAACAGGCCTTTACTGACCTTCAGATAGCCTCCAAATCTTTACTACTTATCTACAACAAGATACATAACATGTATGATAATACAGGGACAAGACCCTAAAATAAACCCAGATGCCACTTCTGTAGCTACACCTACTCGGAGATCAATATTACAGGGGCCAATGACATCACTCATAATGTCAGGCATGATATAAGTCATCCTATGTCAAGAATGCCCTACATACATTACACTGGACAAACAGGACAGACTCTATGCAAGAAAATAAATGAATAGAAATCTGACATTAAAAATGACAATACTATAAATAAGTAAGTAAATAAATAGATAGCTGTAGAGCATTTCAGTCTTTCTGTACATACAATGCGGGATTTAGAGGTCCTAGTCTTCAAACAAGGAAATTATATAGGAAGACTAGAATGACAAACAACTGAATTGAACTGTATTCACAAATTCGAATTCCATTATCAAAGGTATGAACAAAGGTAATAGTTTCATGGTGCACTACATATATTAATACATGAGTCCCCACTTCTGTTTTTTAAAAAAGGAATCTCTTCAGAGAAGGTTTTCATCTCAAGGAACTGTTTTTTGTTATTAGGTTTATTGTTTTTGCATGTCAAAAACGGACTGACCACCACAGAGATCTGAAAGACATGTATTAGCTCAGATTCCCTTTTGAAGATTTTGGGTGAGGAACACATTATGAATCTTTCTGGATCTTTTTAAATAATGTTACCTTCCTTGACTGTATAAATATGCTTAATAACTTGAGGCTTTAATATCATTCTGTATTGTATTTGAAGAAATGGTCCAGTATCTATGAAAGCTCATTGTTTAAAAAAAAATCAATCTGAATAGTTTTCCTACATTTCTTCCTCTCCCTTCTATTTTCGTTTTAACACTGAAGCTGTCATGCATCCATGTGTCTGTCCCAATTGGTATCTGGCCCCTTCATTTAGCAGAGCAATGTTTTGTCTGGCTTTTTGTGTTGTGTGGGGTGAAAAAATGTGATGTAGTATGCATGTTTTGTTTTGAATTCTCTTTGTTTTGAATTTTCTGTAAAAAGTCATTCACAGAAAAAGAAAGGGAAGACAAGTCTCCAAGCACTCTCTGGATCATCTTTATTTATTATTTGAACAAATCCAATATATTTTGGTGTATGTAATTGTTTCACTGGCCTTCTTCTGGGGCTAGACAACAAATTATAAATATTATATATATATATATACACACACACACACACACACATACATATACATATACATATATATACACACACACATACAAATGATAAATTAAAAATCAAATAGGGCAACAGATAATTGCAATAATGTCTATTAAAGCACCATAATAAATTTTATTTTCTGTATATTACTTGAAGTCCTATATATACTATTTTATGCAATCAGAAACAGAAAATTTTGGAGCTAAAAAATCTTTTCAATTGCTGGACTGATAAACAACAACTAAAGAACTAGGTTTGATTTAAAAAAAAAAAAAGACCTACCAAGAGGGGAAACTTTTTTTTCTTATATTAGAGAGGTGCTCTCCTATACCTGTAGATTCCTTATATGCTCTTCAGTGTTTGTCTTCTATAAAGGATTATCAGTGGGGCAATAATCTACATGTAGGAATAGTAGATAGGAAGTAGAACTTGTTAATGCAACCCCATAAGAATGTGATACTGTAATCATGTGAGCAACACAAATCACTTGAGCTTTGTCCCACTGAGCAGGCAAAAGGGATTACACCACACAGAATCATTGTGCAACTACATACAACAGTGACAATAATGCCATGTGTTCCCCTGCCACAGGAAATGCCATTTGAATTTGAAAATAAAAATATAAATACACTTGGGGTTCTGATAATAAACAATACTTTATTGTTAGGTAAAGTAAGACATGCACAGTTGTCATTTAAAAGTGATACTTGCTTGTCCTTTGGGTAAAGAATCCCAATGGGTCAAATTTCCAAAAAAGAATTCTGAAACTCATCAGTGCCTTGAATGGGATGTACTATTTATGGTTGGATTTCTGTCAAACCACTTCTTCAAGGAGTTCAGGATAGTATACTGGACCAAGATTCAATGTGGTCATTACTGCTACACAACTCCCAAGAGTACAAATAGTTGAACCATTTCAAGGTTCGTGGAAAAGGCATCCAAAATCTCCTTATCCCACCACTGGTGTGACATTCTTCCATTCTCTGTGGACATTAGAACAGTTTGTCTCAAACCCATAAGCCAAAACAGCCACTGATGGCTGCAGAAAGGAGTACTAGAAGCTACCAGAAGGTTGTGAGGATATCAAAATAGTCTAGCTAAGTCTAAGCATCTCTATTGCTTTTTCCAAACTAATGTAAATATCCTGATGAGACTATTAGTTCTACTAGTATTATATTGGATCTTGCCTTTTTCCTGCTCCTGTTCCTGCTCCTCCTTTACAGAAACAAAAATCTCAAGAGACTGGTTTTATAAAGAGTTGTTAAAGCTAATCTATGAGCTTTATGTTCAAATAGGAATTTGAACCCAATTTTTCCAATCCAAGTGCAACATATTAGGAATTAACACTGAAATCAGTAGCATCTGGTGATTTCCATGTAAGTGTGGTGATTAATCCATTTGGGGCTTTAGACAAAATTTGAAAGGATCTATCTAATCTGTAGAATCTATTTTGGAGATAGGATCAGTTAACTTCCTTAAAGTTCAGATTAGGGATGCTTATTCCATTTCTACAGGCAAAAAATGAATCATGTCAGCAATTTTCTCCCCAGTCCACAAAATATCAGGATTCCTGTGTAATTTCCAATCGTTATTTGTACAAGTTAAGAATTTTACCTATACACGTCTCCATTATCCTGTGTTCTGGAGAATAGTTTGTATTTAAACTTAGGAGGATCAGTGAGACTGTTTGGCTTAATTCAAATTTCTGTGGTGACTTAGGGAGTGAAAAAGCAGTTTTAGTTGCATATCTGTTACAGATTGTGTTGTCTCTGCTGCCAGAAAAAGGTTAGTAAATCCTCATCTTTTTCTCCACTTTGAGAGATTCCTGGGTTCCAATATTATTGTTGGGACTAGTCCAGATTATTTTATTGTATTTGGGTAGCATTTTAATGTGTATGGAGGTGATAAGACCAGATTACATTGGGAGGTTATTTCGGTAGATTTTAGCCCATTGCCATGTTGCCTCTTCCCCTACCTAAACATATGGATTCTTGAATATAGGTTTTGTTTTTGTTTTTTTGGATGTTGAGTATTTTGAACATAAATCTGTGTATTTTCTGAAAGAGCACTGAATATATTTGATACTGAGGAAGCCCTTGTTCTGTCACTGAAAGCAAGCAATATTATCCAGTATACCAAATTTGTGCATGAAACCTAGTACTCTAAAGTGGCTGACATTATGCTGAGCATGCACTATGGTATCTATGAATACTAATAAATAGTGTTCAGTAATTTAAGCAGAAAAGAAAAAGAGCTGTAAGAGATATTAAATTTAATTGCATAACTACAGATCACTCTTAAGTCAATTATGAACGTAATATATTTTTTTAAATGATACCATAAACTATAATTCTATAAAAAACTGCCACTTTAAGACCAGAATTTGTCTCACTGTCTCAAACTGCAGAAAGCCAGGAAAATGAAGTCCAGACTGGTACCTTAACAGGTATGCCCTGTTGAATAATTTTGTTTAATGTCACCAGTTGTGATTACAGCTTAGCCTCTGAGTGCTCAAAGTTTGCCTGGCTCTTTCAAGTCCAAATCCAGAAAGAGAGGATGAAGTGTTTCGTACCAGCAAAGAGGTCCCAGCTTTTCCAGGTGCTCTATTATTTATGAAACAACTCATCCTGACTAAATTAATAGAGGAATCTTAATGTGACGTGCTTCATATTATGCCTCGCATCAGGACTAGATGGATATTAGTCTCCATGCTTTCAGATTTAGAAAGTATGAGAAATGCTGTTTTCCCCATAGTTTCCCCAATCCTGTTGAAGGATATTGAATCCCATTGCATGCCTCGAACTGCACCATAATAAAATATTTATGTGATATAATTAGGTCTTTGCTGTGGGTTAACTTGTGTAAAAGAATGATCCATTTGGATATAGTATAGTATGTGTGTGTGAATATATTTTGTTAGTTGATTTGGGAACCCACTGGCCTGAAAATAGTCTATGGAGGAAATACAATGTAACTCTGTGTGTGTGTGTGTGTGTGTGTGTGTGTATGTGTGTGTGTACAGAGTCTAATTTCTTTGCATTTAATCCTCAAGTAAATCTAGGGATGGTTGAAGACTCAAAAAGAGATACAAATTTTCCCCTCTCATCAAGGTCAAGGTGAATGGTACCAAAAACCAGTCAGCTATGTTGCTACATGAAGTTGAAAATGAATTAATATGTATTGCTACCATTTTGTTTGTTTCTTCCCTTCTCTCAAGGACCGAACATTTTGGTATTTTCCCCTTTTATCTTCACAAAAGTCATGTGATGTCCTAGAGTTGGTTAAATTGCCATCAATCACAGCTCAGCAGAGGAGCGTCCCTGCGGAGCTGCTTGCCACAGTGCCATTGAGACCAGAAAACCCTCAACATATGGTTTCAAAATTATATAAATTTTTAATTCAATTGCATCTGTGGGAGGAGGAAGTAAAAGAGATTATGATTAAATGAGCAAAAAGTATTGGACATGAAATTACATTGGAAAATTGGGAAGATTCATGGAAAAAAACTAATTTATTTATGGCCTCACAGGACTTAAAAGAAAACTATTATAAAATGTTTTATCAATGGTGTTTAACTCCTGTAAAACTAGAAAAAAATTATAGGACAGGCACCAACAAATGTTGGAAATGTCAACAAGAAGTTGGACCCTTCTATCATATTTGGTAGTTATGTCCACGTATTAAAGAGTTTTGGAACAAGGTAAGGATGACAATATCAGAAATGTTATTAACTATAATACCGTTGAAAACTGAACTATTTCTTTTAAACATCACAAAGGAATTAGAAGCAAGAGTAGTGAAGGATTATTAGAGAATTGTATTATATATGGTTACGGCAACAAGGATAGTAATAGCTAAATTTTGGAAAAGTCCGGAAACCCCAGATTTGGAGATATGGTTGTATAAAATTTTAGATATGATGACGATGGATGAACTTTCTCAACATATCAGTGGGAAGTCAGAAAAAGCATTAAAAGAATGGCAACCTATCAAAACCTTCCTCAAACAGAAATGGAATGATATTATAGTGGAATAGTTGGAATATAAGAATGTTTGGCTCTATTTTTTGGAACTTTTTTTGTTGTTAGACTATTTTTTCATTTATATTGCATTTTTTTAATGTTTGTTTTGTACATGAGGAAGTTAAAATAAAAATATAGTAGATTGCATTAATAGTTTAAAGGTTTGAGATGTATGGGATGAAATTTATAATATAAAGACAAAATAGATCCCCAGCTAGGAATAGGAAGGAAATTTATTTATGTTTAAGTTGAAGCAATGTTAGTTTAAAATTGTTAGTTATTGCCCACACTTATAAGTGGCTTTTTTGTTTCACGTATATCATGTGGGTAACATTATCAGTATATTGTTTGTGTTCTTGTGCTATATTTCTTTTCTCTTTAATTTTTCTTTTTTAGTTCTTTTTATTTTTTATTCTTCTATGTATTACTGGATATTTGCTTTTTCGTGTTTTTGTTTTTCTTCTTTTTCTTTGTTCATACAAGATGTTACATGGCTTGATGTGCATTGTGTTTTGTTGAATTTTTTGTATTTGTATTTTCTCTTCTTTTTGTTATAGTTAAATAAAATATATTATCAAAAAAAATTAATTTTTTTTAAAAGTTATGTGATGTACGGTACATTGAGAAACAGTGGACATTTCTGCGCTACACTGTTATAGTGCTGCTATTCCACTTTCAACTTCCTATGGAATCCTGGGATTTGCAGTTTGGGGAGGGGCACTTTAGAATTCTCAGCCAGAGAGCTCTTTGGTCTCAGTAAACTACAAACCCCAGAATTCTACAAGTTGTTGAAAGTGTGAATAATAGCACTATAGCAGTGTGGAAATGGCCAGTGACTGGACCAAGGTCATATAGTGAACCTCATGGTAGCATGGAGTCTTAAACCTATGAAAATGGCTATATGTGAGATTTGAAAAATGTTATTGTAGAAATAATATAAATCAGGATTACCATCTGTAAAATTTCAGATTTTAGAGTCAGCATATTTAGTATGCTTAAGGATATTTAGTTATAATAAATTATTATGACACCTGAAGGAGATTAAAACAAGGAATAGGAGAGATCCATGGAGAGTGGACAAAACAGAGCCATTCACAAAAGGAAGTTATAGTAAAATTCAATAAGCACTTCTTTAAAAGAAAGGTGAGAAAAATGTCAAAATAAATCATTACACACACACACACACACATTTCTTTCTCTTTTCTGTTTGTATTTTGTTTTAATTATAATTTGAAGATTCAATTAAGGGGAAGCAAGGAAATAACGTAAAGATTACAGAAGAAAGTTGAGATACGTAAGGTAGAGTTGCATATATCGAATAGAACAGAAGGTATAATAGAATAATAGTAAATGTATGGTATGTCATGGATTTAATTAATATTACTTCTCTCTATTCTTTCTTTATGTAATATAACAATATTTGTAAAAAAAAAATGTTATCCTCAAATGGGTGACTCCCATGATGCCAGTTCTTCCATTAAATGGTGGGCAATATTAACTCAAAGAGGAGGCCTGCAAGAGGAAAGTAACCTTGCCAAATCTTTTACACCTATATATACCAGTAGTAGTGCAGGGAAGAACCAGCCAGAGATTTAAAAATTAGCTTGTTTGTTTTATTGGGGGAATTAACAATCACACAACCCGATCCAAGCAGTCTCATGATCACACAAAGCTAACTGAAGGAAAAGGGAGGAAAGTTGCGAAAATGAGAGTTTAGTGCATTGTGGGTGATTTTTACCAGTCCAGCAGAGAGGAGGCAAAGTGATGTGGCTTAGACTAGCAGTCCAAGTGTAGTACAAATTTGGAATCAGAGTGGCAGTATGATGGTCAGTACACCAAAAGCACTAAGAGTTATCTGCCTCACAACCAGGGTTTAAATACTCCTTTTCTACCATGAGGGAGAAGGTGTTAATGGCAGTCTGGCAGAGTAGTCAATGAGGTCAGCAGAGTAGACAATGTGGGTCCAGAATGAGCTAATGGACTTAGCATTAAATGACAAAGGGACTGATGAGAATTGTGATAGCTCCTTAAGAGCGGGCCAGATAACTGGACAAAAGAAGAGTTTTAATGGACAAAAGGGAGAAGTCAGTCATTCTGTGGAAGCAATTTCAGGTGATCTTGTTTCTAAAGGTTGGGTCATTGAGGGACATCTGTAAGTCCTTTGTCTGGGGTTTCCCTGACTATGACCTGAGGTGTTGTTCTGACCTAGTTTTGCAACACACATGTGCAGCCAGTTCCTCTTTGCCAGCAAGTTTCCTAGTTATAGCAGAATATAATTTATATTTCATGCCAATTAAATCTTTTGCCAAACCATATCATGGAGTGGGGCATATAAGGTCTGGTAGCCAAAATCCTACAGCTGTTCCGCTTCCCATCTTTGGCAGTAACAAAGCAATAAGATCAAAGTATATACTCACATCTTTTTCATCTTGTCTGGACACTCAAAATCTGCTATCCGAGGTAGCTACAATACTTTGCCTAATAAAATAATTAGTCTAAGTGCATCCTATATGATGATGGTTTCTTTCAGCCTTTCTTTGCAATTTTCTTTTTTTCAGTTTTTGAGATGATGGGCAAAAAATCATTATCTGAGGGACAAGTTACATGTCTCAATAAACTTTGTTTTGACTGACATGTAAAAGGTTAACTTTAAAACAAGAAAAACCTGCAACCAGAATTTCATTTTTACACTATCATAGGTTTTTTTTAAAAAAAAAATCTTAACTGATTACACTTTTTTCAAAATTATGTAACTCCAGGCCCATATTGACCCTCATTGACAATTGCACGGTGGAGAAATGTAAGACTTTGGGGCAGTTGCACAATTAATGGTGCAGTATTGAGACCCAGCATAACTCTACTAGTATATGTTTACACTATGCTAAAAGTATCTAAGATGTTTTATTTGTGACTTAAACCAGAGACAATTTGAACTTCTCTGAACTATCAGGCAGAAAATTAAATTGCCATTTTGTATCACTTTGCAATCACGGAAAGAGATATGAGCCAACAAGGGCCCTTTTTGCATGCTTTTTTTTTTTGCGCGAGCGCCCCTTGAGTGTTGCATGAGTGGGAGTGTTGCTCTGTATGATGCATTCCCCCTCGCATGACGCTCACGAGGCTAAAGCGGGGCGTGCACACATTTTTTGATTTTTGGCTTTAAGCTGAAAATGTCCCACACTAGTGCAATGCTCGCGGCGCCTTAGCACACTTACCCCATGTAGTGCATTAGCGAGCAGGGCAGGTCACACTTCCTTCCCCCAGCACAGCCTACAGCTCCCAGACTGTGCTGTGGAAGGAAGGGGCGGGGTGCTAGCGTGACGGTCGTGCTAAGGAGGAAGCCAATGCGGGAGGAAGAAGGGGTGTCGTGAGCAGCTTGCACAAGTGGCTGCTCATGCAAGCGCTGCTCCCAGCTGCCGCGATGAGGTAAGATGCGAAAAGGGCCAAGATCTTGTTTTTATATACCATAGGGATGTAAATCTTTTGCTTTTTTTCCCCTTGTAAGCAGGAACAAGTAATGTCAAAGTTTCTTCCCTCTGGTCAGATTGAGTTTTTGCACATTTTTTTTAAAGTTATTGGATTTTAAAAATATGATCACAAACAAACAAACAAAAACAAACAAACAAAAAACAGCAACCCAGAATGGAAATAAAGAAAAAAGTAGTAGCGGTGGAGGGAATATATAAATATATATAATATGAACAAGGCAAGGTGTATACACTGATATAAGATGACCATACTGCCAAAATACATTTTCGTGAAGTTGACATTTGGAAAATACATTTTTTGTGTGTCACTAAAGCAATAAGAACTTTTCACCATTGAATAATAGACAATGCCACTTTAACTTTCCAACCTTGGAAAAGGCTATAAGCCTTGTTTGCAACAGTAGAAGCACGTAGAATCCAACAATGTTGACTCGCAGTTAAATTCCAAATTGTGGAAATACAATTTAAAGGAACAGGTGTGTTCTACAAATGCCAAAGCATTTTCTAATGCAAAATTAATACATTGTAACACATTCAGTCAAAAAGAGGTAACCACTGAATACTTCCACTTCATAGGCCACAAGTCAGAATTATCTGCCTTAAAATACTACAATTTAGTAGAAGTGGTTTTTTTTTTCCTAAAAAGACATAATGGTTCCCAGTAATCCCAGTAGGGAAGTTATTCTTCACATTTGCTTCTGGATATATTCACAAAATGATATTTTCTAAAACAACCATTTGTGGGGGGTTTTCCAGAGTAAGTCCTCAACTACAGCATTTGCTGTGTAGAAATTCATATTTCTGACTAATAACAGCCAAACCAGCTTCAACAGAATTGGAGGCAGGAAGAAGCAGCCTTCAAGGTCCAGGATAATTGTGGTCAGGAGATGGCTTTCATCCCAGATCTAAGTCCATCCCTCTGGTGTTGGGAAGTGGTAGCAATGGAGCAGAAAAACAGCTGGACCTGAGAGTTCTGTTGAAGACCTACTAAGACCAACAGTGTCCCATGGAATTGAGGTCCAACAACATCCAGTTCGTCTGGTTGGACATGATTTGGATGGAACTTCTGGGCCTGCCACTAGGCATGATTTGGAGAAGAGATAGGATGAAATGACTTTGGATCTTCCAATTAGCCTTGCTTTTTGAAGAGGATTAATGACTTACCACAGTTCCCTTCCAGTACTGCAAGCACTCCCATCTGTATTCACTGAAAAGTAATAGGCCTTTCAGATGGAGTGATTAGAAATCTGTGAGGCCAGAGAAATTAATAGTATAATTAGGCCCTTGGTAAAAGTTGTCAGTATAGTCTACTTCTACTGTGATAGCTTGGAGGTTGTTCATGTCATGAACACATTAACATTGAAGTCAAAGAGAAAAATTAGGTTACATTAAGCTGCATCACTGCAACAACTTGTTTATGGTGCATCATACTGCTAGTATATTTAACATGATTCTCAACATACTACTTCACAAACAGCTCAAGGGATTCCAAATGCATGCATGTCGCCAATGAATTTCAGAAGTCCTTGCCAATGAATTTTTCAGCCTTGGAACAGTAGATTGGACAGAGTGATAGGTATAGTCATTTCCCCCAAAAGTGGACGTAGCTATGCTTAGGTGTGCTCCCAGTTTTTTTCAGTTTAGGTCCCAGGAAATATGTCCTATATACACATGAAACATGTGCTGCAATTTCGTATAGTTCTGTGAACACAGGGTTTGGCATCAACTTCAGTGCAAGGTAGCCTTTCACCACTAGACTTCTGTCAAATACATCTTGAGTTTTCTGCTTAAAACAACATTAAGGAATGAATTAAGGATCAGGGTTCTTGACACAATACACAGACCCTCCCCTTTTCCCCAACAAACTGCACAGTTTGCAAAACTGTTGGAAGGAGCTACCTTGTAATGTTTTTGAAAGAACACTTTTGCATTTCACAGCTTTTACAGCATAGTTTGGGGGGCACTGAAGTGAAAGAAATGTTGGTATATTCCAATGAGGATCGCTCAGAAAGGGCATATGTGAAGACATATGGCATAGATCATTAAGCAGGTCCAAAACTGACCATGGCAAAGGGGGCAGAGATCAATTTAAGGCTACACACTCCCCATAAATTAGTTAATAGTGATGGGATATATTCAGTGTATCCCTGGACTGTGATAAACAATTGTTATGCAATAGTATTTTTCCTATATTGGTGTTTACCAACAGGATTGCCACAGATGGTCACTGTTCCACCAGACAAAATAGTATGTTGTTTTGGATTATCTCATCAAATATACATTTTGTATTTTCTATAGGCCCACACATTTTAATAACTTTGTCAAGATGCCAGTTTATAAAACCAAAATACCTTTTTTTAAGAAAAAAAAATTGTGCTGATAAAATCAACAGTAAGTTGCCTTTTTTTTTTCCTGAAAAGGAACAAGCACTTAAATGAGGTCTCAAAAAATTCACACTTCAGTCAAGTAAATATGATTCTGTAGTGGAAGACATTCTTTGTGATAATCATGTTTCACCTTCTGTGAAAACATCAAAACAAATTATATAGGCACGTGCACATAGTTACATTTTGTACCATAAAATGATGCAATCGTCTGTTTCTATTAGATCTTCAATCTGTGATTTTTTTTTTAAAAAAATGTAGATATTGTCAACAACAATCTAAGAAGTATGAATAAGAAATTATATGAATATGTGATGATCTAACAGCATGCAACATCAGCAAGTTAAAAGGAGCAATGAATATTTTTGTGAGGTGCAAACTTTTTGACACAGAAGCTGTATAATAAATAGTAATTGTTCAATAAATGGAATGAAGTGGATATACAAAGATGCTGAATTTTCACTTTAGAACTGTCTGGTTTCTAGCCTGATAAACTCATGCAACCAAATTGATAGACTTTATCCAGTTTAGATCCATTTATTCAAATAATACCAAAACAAACTGCATCTAGTGCTATACACACTTATGGAAAACACTACAAACCAAGTCTCTTCTATCACTATGGGAGATGGTATTTCTGGTAAAATTATCTGCTAAGAAAAAAAAGAGAGAGAGAGAGAGAGAGAGAGAGAGATTGTTCAGTAAACATGGAAAAAACTAACAGTATCAGCAATACAGTGTACTGTAAATATGAACAAGATAATATGTTCCAGTGATTCCTCTGTTTCTATAATGATCCAATAATTTGTAGGTTAAAAAACTGTTTAAAAAGCTGTTCTTTCACATTTTCCCTGGGCAGCTATTTACTACATCCATTTTCATGTATGTTATAAAAAATTATATTTTGTGTTTTGCATTTTTTTTTCAGTAAATACTTGTTTTTTGTGTTTGCTTTTTAATTGTCCACACATGTCTCTATGTGGTCCATGAACATGCAAATAAACAAAAAATAATCGTGTCCTCAGTTGGTCCTTTCAAGTTATCAACTAGTAATGACATTAATATATTTAAATATATAGTTTGTGTGTGTGATGTATATAGGAAGGAAAGAATATTCCAAAATAGAAAAAAGAGGTCAGAAAGCTTGTTTTTCTAGTGTCTAGAAACTGATACAAAGGATCTTGAACTGATGAGAATTTAGACAGTTTATTTAGACAAAATTTGCACATGTTGTTACATACAGAAATCAGCATTTTCTGTGCAGGAAAAAGGCTTTTCTGTGTGGAAAATAATATCTCAGTGCAGAAATATTCACACATAAAATATTTTCTATGTGGAAAATGTTGTTTTCTATGAAAAACAACCTTATGTGAATTTTACATAAACTAAATTCCCAATTGCAGCATTTTCTGCACAGAATGTTTCCTGCATAGAAATTAGTACTGCTGTGTTGAAGTATTATTTTCCACAAAACACTACAACAAAAGCTGTTTTCTGTGTAGAAAATGCTGATTTCTGCAAAAAACTGTCTGGTTTTTGAAGACTTTTTTTTATGATGGGAAGAAAATTACTGAAATTACTCACTGATACCTTTAAGAAGGAGACCCCTTGGGGTGTAATGGTTTGAATGTTTTACTAGCATCCTGGAAGACCAGAGTTTGAATCCCTACTTGGCCATGGAAACCTACTGAGTGGCTTTTGGCAAGTCACACTCTCTTAGCTTCAGGCAAAGGAAAAGGTAAAACACCCTCTGAATAAATCTTGACAAGAAAACCCATAATAGGTTTACCTTAGGGTCATCATAACTCAGAAATTACTTGAAGGCACACAACAGTTACAAAAACCTACAAGAAGATACTTAGGCCCTTTTCGCATTGAGGCTTCTTGCGCGAGCGGGGAGGGCGGCTTGCATGAGAAGGCTCCTCTGGGAGGCTGCCGTTTCCCCCTCGTTCCTTCCACAGGCGAAGGAACGAGGGGGAAGCGGCAGCCTCCCGGAGGAGCCTTCTCGCGTGAGCTGCCCTCCCCCGGGCGAAGCAGGAGGCTGTCGCGTCCATCCCCCCCGCTCGTGCGAAGCAGGAGGCTGTCGCGTCCGTCGCGCTAGTGCCCCGCCCCTTCCTTCTGCAGGGGCGGAGGGAAGGAAGTGCGACCCGGCTGCCTCTCCGACGCTCCGCACAGGAGGTAAGTGCACGTGGGCGCCGGGAGCGTTGTGTGAGCGCGGGTGATTTTCGCTTTGAGGCGAAAATCAAAAAACCCGCGATCGCACCGCTGCAGCCCCGTGAGCGTGGCGGAAGTGGGAGTGCGTCGTGCAGAGCGACGCTCCCACTCCCACGAGGCTCACGGGGCTGTCGCGCGACAGAAAGCCCGTGCGAAAAGGGCCTTAATGAAGAATTACATCCCTAGATGCACATTTGTTTTAACCTGCTGGAAGGTTGTTGGAGTTGTTTTATTTCTGTATTTTTTTCTAGTGAAAACAACAATCCATTAATGGGAATAATGTGATGTGTGAGGCTCCCAATATTATATATTCAATTTATTCATAGCTTATCCTGCATTAAAGGAGCACAGGGCAGCTACCATTCTTACATTAAAGATATATAAAACATAACAACAATAAACATCATAAGTATGAAAAATCAAAATTATGTATGTCTAAAAGTACAAATGTTTAAAATCACAAAATATTTTGTAATACTATATAAGAAGCCATGAATTCTTCCTCTCTTAAGTTCCCTCTGAACAGTCATGCATTTTTTTAAAAAAAAACCAACCATTGGATTAAAAAAAATGCAGGAGTACTAACAGGACCCAAACGAGTCTGTAGTACATTGAGTTAATTAAGTAACGTATGTGTTTGGAAATATATCAAATAATCAGTCAATGGATTATTGTCTTACAATCTTCAAATTAGCATGAGGAATGAGGTTTGTTGTTGCTGTTGTCTGCCTTCAAATCATTTCTGATTTATGGTGACCCTAAGGTGAACCTACCTTAGGGTTTTCTGGGGCTGAGAATGTATAATGTGCCCAAGATTCCCATGGCCAAGCAGGGAATCAAACCCCGGTGTCCAGGGTCATTGTCCAACACTCAAACCACTATACCATACTCAGTCTTGAATC
Organism: Ctenosaura bakeri; assembly: GCA_948474755.1. NCBI lineage: Eukaryota > Metazoa > Chordata > Lepidosauria > Squamata > Iguanidae > Ctenosaura > Ctenosaura bakeri. The sequence continues at coordinate 384,717 of CAOLHI010000803.1, forward strand.
AGGGTTGTTCACCTAAAAATGTAAGCCAAATTAAATTCTCAGCCCACATCAGCTTTTTGTGTGCCTTTGAATTGGGCAACTGCAGTACCTCTGGGGCAAGACAGATCCAGTGTTCCTCCTTTAACCTGTTGTCTGGAGATAACTTATTTTGATTTGTATTTTTTAAAAAAATCTTTTTGTTCCTAATTTTCCATCTGTTGTTGCTATTTGCCTTCATGTCAGTTTTGACTTACAGAACCCCTGTTATAAGGCACCTTCAAGAGTCCTGGTCTTCTACTCAGATCTTGCATACTCATGGCTGTAGTTTCATGTTTTTGATCAATACATCTATAAGATGATCTTTTTCTTTTCTTCTTGCCTTCCACTTTGTTTAGAAATATAATCTTTTCCAGTGAATCATGATGCCTCATTATTTGTCCAACCTATGATAGTCTTAGTTTAGTCATTGTTGCTTTTAGAGAGAACTCAAGCTTGCTTTGCTTTCAGACTCATTTATGTGGCAGCTTGTGATATCCATAGCACTCTTATCTTGCACCAAATTTCAATTTTTTTGGTTTTTTTTTTCTCCCTTGAGAGCTTTCTTTCTTGTCTAGCTTTCTCAACAATATATTATAATCAGAAATACTATGGCATGGACGTTTCTGACTTCATTATTTAATGATATATCTTTACACTTGATGATTTTATCTAGTCTTTCATAACTGTCCTTTTAGGTCTTAGTCTTATAGTTTTCATTTTTACCTTAAATAATATTGAGGCAAGACATAGAAAAACTTTATTTTGACACCTTTATAATCCAAGTTTAAGTTATAAGATATTTTTGCTTTCTTGATATTCAACTATAATCCACATTTTGCACTTTCTTTCTTAACTTTCATCAGTTGTCATTAAAGTTCTTGTAATTTTTTAAAACTAGTAATATGATATCATCTGCACATCTTAAATTATTGATGTTCCTTCCAGTTATTTTCACCTCTCCTGCCTCTGGGTCTATTATATAGGTAAATAAAAAAAGATATATATTATATAGGTAACTTATCTGTATCTCTTCTAACATTTGGAATATTAATATGGTCATTATGCAATATGAAGTATTCTTAGAGTATTCTCTGAGTTTTATATGTTCACTGTACTGTCAAGCACCAGTTTATTTATGCATTTTTAAAATTTTAGATGAATTCATGTGGCCAAAGCAAAGAAAAAAATATTGAATTATAAAACAGGTTTAAAGTGACCACAGCTCTATAATTGTCATATAGCTTTATGTTTAACATGTGCAGCGCTTATTCGTCTGGTGCCCTCTTATCTTTACTGAGGGTAATCTTTCTTGTTCTCTTCAATTTGTATTATTATAGCAAGATCAGCCATAGTAGCCGAATATATTTCATTCAGAGCAGATATTCTCTAAATTGCTAAACTCCAGTTACAAATCCCTTAGTAAACAAGGACCTAATTAATCAGTCAATCTGTGAAAGTTGTCTACCAGCCTTCTGTGAGTATGCATTTGATTCCACTGACATCTTAGCAACTGTCTGGATAGACAAGCAGGCAGGTATTTGGTTTCTCAGTGAAAATGGTGGTAAAATAAAGCTGTTCAGTGGGTTAACCCTTTGATTTACCATCTTAACAAAGGAATGATTGAGATAAAAAAAAAACACTCAATGTGTTTAGGAGGTTTCACTTCCACTTTTCAAATAATAAAAGCAATGTTTAGAGGACATTAAAGAGCAGACATTAGAAAAAAAAATAAAGAAATATTGGGATAGAAGCTGTTATGGAAGAAGCAGTCCTAGCAGCAGGCATGTGATGTTATCATTGTCTGCTTCCTTTTCTGTCCTGTTTACCATCTCTACAACAGTTGGTGATGAATGGCCCTATAGAAAGAAGGAAATTGGGCCAGACAAGGGCTCTAGAGAAGAGAGCTGATCCACCAATGGGCCTTTGATGTTTCCTTTGTTCTTCAGGTCTTCCGATTTAACTCCTCCTGTAGCATGGTGTCATGAAATTAAAGGTTCTTCTTGTACTTCACAATTCTTGCAATGTTATAGTTAAGACTTGGTATTATAGCTGTCCTGAGGATTTTGTAACTTGGAAGTGAAATACAAGATGGTCCCTCCCCCACTTATTTCAACTGTAACAAGAATGAGTGAGAAGTAGGGGAGAAAGGTAAGAGAGATAGAAAGAAGGGGAGATAGAAAAAGAAAATAAAGCAGAGGCTGAGAAAATGAGAAAGAAGGAGAAAGAGGAACAAAGAAAGAGAAGGGGAGAATAAGCTATAGAAACAGAATATTAGAGGGGGGAATCTAGGAAGCAGAAAAAGGTGAGGGGACAGAGGGAATGAAAGCCAGTGTATCGTAGTGGTTTGAGAATTGAATGGATACACTTGACTCTTTAGGTAATAATTAAAGCTGATATATGGAATATATTCAGTGTATCTAATATACTATAGTGGATAGTACTCTATTGACAATGAAAAGTGAAAGAGGATATTTTAATCAAGATAATGGATTGTAACTCGGCTATGCAATGGTTTAATTGGCAAATATGTTTAATTGGTATAAAATATAAATTATACACGCTTAGGACTGGAAGCCATGTGGAAAAGGACATTGGGTGGATGGCAGGCCAAAAAGCCTCAACATGGCCCAGATGGTAAGTTCACTGAAGAATTAGCAGGAAGGTCTGATTTAATGGCCCTAGTTTGTCCTTTTAGTGAGAACAGTAGACAAATTCAGAGCAGAGCAGACTCCCTTGTTGGGTGCAAAGCCTGCCAAAGTCCCACAGCCCTGTCTTCAAAACAGATAGTTATCAAAAAGCCTTTGACATCTACATGTTAAAATCATCACCATGTTTCCTTCATACCTTAAAACCATCAACATTCCAACCACCTTTTGTCAAACCTGAAAAACTTAATTGTTTACCAACACTTTGTGTCTTTGGGGCAGGTTTTTGGGTATAAAGAGACATTGGTTTTGGGTCACTCCTCACAGCATTTTGATTTCAGGGATCCACTTTGTTTCACTTTTGATCAGTGCTGTCCTTAGGTGCAAGCCTAAGCCATTTTGTCCTTCTCTTCTTCTTTCTGAATGGTGATTATAACCTAATCCCTTCTATCTCTGCTATCCATTTTCTTCCCTTTCATTTCTGTTAGCCTTGTATGATTACTTTTGTGTGTGACTATTTTGTGTGTGTGCATGTGTATTTTCTCCACAAAAAAACACAATTAAATTCTGACTGGTCTTTTTGGCAGTGATCCCATGAAACATAGCTAGGGAGGTCCTGCAGTTACCTCTCCTCTCGTTATATTTTTAATTTGCAATATTCTTAATTTGAGTTAATTAATTCCCCATTTTTACATTTGATCATAGGTTCTGATAGAGGACCTCATGAGGTCCCATGCTTTTGGGTTAATAGGATACCCATTAAAATGCAGCTAGATGGAACAACTTTGAATCTGTAGCCTGGCAGAAGACATCAAACACCAATTCTGTAATATACCATATATGAAGCTTTGGCCATAATTATCTCATTCTCCAATTGAAAACCTAAGGACCTGTGATAGAATGAGTTAAGACTTCCCGTACATACAAAAAACAGTCAACAGAGTTTTCTGTGCTACAGGGTAAAAGAAATAAGCTTATTTTATGACATAGAAAGCAGAAAAGAATTTGGTCTCAAAACCCAACAGAGAAAGATAGACTTTCTCTCTCCTTGCCCACCTCCAATGTCCTCCAACACAGATTAAAACAATGAAACATGAGGACAAGCACCATCAGAGTGTAGTCAAAATGGCAAAAATTATTAATGTGGAAGAATGCATAAGATAGGTGAGGCTGTCATAGTTCATTTTTGTCTGAATCTGCAGGGAAGGGAAAGATTCTATTCCTTTCTTCCTCTCCCCCATATTGAGTTATTGGAATACAAATTCCTTTTGTACTTTCAATGCAGCTCGCACCATTTGAAGTACACCAAGGGCAAAAAGAGAAAGTGGGAGGAGTAAAGAAAAACTGGGATTTTTTAAAAACTGCTTAAAAAATATGATAACATATTAACTGGCAGTGCCCCTGACAAACAGAGACAGTTGGAGAGTCTCTTTCTTTCTCTTAAACTATTTCAGTATCCCCCCTCCAAAAATGCATATCACACAGCAGAAACCATTAGTGTGTTTCTTAGCAATATTCCATTGATAAGTAGAAGTACAAGAAAGAAGCAAACAAGCAAATCCTACTATTACTTCTGTTGCCCATTGATAATTCACCTGGGCAATAGCAGATCAAGTAAAAATGAAATTTAAGCACTGACTTCTTTACCAAGATGAACAACTCTTTCTTCATTTTCACATCCACTCCCAGCCTCTTTCAACATTTACTATGGCCCTTTCTGCACCCTACATGATCCTGGTGGCATCCCGTAGGGATCCCAGTAGAGCCTCTCCTGGGAGGGGAGCATGGCAAGAGTGCTCCTCTCTGCACCGGCTGCCTGCGAGAATGGAGGAGGCATGGCAATGGCCATGCTTCTTCCTCTCCTTCTGCAGTGCAGCCAGGCACTGTCCCAGGTTGTGTTGGGACAGAAAACATAGCCATCATGCCTCCTGACTCTCTGCAGCTCAGGTAAGTGCAGGAGGGTGGCAAGAAAGCTGTATGATCACTGGTTATTGACAAGGAGAACCCGTCAATGATTTGCAGCATGGTTGTTTTGCCTGGGAATAGGAGAACAATGAGACATGGATGACATCTTGCATAAACATAATCCAGGTCCCATCCTTCTTCTGTCCCCAATGTGGGATAATGACGTCCAGAGGAAAGGGCCTAAAAGTTATCCATCAAATACCTCAGAGAGAAGTTGAGGAAATGAAGCTTTAGTAACTAAGACAAAGTGAAAGTCCCAAGTTAGCATTATGTTTTCCAGTCTGTTGTTTCATTGGATCTGTGCCTACAAGCACCATTCAGCAGTAAAACACTGTGGCATTAAAACCTCATAATATTTCTTCCACATCTTTCTGCTTCTAGAGATTAAAATGGTGATGTAATGTTGATGAAATAATAGTTGTGCCTGGTCTTTGCCTTTTCCCCTCACTTATCATTTTTTTTTTAAATATGAGTCACCAATAGTCATGAAAATAAGTGATAATGTTTCATGCATCCCTAAGTGTTAAGTCTAAAGAAGTCATGGTCTCAAAATCCTATTGAAATTAATGTAGGAGTGGATTGGTCCCCTCCACTATAATCCTCAGAAATATGACTAAAATGTTCATGTATTGAATAATGTCAGAAGGCACAGCTGAACACAATAAAGCAATAATTTTATCTGTAGTGTGTGTGTGTGTGTGTGTGAAAAGCTTTGTAATTTACAGAGGATAAAGATTATTCTAGCTATTGTTATAGTGCTACTTAATAATACAAATTGTTGCAGAGTTGCATTATTTATAGTCATTCCTCTGCCTAATTAATGACTTTTCATCCCCCAACCCCTTCTTCAAGGGGCAATTGTGTGGCTATATTTGTCATCATCACAATTAAGCTGTACTTTTATGATTCAGGCAGCCCTGCCATTGTAGGTGTTTTGAAAAGAACAAACAGTCACTTTTCAAGGGCTGTGTGGGAATCATATCCACCTTCTTTGTTCATTACATGGTCGTGGTCTGTCACCCATATGCATTTAAAAACGACAGAGAGAGAAAACTTAATGTTACAACAAGACCTACCTAACTCCTACGCACTGTTTTTAGAGTGAAAAATAGTTTATGCTCATTTCTCCACCAAAGTGACATTTAAATTAATTTAATTAAATTTAGAACTTGCCACACAGAGATTCTTCTGCATAAACACTATTTAGTTCTCTTTTGGGAACCTTACCTCTTATGTTGCTGTCTCTGTGTATATGTGTGTGTGTGTGTGTGTGTGTACATACATGCATGCAAGTGTGTTTGTGTGTGCACTTGTGTGTGCGGTGTGCAGATTATATATACACACATGTATGCACAAACATTTATCTAAACACAGCTAATTATACTAAAACACATAGCAAACTTTTTTCTGTTGCTTTATATGCCTTCCCAGATTAGAAGTTCTATTGAGCAGTATAGATAATAATAAACTTAAGGTCCTTCTAAGTGCAAAACTGAGGCAAAGAAAAATTGTGTCCCCCCCACCCAATCAAGTAAACAAATAGAGGTCTGAGTCTAGGAGTTCAAAAACTCCCGTTTAAGCATTATGTTTAGTTCTAAATTTGGCAAGCTACGTTCACAAGCTATGTTTGAACCAGTGTGGTTTAGCATTTTGAGCACTGGCCCATGACTCTGAAGACTAGGCTTTGAATCCCCACTTGGACATGGAAATTCATTGGGTGATGTTGGACAAGTCATCCTTTGTAAGGCCCTTTTCACATGTGTTTTTGCTTGCGCTAGCACCCCTTGAGCACCATGCAAATGGGAGCGTCACTGTGCATGACACACACCCCACTTGCGCGGTGCTCACAAGGCTGAAGTGGGGCTCAGGCATATTTTTTGATTTTTGGCTTGAAGCCAAAAATAGCCCATGCTCGTGCAACGCTCGCGCCACCCTTGCACACTTACCTGCCATGCGGTGTGTCGGGGAGCTGGTGCGGCCACACTTCCTTCCTCCAAAGCAGCCTACAGCTCCTACAGTGCCCTGTGGAAGGAAGGAAGGGGCGGGGCGCTCGCACAGCGGTCACATAATCAGGAAGCAACCTGCGGAAGGAAGGAGGGGGAAGCAGCAGCGTCTCGAAGGAGGCTTCTCGCGTGAGACACCCTCCCCCGTCACACCAAAAGATAAGATGCGAAAAGGGCCTAAGTCTCAGAAGAAAGCAAAGACAAACCCCTCTGAACAAATCCTGCAAACAAACTCCATGATAGGTCTGCCTTGGGGTCACTCTACACTGGAAATAACTTGAAGGCACATAACAACAACAATAATGTTCACTTATTAGTAAATTGGGGAAATTCTTCAGTTTCATTTTTGTTATTGAAATTTTTTAAACCTTGTGCTCTTTTAATCCGAAATATGGCAAAATTTATGAACTTTGATTTGCCCCTCTCCCCCAAAAAAATCTGAAATATTTGAGCTGCCAATGCCAATGTGAAAGAACCATGCTGTAACTATTTGCCATGCATTGGTTAACAATAAGAAGCTGGCCAGAAAAAAAAAGAGATTGCAAGCTTAATTCAGTAATACAAATATGGCTGAAAATGTAGGGATTTGACACATGACATTCAAACATATGAATGTTTATAGCACTTAATAGGACTTTTTATCAGAAATTTACATCAGGCTGTGTAAATATTCTTCCGCAGAAAACTGCCCTCTTCCTTAAGAATTCCATTGTGCAACTGTTCAAAGATGTGATAAGAATATTTCCAGCTCTTGGCAATGGTGACAGATATGGATGACTTTAGAAATTACCATAAGGAATGCATTATGATTGCATTTGGAAACCAGGCCAGCCACATTTTTATGTATGATCATCATAACAAAAACATAAGTGTGAACCTTTATAACCTCTACAATTGCAGAGAATAATCTGTTCCTGAAAAGAGCAATACTCAGACCAATTTGGAATCTATTCCAATACATATTGCAATATGTCATGCCTGAATTAACAACAAAACCAAACTGTGTATTTAATGAACTCTGAAAACCTGCAATCCCCTTCATCTCCCCACTTAATAGAAATCAGATATAGTGATGTTGTTCAGTTGTAAACTGGAAATTCAAGAACATAAAGCAAAGCTGTAAATTTCTTTTCAACAGCATGCTACCATTGGGGTAGTCAATAATAATTGTTTGTAGAAAATTGCTCAGTCTTTCTTCAGCTTCTGCTTAAGAAGTGATTTTATCTGAGTGGATTAGATTTTATCTGTCACTGAGGAATTGGAACAGGAAAGCCATGCTGGATCTATAATGTGCAAGTAGATGAACATGTAAAGTATTTTACAAAACAAAACTGCAATGGAAAATGATACATAACTGAAGTGTCAGATGTGCTTATTCACAAGTGGACTGTTTCTCCTCCTCTTCCTCTCTGATCTTTTTGACATAATGTAAAAAACAAAAAATACATTACTGAAGACAAAGGAAGTACTACTGGAAATGCAGATTGGAGTTGACAGAAGGAATTTTTCTATCTCTTGACAACTGAGGGATGTTCCAGAATGAGGTACACTGTGGGAATGAGAGAACAGAAGAATATCATGACTTGATCAAAGTAACAGGTTTTATGAGATCAGTTATGTAGGAACATGGGTGCGGGGAGGGATTCGCCCAGGGTGGCAATGCTTCTGGGGCATCCCAGCTTGAAGCCATGCCCCCGCACACTGCAGCCACACACACACACACACCACAGTGGTCATGCCCCTCGCACTGTAGCCCTTCTGCTTTCCTGCCCTCCCTCTACACGTCCCAAGCTCCACCACTGTATGAGGTTGAAATCAAAGTAAATTTGCGTAGGATTGGACCCTTAATTTCTTGGAGGATAGACACACAGCCAAAATATAGATGGGCAGGAAATAGGTCAAGAAACATATAGGTTGTATTTGCACTCCGTTGGTCATACTAATGATAAGGTGAAGCATATGGAAGAGCAATAAAAGAGATGCCACAATCAAGGAAATTCTGCAAATTAAAAATCCTACTCAAGATCTCATGCGTAAGTTTTTTTTAAAAATGTTAACAATTGGGTATACAGCCACATTCACCATTTTTCCCATGTTCAGTAAAAAAAATTAAAAATTGCCAAAAAACAAAAATCTGCTTCTATTGTCTTGTGGGGGGAAAATAAGAGATTGGATTTCAGTTTTCTGAATGTTCTGAAAAAAACTATAGTGCAGTATTTATGAGATATTGGCCAGGATCCTTTTAATGTCTTAAGGACTATTAAATCATTCTACAAAAGTGTTTCGATGTTTTTGCCCCATGAGAAACGTCTTGCACTCAGTTCAAGGCCATTGAAACAGTCTACAATATGTGGTGCCCTTGTTCGTGCATATTTCCACAAGATGCACCAATAAAACCTAATGCTAGGGATTTATTTAACAATTCATTCACCCATAAATGTAAGGGGATGATTTTTTATTTTTATTTTTATATTTTTGACATTCTCTCTATGACTCTGTATTCCTTTTTATGACTCAGTAGACAAAGTTCTAGACTAGGATCCATTAGTTTTGAGGTCAGATCTTTTCTCTATCATAAAAAACAATGATGGAGAGGAATCTTGAAACTTGAAATTACCTAATCATTAAAAGGAAAGATGATGTCTATGACGGCAAAGAACACACAGAGTATAAAGCACACTGGATATGAACAGTAACCAGCAGTAGACATTCTGTATAATGTTCTATCATCGTTAGCAAAATAAAGATAGAAGTAAGAAAGGTGCATGAAAAATTGAGTTCATTATGACTCAGTGTCTGTTTTGTCAGCTGAATAAAACAGGCAGAAACAGAAATAAATGTATTGGAAATAAAGGAGGAAACTTGATGTCTGACACACCCTCTTAAAGATGGAAAGATGAGGATGATTATGAAGGGCAACACTCAGAATTGATATTGCTAGTGAGATCAATTTAGAGTGAATATGGAAATTCAGTGTATAAGAACTAGTGTGTGTATACAGGGAGAAACCAACTACTAAACAGGCCAAGTTCCATAGCATACTTCTAGTACATACAACTGTTTCCATCAGAATTAGTACACCCTTCTATCTGCAGCCCTTCCACCCCATGTACCTTAAAAATCTTCTGTGGAGGTCTATATATAATTTTCCCATTTATATTTCACTGGTGTAAAGAAGGAATAGAAGGAGAGGAAAATCTCAGCTTTGCTGAAGCTGCATACCAAAGTGCATGTTGGAGTTTTTCAATAAAGAGTACTTATCCCCTCAAAATGTTTTGTTTAGTTTTGACAACTACCATGAAGTTATGCAATGAGAGTACTGATATCCAATTGTCACCCTCACAAATGTTTGGTGGAATCTAATACAGGAATGTGAATAATACTTGCAAAATGTTGTATTCTTTATAAAAGGCGATGCCTCAACATACTTAGAAATTGTCAGCCTACATCAGAGTTCATGCCTCCAAAATGACAATACAATAACAAGCATCTTTCTTCATCAAATTTTCCATAATTTGTGTATGAACTTATGTGATACAGTTATTTTTCTTTCTAACAAAAGCACACACTCGCGGGAAGTAAAGAATGTGAATGAAAGAGATGCAAATAACCCATGTAATTCTAATATATCTTAAAACTCCGTGCAACAAAGTGGGAGCTGTTGCAATTTTATGCAATTTGTGAAACATTCTTTAATAAGCATGTGAAAACTTTCACTAAAAGGTCAGGAAATACATGCAATGAGAAAAGATATATGCAGAATTTTTTTGCATGTGACAATGAGATAAGCAAAGATAAGCATACCTAAACTAGTATGAGAAGACTTGATATTTATTACAAGTGAGCATTGATCACAAGATGTGATTTGAAGTCTAACTGAGCACTTCAGAAAATGACTTGATCAAATTATAATTTCAGTCCAGTGGCATACAGTTCAACTCAGCTCTAAACATGAATTAAAACTCAGAAATTTAAAGGTTTATGACTCACTTTGGTTATCACAGGGAAAGAAGTAATGGAAGAAGTACACAACTTTTTTTTTATTTCTTAAGAGAATTTGAAAAGCATTAGAGGTATAATTTCCCCTTCTAATGGAATAAATAATATTACGTTTCAGATGAATAGATGTGGGCATTTTGGGGCAAGCATTTTTGTGCAAGAGCAATCTCTCCATCCAAATAATAGATACCATAGAAGTGGCCTTGATTAACAAACATGCCGTGTTTCAGAAGTACAGTAGTCATGATTTATGTGGGGAAATAAATTGTGGATTTATTACACATACACACACACACACACACACACACAATGGAAGAATTTTCTTTTATTCTTCTGTCTCCAGAGTTGGGGACAATTTGTGTGAAATGACACATATCATATAAATTTCTCCAATTAAGAAAAAAAAAAGAAACTTTTCTGAAGGACTTTTAAGGTATTGTACTACTTGGATGATGATGACTGTGATGATGAGGGCAGTGGTGGTGGTTGGAATAAGAATATAGACTACATCAAAATGCAGCATAACATAAATAAGAGACAAAAAGTCTAGCATGTTTGAAGGAATGGGCCTTGTACACTCAGGCACTTTCTATGCCCAGTTAGCATGTTCTTCCATTACAATCCTAGCATTGCCATTAGTATGACACCAGCAGGTTAGAAACGCTCTCTTCTGCATCCTTCCATCTTAAGCAGATGAGTAGTGGTATTACCATCAGTGTTCCTTCTGCACTATAGCTCCTTGGCCACTCCCCCCACCTTCATCCCACCTCACTGCCTTGATTGGTATTTCTTTTGTGGGGGGGGGTTGGGGAGCTGTATTAGCACAGCAGTGCTATAAGAGCATGACACGCCAGTACACTATTGTACTTTTTTAGCCATAATGCTTAAAAATGTATTTAAAAAGTAAAAATTTAACTCAAAGGAGAAAGTTAAAATAAACATGGAGAGGTAACAGATTTTGAAGTTCCCACACCATGGGGAGGGATAAGCTGGGCACACCCACACCCCACCTACGCCTGGATCTGAGAGGAAAGGAAGCGCTATCAAGTTCTATTACAGTACCGCACTGAGCCGGCTGACAGGATCGAAGTGCTAAAGGAGGCTCTTAATGGATTTTTTTCTGGAAATGGTATGAGGCACTTTTGCAATGCTTGGGGATGGGATAGAAGCTGGATAGTGACGACTTCATGTGGTAGCACAACTCCTGGACTGGAAATAACATGCTGCTGTTGCAGCATAGTGACTTTGTGTGGAAATGGCCTCAGTCCTCCAAGGTCTGTCAAAACAAAAAAGTATTTAGCTGTCTGTGATCAAGAATAGGCAGAATGCCCGTCTAACCTCTTTGGAAAGAGAATTCAATTGGTTTAAAATTTGTTTAGACTATTACAATCAAAATATATGACTACAGCTTCTTTCTCTGAGAGAGAAAGCATTAAACCTGCCCTGGTTTAAAAATTCCATGACTTCATACAGACTTCATTCTGTAGGGTCATATAATGACTTTACTGAAGGTTGGACTCCTTGAGTTCTGTTCCAATAGTTACAGCACTGTTTCCTGAGATATCTCACTACTTCATCCACAGTCTACAAGTCTATGCTTTCCTTTCTCAGATTGAGGGCGGAGATCCTCATTGGTTGGTCTTAGGCCTTTTTCGCAGCACCGGCGCTCACGCAACAGAGGAGGGCGACTCGCGCAAGAAGCCTTCTCCGGGAGGCTGCCGCTTCCCCCCTCCTTCCTTCCGCAGGTGAAGGAACGAGCAGGGAAGTGGCAGCCTCCTGGAGGCGGAGGCGGTTCGTGCGTCCGTCCATCCCCCCCGCGCGCGAGAAAGGCGCTTGTCCTGTCCATCTCCCCTGCCCGCGCGTGTGCGCGAAGCAGGACATGTCGCGTCCGTCGCGCTAGCGCCCCGCCCCGTCCCTTCCTTCCGCAGGGGCGGAGGGAAGGAAGCGTGACCCGGCCGGCTCCCCGATGCTCCGCACAAGAGGTAAGTGCGCGTGGGCGCCGGGAGCGTTGCGCGAGCGTGGGTGATTTTCGCTTCGAAGCGAAAATCAAAAAACCCACGCTCGCGCCGCTTCAGCCCCGTGAGCCCGGCGGAAGTGGCAGTGCGTCGTGCGGAGCGACGCTCCCACTCCCACGAGGCTCACGGGGCTGTCGCGCGAGAAAAGGCCCGTGCGAAAAGGGCCTTAGAGTTACTTTTCCTTTACCTAGTTGGAGCTTGAAGGAGCCTGTCTGTAAGGAATTTCTTGTTTTCCCCCAGAAGCATGTGAACCAAAGAGCTGGTAAAAATCCCATGCTTATTACACTTCGCTAACATAAGGTTACTGAGAAGTCTCCTCTAGTTCTAGGTGACAGGCCTCTCTGCTGACTGCCTGACATCTCAATGTAGTCATACTCATCCAAGAATAATTTCAACCAACTGGAAGAAGGGAGGATGGGTTGACAATCTACAAGCTTGTCTGGGACGTTTAGGATTCTGTAGACTCTCCTGGGGCTTCCAACCTGCTTGCTGTAGCAGCTGCTTGGGCAGAAGTGACCTAGGAGACTTTGTTGGCTCTTGTCAAAGCTGTCATGAACAGTGTTGCTAGGCGTTTACTGACCCTGTCTGGCAAGTCTGCATGGTTTTTAGCTACCCTCTTTGCCTCTGCCCTTTTTCTCACTCAGCTTCTCAGGCAGCTTAACCAGGACTATTTGCTATGACTGCACCACCTCACATCTGCTGTTAATTGCCACTTGATCTGGCTGGCAAATGAACAAATCACCACTCTTCCTGTTTGGCAAACACTGGGCCTTTCCGCACTACATTGTTATAGTGCTCTTATTCCACTTTAAACATCCTGTGGAATTCTGGTGTCTATAGTTTGCTGAGGCCAAAGAGCTCTCTGGCTGAGAATTCTAAGTGCCCTTCCCTAAAGTACAAACCCCAGTATTCCACAGGATATTGAAAGTGGAATAATAGCAGTATAACAGTGTAGTGTGGAAAGGCCCACTGTTGGTCACTTTTGGTCTGAGTGAAGGGCTTCCATTTCTGCCTAGGCTTCAACTGGTTGGATAAATAAACCCTAAGCAGGTGTGACCTTCACTAAGTGCAAGGCTTTTATGCACAGTTTAGGATTTAGTAAATGTATGTAGTCAGGACCAGTAGGGAAATACTCCCTGCTTTCAATTTAGGCATTCGCATGGTAACATAATTGGACAGATCTGCTGATTCTTAGGAAGCCACAATGTTTACAAGCCTAAGCTGCTTGAAAACCAGCAGGTACTTATTAATAGACTTACATTAGCAGCACTAATGAATTCCTATATGGTACCTAAGTATTACCATGTAAATACAGATTTCAGTTTCAAAGACTGTTTCTTGGTATCTTCATTGTTTGTGTTACTTGTTGCTCTTGCTGATCTACTTCCTCTCCATCATCCAAGGTTTGGTGCTTTCCTCAAGCATAAACATAAATAGTCTTTTATGATGTTGTAAAACTGGTTTTCTATAATCCACATATATGTGTGGTTCTAAATCCTTTAAAAGGATTTAATCTGTGTCTCCTTAACTTGCTATTTTGTTGAATATGTTCTACTTTTTTGCAATCATTTTATTTTTATGTTTTTTATTTTTTTCAAGCTGGTCAAGTTGATTTTACTGTATACCATTCTGAGATCTTTAGATCAAGGGCAATTTAAAAATGTTTTAATAATAGCCACACAAATAATAATAGTGACAATGAAAATGACAACTAGAATAACCATCTCTCTCTCCCCCCCCCTCAATAAACAAATAAACAAAAACCATATGGAAAATTCTTAATATTCTGACAAACATTTCAAACAGGCTATCATATTTTTAATATGAACAACAATCAGGCCTTTGAAATGGATATCTGATAGGAGCCAACTTTCAATTTAAATGAAACAGCCACTATAATTGAGTCCCTACTCTAGTAACAGTAACTGACTCCCACATTGAGATGCTCTCACTTAAGAACATTTCAGTTTTGCATTTCATAACACTTCTTTCACACATCCTACATATTCTTCAACCCTACCCTGCTACTGCCTGCCAAATCAGTTCCATGCTAAAATCCATTCCTCCTTGTAAAAATTCCAGTACTTATTCCTGGGACTTTTTACCATTTTCTTCTGAAACAAAACTGTGAGAAAAATAATTTCCTCTTTCCCATCCTCCTCCCCGCCTCCCTCCCTCCTCCCCCTCCTCTTTGCAAACACCCAGATTTGGGCATAATTTGACTACTTATATCTCAGCTAAGACATGTATTCACTGTTGGAACTTGAACTTGGGTTTTCCAACGGCTGGATTTCCATTCCGTCAGGGTAGAAAACAGTTTCATTGCATTTGTATTTCCCTAGAAAAATATCCACTTTGCAGCTCCCATGCATGGCAATGGGATGCAGTGCACCTTGTACAGAAATCTGAATGCTTCCAAGGCTTATGATGAATTTTGATAAAGGAAAAATGCACACAAAGCCATGTGTTCACTTGAAAAATGTGTGTATGGCTTCATTTTGTGTGTGTGTGTGTATTTAAAAACATGGGCAAATCCAAGATGATGAATGGCAGAAATATAACTGAAAGTGCAATAGGAAAAAAATGTTATCAACATATGCACAAATTTCCATTGTGAAAATTTGTCTTTCTGATAACTCTTTAGTGCTTTTGTTGTTCTTTACCCAACCATATGAGCACGGTGGAAGGTACTGTGAAAATATTGCTAAAAGCAGGAAATAGTTGCTATTTTTGTTTGGTTGCATTTCCACTATGCAAAGATCTGACTTAAGGACCCAGGATGTGAATTGTACACATCCTGTACACAGCAATAGGGAACCAACACATCGTCCCTTCCCCTCAAGTTGTCTTATACTTCTGAAAGGTCACATATATTGGATGACCTTTTCCACACTACACTGTTATAGTGTTATTATTCACTGTTATAGTGTTATTATCCATTTCCACACTACACTGTTATAGTGTTATTATTCAACTATCAAGATCCTACGGAATCCCGGGGTTTGCAATTTAGGAAGGGAAATTTAGAATTCTCAGCCAGAGAGCTCTTTGGTCTCAATAAATTACAATCCCCAGAATTCCACAGGATGTTGAATAATAGTGTAGTGCAGAAATGGCCTATGTCTAACCTAAATTTGAAACATTCCAGACATACATGATATTTTGACTCTTTTGGTAGATTTTTTTTCCTATTCTAGAATTCAATTGAGGTGAAATACACCCTTTGAACATTGCCTGGAACTTTCTGAAAGATGTTGGTGACATATGGCACAATATGTTTGTACCTATTGCATACCATCTGTTGTCTAGTCTTAACTGCACATTCGTTTTACTTATAATTTGTAAGGAAAATGAAGAATGAAAATGACCCATGTACAACCATCTGAAGATTTAAGCAGGTGCTTCTTTAAACATAAAACATATTTGTGACTATAAAATGGCTGTTGACTTGTTCCCTGTGACTATTTGGCTTTTACTTGCGCACACACACACACACACACACACACACACACACCTCCTTCTGTGTATGCTGGAGAGGAAAACATCTAAGCTAAACTGTATCTTTTTTCCTAACTCAGCATCTCCAAAGAACAACAATACAATTTCTTAACATTGCATTGAGGGAATTAATGCATCATGTTGCAAAATATTTCTAATACTCTAGGCAGAAAGAGTCATGTATAAAAAATAAATATTTCTTATTCCCTACATGTTTTGCTGAAAAATACAGTTTCCTGCTGCCATTTCCCCTGTCTGACAAAAACAATGGAAATAATTTTAATCTGCCAAGACTGGAACTATTTGCTTGCCCATGCTGAAGTGAGACACAAGACAGTAAATGGTTTTTTCCCTTCTTCAGTCATCAAGTCTAAATAATGGCAAAAATATTAGAGAATAGTTTGGACCTTTTAACACCACTATTGGCATCCACATTGGCTGAATGCTCATATGTAAAGGCAAATTCTATACTGAGTTTTTCATTTGCTATGAAGGCAAATACAAGTGGTGCCCTACTTGCTCTGTCAAGACTTGTCAGTCAGCATTTGGATGAAGGAAGCCTAATTTTCCCAAATATTGCTCTCTGTTTCATGTCCTTGAGCTTTCCCACATTAGGAAGAGATGGTAATCCTTTACCACACATGGCTTTGGGTGCTCACCAGGGTATCCTAAGGTATAAGTCTCCTTCTTGACCCAAACTCTCTTAGAGATGTTACAAAGTCAACTCCATGGAATACTTGAAAAGGGCAATCCCAAACTGTAGGGTTACCCAGGGTTTTTTTTCCCTCCTACTCAGCCTCCTAAGCTGACTAGATAAACCTATACTGTTAATTAAAGCTGTAATATGGGTGTCAGGCAGAGCCAAAAGAGGAAAAGGAGATAGTGACATCTGGTTATAATATCTTTGTAGAACCTTCACTACAAAGAAAATTAATTTAGTATCCAACATTTGAGCAAACTGAAGCAGAATAAGGTGCTGGGAAACAGAACTGGGGAATAGTCTTTTCAAGAGTTACCAATTTTCAGAGAACCACTAGTTAAAGTTACTGAAAATTTCAGAACTTCTCTATATTTACAAAGGGGAGACAAATGTCAGGGCAAGCACTGCTGGAGTAGAAGAATGCTTGATATTTGTTTATGAAGTGGCTTTAAAGTGGCCATAGACATCTCTCCCATTTCGATCTGACATTAGTGTTTACTGGTTGAGCACAAACGTATTTATATTGTACTTGTACCCACACTGGCACACCAAAAAGCCAGAAATGAAGGGGACTAACTAGGGACAAACCACTGGGTACATGTACCTGGGACCATCATGAAATTTAGGGCAAAACAGGGAGTGGAGAGTCAGGCCATTTCTGCACCAGCCTGTAACAGCTCTATTAGTGCCTTTGAAGCCCCTCCCTAAACTACAAACCCCAGGATTCCATAGGATATTGAAAGTCAAATAATAGCACTATAGCAGGTTAGTGTGGAAATGGCCGCAGTGTCACAACTCATGAACTCTGCAACAATGCAGAGCCTGGGGTGAGTGGACTCCTTATATGCCATGTGTGCTATAATTAAGTTTGTGTGTAAACTCTTGTGGGAATTGTGACAATTACTGCAGGTACTGGCAAATTCTGTTATGTACTCTGCTGTTAAAAAAGAAATCCCCATTCCATTCTGCTTAGTCATATGATGTGGAAAGCTGGTATTCAGCAAATGGGTCCATTTACCTGGGTCCCACTCATACTACATAACAGTGTTACTATTGTTGTATTTACCTACCACAGTTCTGTTCGGTGGATTCTTGGGATTAGCTGTTTAAAAAGGGCCATTTGGAATTCTCAGCCAAAGATCTTCTCTAGTAACTTATCAAACTTTGAACCCCAGGACACCTTGTGATGGAACCATGGCAATTAAAGTGACATCATAATGATATAAATATGTAGTTTGGATGGCTGCCTGATTTTCTCTTATGCCTATTTTCAAGATCAGAAGAGCCAGGAAGAGCACCAATTCCTGGCCCAGATGTCCCCCATGCTACTGTGATCTAAAAGAGTCCCCTTCTGTATTTGAGACACTTTTAGAAATGATTAAGATTTTTATTTCCCTGTGGATTGATTTCATGCCTGCTAGTTCATAAAACACTACTTGGAAACTTTGGTGTAGAAATATAGGGAGTTATTCTGTCTGTTGTGCATCACAAGTCCTAATCTGCCTCCACTGGCTCCATGCTGCTAGAGGATTTGGGGATTTGTAACTCAAAAGGAACTTCCCAAACTGTGGTGTCTTCACCAATAGGCCATTCCTCATCCCACTCTAAAATGGGAGCCTAACACCAAGGATGTGATTGTTAGAAGTGGTAATAAATAAAGGGCATAGTAGCATCATCCAAGCAATGCAGCTACTAGGAAAGAAAGATTATTTCTCCCAAGGAAAGAATGAAACTAACAATGTCCTGATCAAGCTGTGAAGGTGGCCATCAGCTTCTGTGATCTGAATTTATGAATGTTTATTGTATAGGTGAAAAAGCAGGACATCAGCTTGACACACATCTTATTAATTATGAACCAAACAACAGTTTCAAAGTAAGGGTGGTTGACTTATAATAAAAATAAGCATTATGAGGAGTGACGGCTTGTATTATGAGCCTGCTTGCTATGAACTTCATTAACATCACTAGTGAGGAATTAATGTATTATAGTTGCTGTGGAACAAATTGCTATTACAGACAGAGACAGATGGACAAATTCAACTGCTGACAAGCTACAAAACCTCCTCACTGCTAGCCTTTATGTGGAGGGGGCATTCCCTTTCTGAATTAATAATCTAAAGCAGTTTCTCTGGGAGCAAAGGAACTAGGTCACACTGTAGAAAGCTTGCAGAAAAATCTTTATCACAATGATTATCAGCTTCCCTGAGAACAAACAATTTAGAATACAATGGGCCTAATCAGGCCAATTCAAAAATGTCTCTCATGGAACACAGTGTTCTAATGGCAACTGTGCAGATGAATCCAGGCAATCCTTGACATCTCAATTGAACTCTCATAGAAGAGCAATTATGGGCATGAATAGGCCACTCAGTGCCCTCAGATCAACATACATGTCAGCTGGGCCATTATCCTTTGACCTCTTTGCAAAAGTATCCCTGTATGCATCTTAACATTAAAATGGAAATGCAACTGATTAACACAAGCTTTCAGGCAGTGAACTTGTTACTTTTCGTTATTTTACATTATTCTATCTTAAGATCAGAATAGTAAGCATCTCAAACCTCTAAGTTACCTACATGTCAACTTTTTAAGTGTAAAATTTGTTCATATTGTATGATCTCTCATTTAGCTTCATAATCCATAGTCACACTTTTACTATGCTTAGACCACCAGTGCTGAAGCAGGCACACAGTACTATGATATGACTGTTCTAAAGTCTGTATATTGATATCTGATAAGATATGTATAAAGGGAAGATAGATTCAACTGGAAAACTTTGATATGCAGAAGTGTGGGGGGGAAATAGAAGAATTATAATAATGATATACATATCTGTGTCAATATATGCTTTTATGTATTTGAATATAATATAATATAATATAATATAATATAATATAATATAATATAATATAATATATATGACTGTTCTGCAGACTATGGCCCTTTTCGCACATCATTTGTCATGCAAAAGGGCCTCCGGAGAGTCGCATGATTGTGAGGAGTGTTTCACATGACGTCCTCACAATCGCATGATGCTGCTGGGGCCAGCAGGTGCCAATCAAGCAATATTTCATTTTCGGCTTTTAGCTGAAAATGATGTGTGATCATGCATTGCTCCGGGGCCCCACACACACTTACCATCTGTGCAGAACTCCAGAGCTGCAGTTCTTGCACTTCCTCCCCCAGCACAGCCCAGGAAAATACCCAGCTGTGCTGTGGAAGGAAGAGGCAGAGCCCTCATGCTGTCTGCCAGTGGGCAGGCAGCTGCTGTGGAGCAGGAGCAGCGGGGACATGAGTGCTTCGTGAAAGAGTCTGCTCGTGTGATCCCTGCATGACCACACAAGATGGAGGTAAGCTGCAGAAAGGGCTTATGTCTTGACTCTTTCTTAGCCAACCAAATTCTCCATAGAAGGATCAGATTATATGAAGGAGACAGATCTACACAAAACCTTCTCGTTGCTTTGTTTGTATTTGAGCCAATACTGATCTTAGTACTCTCCTCACCATAAAATCTTCAACCTGGATAAAGTTGCTGTAATAAGAAAAAAATCTGCTTCAGATACTCATCTTTCTAAACGTTCTCTTGGGTAGGTAGGTTCTTATTCCTTCAATCCTGCAAGAAGACCACGACAAGATAGATAAACCCTTTTGTTGAAAATGTTGGAAATGTTTCAATAAATGAAGTGAAACACCCTTGGCTAACCTGATTACAAGTGTCTTAGCTGATGTAGAAATCTTATCAAGGGAACTGTGTTGACAGGAAGATACTTTAGGGGGAAGTGATCATGTAGTGCTAGAATTCACTGTTGTGAGATAGGGCAAAGAAGAATAAAGTCAAACAAGGACCTTGCATTTCAGGGAAGCTGATTTTAACAAGTTCATGGAAATATTGTGTGGAGTCCCATAACTAAACATTATAAAGGAAAAAGACACCTAGCATGGATGTAAGTTCCTGAACAAGGAGTTGCAAAAACACAATCACAAACAATCTTATGGAAGAAGAAAGATGGAAACAACTGAAAAAGATAATGTGACTACATGTCATGGGATTTTCTGGAGCTGAGACTGTGGGATACACCCAAGATCAACCATTGGGTTTCCATAGCTAAGCAGAGAATCAAACCCTGATCTCCAGGGTCGTAATCCAGTGTTCAAATCACTACACCACACTGGCTTTGCATCCATAGAAGCATAGTTTACAAGTTGAGGAAAGTAAGAGTTCCTCCTATATTCTGTGCTGGTCAGGTCTCAGATGGATTATTCAATTCACTTTTAGGCACCTAATTTTAAGAAGGATATAGACAATTTCGAGCAGGTTTAGAGAAGGGCAACAGGATAGAAAAAGGCATGGAGAACAAAACATATAAAGAAAGGCTGAAAGTGTGGGCTCATTCAGTTTGGTGAAGAGAAGACTGAAGGGGTGACATGATTTTACTCTTTAAACACTTCAAGAGCTGTCTCAGAGTGTGGGGCCATGTCTAATGGTTTGACGTTACAGGGGGACATATTTTTAATTGAACACTAGAAGGAACTTCTTGACAGTAAGAGTTCAGCAATTGCATAGGAACTAATTGCTTACAAAGGTGGTAGGGTCTCCTCCTTTGGATGTCTTCAAAAAGAAGCTGAACAACTACCTGCTAAGACTGCTTTAGCTGAAGAGTCTGCACTGAGCAGAAGTTGGAATCGATGGCCTATGTGGCCCCTTCCAACTCTGTAATTCACTGCTTCTAAAGTTTGTTTGTTTTCAGTGCAAGTAACAAAGAGGTGATGAGCATGGTTTTGGTCATAACAAGGACCTTATGGAAGAAAGACTTTCCACAAAGGAAGGCAACATCAAGAGACACTTTTCCTATGCTAGTGACACTAATGGATGATTTTCACAGGATTGGACAATGTAGGCCACATGAAACCAGCCGCAGGCCACATGAAACCTGACTCCCTAATTAAGACTTCAAGAGTTTGTTAAAACAGTTTGACTTAGGTGTTCTTTTATCTATGAAGCTGGACCAACAACATATAAATAAGTTAGTATGTTTCCTGCTGGCCTATTCCCCATGCTATGAATGCCTCAAAGATATGTGTATTGTGTAGCAGCCTGCCAAAATTCTTATAGGCTGTTCTTAGGAGCTGCGTGCCTTTAGAAAGCATACACTTGGTGTCTCCCAGTTATGATTAACCACATAGGCGTCATTAAATTATAACTGCCATTGCTGAAAGCATTCATTTTTCATGGAATTGGAACTCCTGTTGAAGTGTCATTTTATGAAGCAAAATAAATTGGAGATGATTGACCTAATGTTGGCCAGCACTGCTGTTAATGAAGATATTATGGCAGATTACAGTACACATCTGATATATTGTAATTAAAATAGTATTAAGGTAATAGAGAGTACAAAAACAACAACAAACAACAATATAATTTGTTCTGATTACTTTCCAAGAACCATCTTCTCTTTGCTTATCAGTCTACAAAATATACAAGCAGCTCTATTTTATTGATGATATTTAAAACAAACAAACATATGCTTCACTGTGGGCTGACGTATGGGATAGGCAGTGATACAATGTTTTTCCTCCATTAGTAACATTTCTTCAGATCTTTGGTCTGAGTGATCAGACTTGTGAATGAAAACCAGGTTCAATTCTCAAATTTCCATGACTCCATGACTAAGACAGCTATATACCCCCACTCCATGATATTATTTAATTGGCAAAATATTTAATTGGCCTGAATTATAAATTATATCCTGATATGTCTGACAAGCTTGCTGGCAAAGAGGAACTGGCTGCAAATATGTCTTGCAAAACTATTTCTGCACTACAGTGTTAAAGTGTTGCTATCCCACTATCAACCTCCTATGGAATTCTGGGATTTGTAGTTTAGGGAAGGGCACTTTGAATTCTCAGCCAAAGAGCTCTTTGGTCTCAGTAAACTACAAACTACAGAATTCCACAGGGCATTGAAAGTGGAATAGCAGCAGTTTAATACTGTAGTGCGGAAATGGCCTAGGTCAGATCAGAACCTCAGGGCATGGCTAGGTCTTAGGCCCTTTCAACACTCTACATGATTCCAGTGGCATCCTGCAAGGATCCCAGTAGACCGTCTCCTGGGAGGGGAGCATGACAGCACTGTTTCCCCTGGCACTGGCCTCCTGTAGGAATGGAGGAGGTGCAATAGCCATGCCTCTTGCTTCTGCAGCACAACCGGGCTAGTCTCAGGCTGCACTGGGGCAGGAAGCATGGCCATCATGCTTCTTAACCATCAGGAAAATGCAGGAGGGTGGTGGAAGGGCAGCATGATTGCCAGTCATCAATGAGGAGAACCTCTCATGATTGTGATGTCTGGGGATATGAGCAGTTTGGGTCACGGATGACATTGTGCATAAGTGTTGTCCGGGCCTATTCTTCTCCTCTCCCAAATGTGTGATGATGACATCCTGCAGAAAGGGCCTAAGTCAGGGAAACTACAGAGATAATAGACTTGCAGATATCCCTCAACAACTTGACCTTTAGAAATAGCAGCACTCAGAACTGCTTCCAAGGAATGACTGATTGTTTTCATTCTTCTTCCTTTGTCCATAAATCCTCTCCTTTTGTCCCCTTATCTGTCCCAAATTAAGGAGCTATCATGATTCCCCTCTGTCACCGAATGCTAAGACCACTAGCTTGCTCCAGACCCCATTGACTGCTCTGCCAGAGAACCATCAACACTCCCCCCCAGGACAGAAAAAATAATATTTAAACCCTGGCTCTGAGCCAACCAACTTGTAGTATAGTACTCTGGTATACTGGTTATCCCTCTGCTGCTCCAGTTCCTAGTTTGTACTACCCTTGGACCCTTGGTTTGAGCCACATCACCTAGTCTCTTCATTCTGGATAGGTAACTATCACCCATGTCACCAATCTTGCTATTCAACTTTTTCTCACTTATCCTTTAATTAGCCTTTAATTAGCCAAGCAGGACTGCTTGGATCATGTATTTGTGTGATTGCTATTTGACCCAATAAAACAAACATGCTTACTTTTGAAACTCTGGCTGGTTTATCCCTGTATTAATACCAGTATATACAGGTGTAAAAGATCCTGTCAGGTTACCACCCTTCACATGCACACACAGGCCTCCCCTTTTGAGCTAGTATTCCCCACTGTTTCAAGGAGGCATTAGCATTGCAGATGGACCTCTGAGTCATCTATTTTTTGGGATAACACAACTAAACTAAATAAGTTATTTGCAAAATTGTGAATTTGTCATGTTAAGATAATACACATATTTCAGGAAGGACTATTGCTAAATGTGGAGCTGGTCATCTCATTTGACCCTCAGTGTAAGCTTTTTCTTTAAAATTGCAGCAAAGAGTTTTTGCATAAAGGAGTGTGATAACTTTAGCTTTCACTGTCATGTTCCATTCTTCCCAATCTGATACATTCCAGTGTTGGTTGACTTCATAACTACAAGACAGAAATGCATTAAAATGCTGCAGCTGTGTGTTCCACTGTATCACTGCTAAGGTGTTAGGAAGCTTCTAACACAACCTGTGTAGTATCTTGATCTCTTCACCTCTTGAAGAATTTAAAAGGAAGTATACATATTTTCTTTACTCAACGTGGGAAGACAGAAAAGGGATGTGGGCAAATCTGCTCCCATGCCAAATGCAATCAATATCAAGCTGTTGGACCTTTCTCCCTAGCAAAGAAGACCTACAATTCACAGCTTTAATGTACATCAGGTTCTTCCCTGGGGAAAAGTATAGTTTTAAAAAGGATGATGTGATTTGTTAGAGCAATAAGTCAACTCTATTGTCTCATCTTCAAAACTGTATTTTGACTTTTAGGAGATAACAGAGAAAGAGATGGCAATTACTTTTAAAGGACTCGATTCTATGTGTCATAAAGAGTAGCCCAATCAACCATGATACATAACACACATATTGAAAGCCTAGTAGGATGGTTATGACTTTGTGCTTTGATTCTAGAGCTCAACTTGTAGCCTCTTTTCTTGGGAATCCATACATTTATGAAGAGCTTCAATGTGGTTTGAAAAGAAACAAAAATGTGCACAAATAATTCATACATTTCCATAACGTACCTAATTATAAATGCATGTTTGATCATTGTATGTCAACACAATTTTTTCAAGGTAAAATTACACACACACACACACACCACACACCTAATTATTAAAATGTTCACTGATATAGACTGTATGCAGACTTCCTTCTGTCAGGGCTTATATATGTGAGCTCCTTTGGCCAGAACTCTCTTTGTTTTGTAGTATCATCCCACCCACCTCCCCCTGTTAAGCTAAGGTTGGCCTGGGGAAAGAGAAGAATTTATTATTGTCACCACTTTGGGCCAGTTGGCATGGGTCTTGATTCTGGGATAGCCATTACTATTGACCATGGTAAATACGGGCATTGCAAAAAGTGTGGGGCAGGATATGGTGTGCACTGTGTGTGAGGTGAATGCATCCACTGCACTCCTTAGTGATCAGGTGGATAATGCACTGGACACCATATGGTTCTGGCAGATCAGGCTCATCAGTCAATAAGTGGAATCCATGCCTGGATCTGGACCCATGTGCATGCCAGTCCTGTTCCTTTTGTAGCCATTAAAGTTGTGGCCAATTTTCCCCTAGTCCTTCATCTACATGTTTTTTTTTTTCTTCCTAGAAAACTTGGTCCAGAACACACAATTATAGTTGCAAAACTATTTTGGAATTGTAGCTGATGAACTATTGGCCCCTTGTTACCCTGTTTACTGGGGGTCCCGGGAGGCACACCTAAATAACCTTACAATTACACAAGATAGGGGAAATTAGTCAAGAGCACTGGTTGGCACTACGAGAGGCAGGGTAATGCAGCAGGATCTTGTAACCCAATGTTTTACGGGGTCAGGCCAAGTCAAGAAGCAAACCGTGTTGGAAATTAATGAATGATCTTTATTAAATACAGACACACAATGTAAGCAACACACACACAGAGATAACTAAGAAAAATAAAGGTTTGGGCATGATAGCGGGATTTTCAGAGGGATAGTTGATTGGGGTGATATGAAACCTGTTCCTGAAGCCTGGAAAGAAGATAGAGAGCGATGCTGGGGTTCGATGTGGCTCAGCACGTGGAGCTGAGTGGAAGCTCGCCAAGCAAAGCGGCAGCAAGGTGGTCTGGAGCTCGGGAGTGATCTGAGGATGGTCTCGGAATCAGGAGTTTTTATAGGGAGAAATGTGACTGCAGGCTATGCCATACTTGGGGAAGACAATGTGTTTTAGGAGCAGGACAAAACCTTGGAAAAGTCAGAATTTAGCATGATTAAGCCCAAATTGACAAAGAGTTGGCCAGTATGCAAATGCTCAGTGCTTGGCAGTTGAGTATTCAGCTTGCCAGGGTGCCTGCTTGGGGCAGGGAGTAAAACAGTGTGCATACATAATGAGGGTGTTTGCAGAGAGGTCTCCTAAAGCAAGGATCTGGCTATTTCTGGCCTGCCTGGGTGGAGAATGGAATGTTCAGCAATTAGTGGCTGAGCCTAGTTCTGTGCTTGTCCGGGGGCCTCACAAACACATGGAGAGGGGTGGTAAAAGAGAGCCAAATTATTGATATCAAAATGATATCTTGGGGTATCTCCAAGTAGGTCTAAACTGCAGTAACACCCTTCTGCAGTGTCCTCCTATCCCAGCATGGGGATGGGAGAGGAGCAGGACTGTGATGATGCATCTGCATGACATCATCACAGTCATGTCCTTATCCTGGCACCAGGTGGCACAAACACAGATTAAACCATTGACAGTTTTTTCCTATCATTGACTCAAAATTGCACCACCATCCCACACTTATCTGTCCTGAAGAGGGGCAGGAAGCATGATGGTGGCACTTCCAGCTCCAGCACAGCCTGGCTATGCTGTGGAATAAAGAGGTGTGTCCTTCACACTCCTTTCCACCAACAACAAGTCCAGTGAGGAGGTGAGCATTCCCATCACACTCCCTTCCCAGCAGAGCTGCTGCCAGGATTGCCATTGGAGGGGCACCAAGATGGTAGGGTGCAGAAAGGGCCATCATTTAACTAGCTCCCTGAGTAGAATGAGCACAGTTTTTAACTTGTGGCAAGGAACTATTCTACCTATTTGCAGCAAGCTAGATCTCTGATTTCATTGTTGGTATATAGGGGTCTAAACAGCTTGTAGGCTGGCTATCTCCTCATTTGTCTTCCTGTAGACCACTTTGGCCAGTAAGTTCATCTGGAGGGGCCCTCCTGCTGGTGTCAAATGCTCCTGAAGTATGCTCAGTAATAATGCAAGACTCTGGCACTCCTCTTCTCTCTGATAATAGGCAAGTTCTAACATCCCCTATATTTATGTTCTTGTAACTTTTTGCAATTCCTCTATATCTATTTCAGACTAACATGTGTTTTACTGTTTTAGATATGTATACAACATATAGATTTCACGTATCATTTTATATTATATCATTATATATTATTTAGCATTTTGTAGTAATTTTAAATCTGTATTTTGAGGGTTTATAAAATGCGCATAAGTATGGATTTTTTTAAAAAAAAAAACACTTAATGTTCATTTTTTTTCTCTCTCCCTGGTTAGTTCTGCCAAAAGCATTGGACCAGCAGGCACCTGGCAGGCCATAAGATATAGTTTGGTGCTATACAGCATAATACATACCTTTTTTTTCCAAATAGGAATTATAACTCAGAGTATTCTAAAATAATAATTTTTTTATAGCACCACTTTCAGATTATCTGGTTGACTCTTTTTTAAAAAAATGGGATGTTTAAACTGGACTGTTTAAAAAATATTTGAGTGAAACAGAGCAAAAGAAGCATGATCCTTATTGGGAATTCACAATGGTTTCTTGATAGAAATTTCTTCTCTCCTCTAAAGGTAATGTTTACTGTCAAGAGCATCTTCATGGTCAAATAAGAACAGTTCAATAGGGGAATAAACTGCCTCAGAAATTTGTGGACTGTCCTTCTTTGGAGGTCTTAAAACACATGTTGGATTGATTGTCTTCCAGGAGTGATTTAACCATGTACTCCTGCACAACATAGACTAGATGGCCCTTGTGACCCTGTCCAAATGTAAGATTCTATGATTTTATAAAATAGCAGCCAGGTGATAAAAAATGCTGTGGGTCCTGATGTGGATCTAGTGCTCCAGCCTGAGGCACATAGAAGAATTTTCTTCTTGTTCTTCATAATAAATATGGTCACTTGATTCACTTAAAGAGGGAAAATAACCTATGGATACTGTTTCAGTGCATGGTTACCGAGAAGCAAGCTCCATTGAGTTCTGATTCCCAGGTAAATATGTATGTGAACACAACTTCAGTGATTTTTTTTAAAAAAAAGACAGTAAGACAAATCACAGCAGTCAGGATCTCTGTCTCTCTTTGTCTGCCTGTCTGTCTGTCTGTCTGCCTGTCTCTCTCTCTCTCTCTCTCTCTCTCTCTCTCTCTCTCTCTCTCTGTGTGTGTGTGTGCGTCTGAGACACATCCAATAACAACTAGACTTCAACCCAGTTGACCAACCTATGGCTTTTGGGCAGCATGCAGCTCTTGACCTCATTTCTTGCAATCCTATGTTCAGTTTGAAGATATCAGCGCTACTGATTGGTTCACATCTCTGACAAATGCAGGCTGCCCTTCTTCTGGCAGCTGTTTAATCAGGGAGGGGAAGAGAGAGAGAAGAAAGTATGTCAGAAAGAGAAGGACAGTGAGACAGATAGTGGCAGAAGGCATGAAAGAAAAGGGTGCCTCTGTCCCCTTTTAATTCTACTGTTGGATTCAGTTCTATCCATTGTTGTTATGCCCCGCAGAAGATTAGCCCTCAATAGACAAAATGTTGTCCACTCCTGGTGTAATTCATGGAGATATGCTGATTAATGGTAACATTTACGATGCAAAAATCTTCTACAAACAATATAATCAGTGATGGCAGGTGTATCTACAGATCCACAGATATAAACTAGACATCACTGCAAATTGTGGTGCAATTGTGGTGGGGAAAGATTGTCTGGTTTTATGTTATAGCAATGTAGTTATTTATGCTACTTCACTTTGTTCCATGACATATGATTTCTAATCTTTCACGAGATCTTTGAATTGTTTCAGTTTTCCCAAAATGAGAGTGCTTAGGGGCATCACGTGAATAGAAAATTTATATGATGCATGTCAGGCACGACTAGCATAACTTTCACTTACTTTGGATTCACTCAATGTATCAGTTCCTCACTTAGCTACCTTCTCAAATTGAATACCTCACGTACAAAGAAGGCTTATTGAACAACAAATATGTGTGGGAAAAGATGGCATAAATAGAAGCAGAAAGATGGACATAGTATCCAGAAGGGTCAGTTATAAATATGGTAATGTAGCCAGGGTGCCACTATCTGCTTTAATACTGAGTGATACCTTGTTCAGTTTCTATTGTTATGTCAAGGTTGCTTTTTGTGCATGCAGAAAACATCTTTATGGAAAGTTCACAAAAAAGGCACAGACTTCCAGCTGTCTTATTCAAACTGTGGCATGCACAGTTACATTGTGTTCAGAATCATTTATTATTCTTAAATTTGATACGTAAACTATAAAAGCCTTGATAGTTATAGCATCAAATCAAAAGGAAAGAATATTAGCAATTGAAAAACCAAAACACCTGGGGCTTAGCATGCTATTCCAGTCCTTGTTAGAGATATATGTGGAGAGATTAACATTTAAAAGCAGAGTTTTAGTAGCTGAAAACATTGCTCCCTATGCCAATTAGATATGAGGTCTGGAAAACTGATGTCATTTTCCCCTTCCCCAGACTGTGACAAGATGTGGAGGGAAAGGTGATGACAAATATTTTCTTTTCCTTCTTTCCCACTTCCTTTTTCATCCTAGCACACTGATGTGCATATTTGAGACAAGCAATTCTCCTAACTATTGCTCCTACTACAAGAACAAATGTGCACGTAACTCTGTTCTCTTCTGCATAGCTTTTTATTTATTTATTTATTTGATAGCCTGAATGACAATGAATGTTTTCCTCAAAATATCTAAAAATCTAAAAAAGCTATGGAAAGCAAAGTTATCAAATGAAGGAGTGATTAATTTGCCATAACAAACTAAAGATGGTCATTTTGCTTTTGTGATTTTAACACAAAGGTTCTGCTATTTAATTTAAAAAGTTGTGCAACACATTAATATGAGCTCAAGAGAAAAAAGCATGTTCCAATTAATTCCACTTAGGATATTGATTTTTTTCCCAGGTTTTTAAGTCATGTCATTGCTCAGGTTAAGCAAAAACGAACAAACTACTGGTTCTTTCTTTGTCTAGTTAATATGCCTCAAGACTGTGACTTAGACAATAAAAATTAAGAACCTATATTCTATAAGCAACAGTTTTTTTAAGAGTGAAAATACCTTTGGTTCAAGATAGTAAACAAGCTATAATTCTGATAAAAGAAGGGAAAGGTATGACCAAACATTAAATATTGAAAATAATATTGCAATTAACAAATACCACACATCAGAAGAACTCCTAAACCTTGTTTGTGTAACCATACTTCAGAAATATGAACTCATAAAGGGAAGATATGTATGTTGATCATAATATTGGAGCAGAATCTGTAGGCAATGTACTTGTATGGACACAGGCTCTTAATAGTAGATCATGAACCCTGGCAACAACAGTAGTTGACACCTTCCCTCTCCATTTGTCACCTGGAAATAGGCAGTCATGTTACAGGGTTAATTTGAATTGCTGTTGGTCTCTATGTTGTTATTGGTTTCCTTGGAAATTCTAGGGAATCCTTTCATGCCAACTATAATAAATTTAGATGTATTGCATTATTATTACATGATATTTCTGATAATTTCTGTTTTTATATCTGTTTTGCATTGTACTTTTTTTCAGTTTTGATATAAATCACGTTACACATGCAGTAACATATGGCAGGTATGGACAATTTGACCTCCATAATTTTTTTGGACCACAACTCCCATGATACCTTATCACTGGCTATGCTTGTTAGGGCTTGTGGGAATTGTATTTGAAGAACATCTAGTGCACCATCATTTGACATCCCTGATATACAGAGAAGTGGTATATTAAAAAATATTGGCCAGAATCCTGATGAACATTTGCCATACTCATATTGTAGGGCCCCACTCATAACCCAAAGAAGACAAGGGAGGTACATGTTGTCTGATGGAAGCCTCAATGTGTCATTGACTGCATTGAGTCAATGTGTCATTAACTTCAATGTCTTCAAAACCCTAGGGATATATATATATATATATATATATATATATATATATATTTAGCTTTGCTGTTGTTGCTAACTGTCATCAGGTCAACCTTGACATCTGGTGACCATATGACCTTTGGCAATCTCCAAACCACTCTATCATTAATCAGATTCCAGGACATAGGTTCCTTGATTGAGTCTATCCATCTGTAATGTGGTTGTCCTCTTTTCCTACTGCCTTCTACCTTACTAAGCAGCATTGTCTTTTCTAGTACACCATGTCTTCTCATGATGTGACCACCAAGTACAACAGCTTTCATTTAGGCCATTTTCGCATGAGGTTGATACATCATAGTAGCATTTAATTCTTACCCTACAGTCTGCATGTTGCAGTGTTTTAGTATCATAGTTTTCCTCATGGTTCTGCATGTTTTCAGCTCCTAGAACAGTTCACTGTGATAAGAAACTGCTGTATATGAAAACCAGAAAAATTCTGATGTAAATCTCCCAATTTGGTTCTGCTTCATTTTTTGCCTCCATGGAGAAGCACATGATTCACAGTGCAGAAGTGACCAGCTATGGGCATTCTCAGGCTGTCCTTTCTACCATTTCCGTCCCTATTTCTCTCTGCC
This sequence comes from Ctenosaura bakeri, assembly GCA_948474755.1. Lineage (NCBI taxonomy): Eukaryota > Metazoa > Chordata > Lepidosauria > Squamata > Iguanidae > Ctenosaura > Ctenosaura bakeri. The sequence continues at coordinate 416,425 of CAOLHI010000803.1, forward strand.
CATCAAAGGACAGGCTGCTGTCATTATTTTCTTCATGTGTTAAATAGACAGCAGGAAGAGAGTAGATCTGGTAATGGACTGTTAAGGCGTGGGTTTTTTCCATGTATCAACAAACATACATACCTACACACAAACATAGCAACACAGAAATGTGTTTAAAATGTTTATTTAAAAAAAAAAAACACGAGATCAATCAGAGATGGCGGGGCAAACTGAGGAAGAGGAATGGGAGTGACCAGGGAGTTGCTGTTGTGGATACAGCAACCACTGTTCTCTGCAGTAGTATGATGTAAATGGGGGGGTGCAGACAGCACCATTTCTGAATTGGAGTATAAAAACACCACTCTTGACATGCAGTGAACCGCTCCACTCCTCTTGTGTGGAAATGGCCTCAGTCATCTTGGCTTCTAGGGATAGTTCAGATTTGATTTGTTCTAGGATCAGATCCTGTTTGTCTTTTTAGCAGTTCAGAGTATCCATAGAACTGTTATCCATGGCTACATTTCAAATGAGTCAATTTTCTTCTTATCAGGTTGCTTCACTGTCCAGCTTTCACAATTATACATAGAAACGAGAAATGCAATGGCATGGACAATCCTAACTTCAATATTCAATGATATAACTTTATACTTGAGGATCTTGTCTAATTCCTTTACAGCTGCCCTCCCAAATCTTTATTTGATTTAAAAAACAAAACCAAAAAACCCCCAGCCATCTGATTAATGACTGAGCCAAGGTATGAGAAATCATGAACCGTTTCAGTATCTTCATTATCTACTTTAAGCTTATGTAGATTCATCTGTGGCCATTATTTCCTTAATATTCAACTGTAATCTTGCCTTTGCACTTTCTGCTTTTATTTTCTTCAGTATTCATGAAGAATTGAAATTAGCACTGTCCAAGTTTTCCAGGCAAGTAGTTCTGGTGGGAGGGAGGGAATAGAAGCATCACCACCTAAATAAGTAGCCTATCTCCCATGATAGTTTCCTTCAGTTCCCTAATGTCTTACTTTGGGGACAGTGAAATACTGACAATCTTTCACACATAGAACTCTTACATTTGCTGTGTTTACATTACTTTGATCATTTGGCCTGCCTCTTTTCTTTGGATGCCTAAAATATATTTCTTAATGCTCAGGTTACAATTTATAAATTTGGGGAAATATAAATGGCAGCAGAGGTATTCTTATGGTGGAGGAATGTAATAGTTTTGACACTCCAATAACTATACTACTGTATATAGTATCCATGACCTCCAGGGGTGCAGGGGCACTGGAAACAAACACAATTAACACATAGCTTATAAGAATGGTGGTGAGGAGGAGAGTTGTGCCAGTTTTTGTTCTTCCTTCTAAATATGCCAAACAAGCCATACACGGAATTAATTCCTGAACAAAGCTGTTGTCTACATTCACCTAGTTGGTATATTTTCATTTTTCGGGTGACACTAATGCTACATTTTGAGGATTATGAAACCACTTAACTTGGAAGAAACATAATGGGCCACCTAATCCAATAGTCTGACTTATGTTTAAAGTCGCAACACTGTAAGCTCTCTGAGTTGTTTGTAATACTAAAAGAAAAGAAGGCTTTTTGGCATCTTTGGTATGTGATGAGTAGCTCAGATCATTATCTTGCCATAAATCATTCTTTCGATTTTTTCCTTATTTTTTTTTTGACAATGCATAGCTTCTTTAGTATTCAAATGTACAGCAGCATTCACCTTAACGCTAGATACATCAACAAATATGTTGAAATATATTGCTGACTTCCTGCTTGACTTTTTATAATAGCCTAGATTCCAATTGTAATCCTAGCCAGAGTAAAATAATTGAATCAAATTGTAAATGGTGAGTCATAACTAACACAAATACTGTTGATTAAATGCTTCCTTTGTTAGAAGCAATATTTCAGATGCTGTTGGATTGCAACTTCCCAAAATTCAGATCGTTATGCTTATACTTGATGTACTACTTTAGAGATATAAAATATGTATTATTATTAGGAACTTTGGTTATATAGTTGCATATAGAACTTTTTCAATGTAAAATCTACTTGAAAACTCTTTTCAGACATTTTATTCAACACTAGATGGCACTGCTAAATTTATACTTAAAATGTACTTTCTTCATTCTTCCTTTTCCCTTCTTCTTATGCCTCTTGCTTTTAATACATACAGAATACAATGTTTATTCTGCAATTAAGATCTGGACAAATAATTTCTGAGTTCAAATGGGCTAATGTTGTCTAAGCACAATGATATACTATAAATAAATAAATAATATAACAAAATAAAAGTAAAAAGGGGGTTCATTCAACCAATGTTAACCTTTTTGAAATACAAAGTTTGTGTTAATTTAAAAAAAAAAAAAAGTAAGAAAATATAAGAAAATACAACCCCTCCTTAACTGAATTTCCTCATGTGTGTATATACGTTAGACAGTTTTGTTAGTACGCTGTACATTTCTTCACATAAAATGTTGTTTGCTGAACTGCAATGGGAACAAAGAGGCCTGACACAAGAGTTTGGGTTAAATAAGATCTACTTCATTTATTTATTAACCTGTCTAACTAATTTAAACTCCATGATAACCAATAAGGAAGAGCAACCTGGTAAGGGAGCAACTGAAGCAATGAGTCTTCACCAAGCCCCCTCTTCAGCTTCCCCAGGGCAAATACCAGAGACCCAAAGAGAATTTAGTATCTGTGTGGCTGTTCAACCAGTCTTGCAATGGAAGGCAATTCAAGGGAATCTCTCCCCAGGTTGTGAGGGAATAGCATCCAGGGCAGCCCTTAGAGTAATCTCCTCCCCCCTCGGTCCCATGACCTAAAGAAGTAATTCCTGAGGGCTTCCCATCACTAATATGGACACCATATGTTGTTACCACAATCTTACTCCTCCCCCACTATGTGCCATGGGTGGGGGGCAAGTGTCTGCTTAGCTCCTTTCCCCTTCCACATCATCCAAAAGGGCTTTTACTCCCTATTGCAAATCACCCAAAAACAACATATTGCCTTCCTTAGAGAGGTGAATACCTTCAGCTTTGTAAAGTTCTGACCTTTGAAATACTATTTGGAGATGTAGTTTTTTAAAAAAATGGCCCAACCCTTTCATCATGCATTTTAACTTACCTATTGACCCATCTGCAGGCTCTATCCAGACAATTTGAATCACCCTTATGCTGCCAAACCTGATGAGGAAGAATGGCTGACCATAGCAAGCACACCCCAGGCCATAAGACTTGAATAATTTGAAAGTAATGGACTGCTTGGATAACGGAATAAAATCAAAGGCATTAATGCTCAGAAGGAATGTATGGTGAAGGCCCCTTGCATGCCTTGAACAACACAGGAAGCAAATCATGCCAGCACAGGTCCCTTTTCCCCAGTCCTATTCAGTTGCAGTCTGAAACAGCATTTCTGCAAATGTTGTGCTGCCCAATAGATGATGCTATGTTGTCAGCTCAAAACACAGAACTTCCTCAGGCAGAATCTGGGAAATGAAACATAACTACATTGATGTACAAATAATTTCAATTTTTGAGAGTGTGAATATACCTCTTGTAAGTGGAAGACCTCCATCAGACCAGCTTCTGGATGGCACCCCTATCAATGTCCATTGTGGATGCTCATGAGAAAATTTTGATTCTAAAAGAATAAATCCCACATTGAATCCCACTCAAGCCCAATCTGGACAATGCCTTGGCAACGACTGCCCAAAATTGATATTTAATGAAAGGAAAATTATTTGCATGGCAGAATAGGGGACCACTCTGAGAATCATTACATGTAAAAATGCAAGCACAGTGGGTCCTTGGTATCCACTAGGGTTTCGTTCCAGGACTTCCCTTGGATACCAAAATTTGTGGATACTCAAGTCCCATTATGTACCACGGTATAGTAAAACAGTGTTTCTTACATAAAATGGCAAGATCAAAGTGTTGTTGTTGTTGTTGTTTTCTGTCATGGTTGGTTAAATCCATGGATACAGAATCCATTGCTACGGAGGCTCAACTGTAGTGCTACTGTTATTTCCGCTATGGCATCCCCGGTGAGGACCCCTAGATATCCTTTTGATATCATTTAACTTGGCCTTAGCTGGACTGGTTGCGATTACCTCATCTCACGTGTTCACAAAGTTCTCCGGGTAAGCACAGACAGAGAGTGGCCGTTAATGGTTTACATTCCATTTCTCTTTGTAGCCAGCAACCCAAAACTCGCCCAAAGCTTTAGGGAACTTCCCGCCACAGACTCCTCAACAGCCACGTGTCTCTCGGGCAAATTACTCTTGTGAGTTGGGCCATCAATGTCTCGGCCAAAGATATTGTTTCTACATGCAAATCCCATCACGCTAAACCTGACCTCACCAAATCCTTTTGTCCAGCACCGAAACCTCTTTTGTTCTCCTTTGGGACTGCCATAGCTGAAAGGCACGATCTTCCCTATAAAAACCCTTCATTTCTAACCGATCCTCGGATCACCTTTGACTGACATCCTGCCCTGCCGCTGGTGCATTTAAAGGACTCTCCTCAGCGCCCCATGCTGAGCTTTCTCCCCGAACCTCCAACCTCTCCCCAGGACTATGGAACAGGTCATATTGCCCTCCCTTACAACTCTTTCCTTTTCCAGTTAGTTAGTTTGTGTTGTCTTCTGTGTGTTCCTGTTAATAAAGAAGTGTTGATTCTTTTAAAACCTTGTCTAGCCACTCTCTAACCTGACGCTGTATACATAGGGTAAAAGATCTTGCTACGTTACCCTGCCCCTTACTAGCAAAACCAGTGCTCTGAGTTCTAATTTCCTCATCTTTGGTATTTTAATTGGCAGAGCCGGGCGCCCCTCGCAGGACCCCCAATTTTCAGGGTAACACTACTATAAAGCATAATGTCCAGCCACTGCAAGGCCTAATCAATGGCCATTTCCACACTATACTATTATAGTGCTATTATTTCACTTTCAACATCCTGTGGAATTCTGGGGTTTATATTTTACTGAGGCCAAAGAAGTCTCTGGCTGAGAATTCTAAATGGTCCTCCCTAAACTGCAAACCCCAGAATTCCATAGGATGTTGAAATTGGAATAATAGCACTATAACAGTATAGTGAGGAAACAGCCAAAGAGTTGTGCCAGTTCTCTCTGGTTTTCCCCTTAGACAAATGTATAGTAACAACCATCTGCTGTTTCAGTAGCTGAACATCCCTCATGAAAAGCACCTTATCAGAGGTGTCTCCTAGATGACACCACTAACTCATTGACACTCAAACCTCAAAAAAGAAGAAAAGCTGTTAGGAAGCAGTATGAGACAGCAAAACTTTATAATATAAAGAACAAACACTGCCCCAAAGGCCACTCAAGCCCCTCAATCCAGCCAGAGAGAGGGGTTTATGCCTATGAACTTCTGTTCCTCTCTCCCTTGACCAGCTTTCCAGCATTTTAAGAACCCTGAAATCACCTGTGCTATCATAAAGTCCCAGAGCTTTAGCGTAAAAGGCCAGGGCTGACAACCTGCTTCTAATGGACTGTGGTTACAACCCCCTTTCTCTGAGATGAACAAAGAAATGTGGAAAGTGACCCCAGTAATGGTCAAGCAACCCAAAGTCCCTGCTGCTGCCTGAAATGGGAAAATTCCCTCCCTGCCCTAAGATAAATTCTTCTAGTGTGGAAGACAAGTGAAAGAGTAATGGCTGCGATATCTGGTGGCAATCAGGTCTGGAGGAAACGCTGCATTTGAAGTAAAGTGCCTGAAGTGCTCTATCTGTTTATGAGAGAGAGCATTGACAATGTTGTTGTTCACTTCTGCCACATGGAGTACCATGTACAAAATATTGTGCTGTAAACACTGTAATCTAGAAGTCCTAATTACATGCATAATCTACTTACACTGAAGAGAGAAAGAGCCTTTCCTCACTAAACAGTTATAGTGCTATTATTCTACTTTCAACATCCTATGGAATCCTGGAGTTTGAAGTTTAGGAAGAGGCACTGAGAATTCTCAGCCAGATTGCTCTTTGGCCTCAGTAAACCACAAACCCCAGAATTCCACAGGATGTTGAAAGTGGAAAAATAGCACTGTAACAGTGTTGTGAGGAAAGGCCCAAAGAATTGGCTACCTGCACTGTGGCCATATTGTCATAGCAAAAGTGCACAATGGAGTTACCTAACTCCTCTGCTCAAACCCAAACAGCTACCAAAATTGGAAAAGAAAATCCAAAAGGAAGTCTGGCTTCAGGTCAAGTATCAAAACACTAGCAACTCTAGAAATAAACTCCAAACTCTATAGAACCTGTAGCATCTGATGCAAACTGAAGAGTGTACTTAGTCTTCAGCTATCAAAAGAAAACACCATTAAACCCCTGAAGAAATTCATGCCACAACCACAAATCTGATACTATGGTACAGCTGCTGCACCTCACAAGTAGCATCACAAAGATGAGGAGTGAAGAACCTCCCAGGAGCAACTATGTGATATGTGAAATTCAAATGCTCAATGAGCTCCTGAAATTCCTGAGCAGTAACCTTCCTATAGTTGTAAAAAATAAAAAAAAATAAAAAATAGAGACTCTCTTATGTAAAGCCAAAACCTTTTTTATTGGGACACTATACTGCTGCTTAATAGACAGTCTGAGGCCCTTTTCACAGTGCCGGTGCTTGCGCGACGGAGGAGGGTGGCTCGCGCGACAACCGTCTCCCGAAATGCCGCTGTTTCCCCCATCTCCTTACCGCACCTGGCGTCTTTTCCCGCGACGGGCGCTCTTCAGCCATGCCCCCAGCTTCCGCAGCACTCCCTGGGAGCTGTAGGTGGCGCTGGGGGCGGAAGCAGGGAGGAAGCGCGACAGGCTCGCCTGCGACTGCGCTCCGCACTCCGGTAAGTGTGAGGTGCCGCCGGGAGCCTTGCACGAGCGCCGTTTATTTTCAGTTCAAGCCAAAAATAAAAAAATACGTGCTCGCGCAGCGTCAGCCCCGTGAGCGCCGCGGAAGTGGGAGTGCGTCGTGCAGAGCGATGCTCCCACTCCCACGAGGCTCAGGGGGCTCTCGCACGACAGAAAGTCCATGCGAAAAGGGCCCCAGTTTCCTAAAATAGCAGGTTTCACATAGCCTTTTGGCCTTTTCATGAGTGAGAAGGACACCTACTTCCTCTGCCAGGGAACACACCCACTGACCAGTCCCAAATTGCCCAATAAGCAAACAATCTCCAAATAATAAATAATCCCTTTGTGTCCAGTCCTTCACCTAAAGGCCCGCTCCAGAAATGTATTAACTTTTCAAATGTAGAACAAGACACCAAGTACCCCACAGGAGGGGTCAGTCCATGTAAAACATGCCATCAAACGAGAAGACCAGTGGGATGAACTGGCAAAAGACTTAATGCTGTTTTTTACCAACTCTGTCCCACACCTACTCTGAGAACTACACAAACAGCAGCATCAAAGGAAGTGTAGCATACTGTGCAAAACTCAGTATGAATAGTTTCATTAACTGACTCACCCTTAAGATAAGACATGTGGTGAATTAACCTAAATACATCTGGTGCTTTCTTGGCCACTATTCCTAAAGATGAAACTCTCAAGTTAGGAATTAGGGTGGATGGGAAATCTCCGTTAATGCACCTCCTTCAGAATCTTGTCCCTAAAAACATTTTCTAAACCCACAACCGAATGAAAATTCTGAGATCTAAAGGGGCAGTACACATCTTGGTAGGCAATATGAAAACCCACTTGAAACCCTTAAATAATAGGCTGCCACCTGTTCCAATATAACTGTAAAAGAATGAACAACTTATGAAAATGAATATTTTTAATAGCTGGGGGGACCTATGGCACCACACATACTAGCCTGGTAGTTCTTACTGCTTTTAACCTTGAGGTGGTTCTGAAAGGAATGGGAGCCCCTGCACACCAAACCCTCATGGCAAATCATACATGGTCTGCATGTGCTTGGGTCCCTAAACTCTGAATGCATAAATTTATGTTGCTTCTTCTGTCTGCCCTACAGTCAAGTAGTCAGTAAAGTTTGCACTTTCTGTACAATTTGATCACTGAGTTGGGCATGCTGGGGTCTTCAACTGCATCCACAATTGTGGATGCATCTGATTCCAGCAGAGGATGAAATTCATAGCAGCCAATGACTGACTGACTGACTGACTGACTGACTGACTTCCCTTCCTTCCTTCCTTCCTTCCTTCCTTCCTTCCTTCCTTCCTTCCTTCCTTCCTTCCTTCCTTCCTGTCTTTCACAGGAAAAGTCACAGCAGTAACAGGTTTACATCCCAAATTGCTGATATACCTCAATGTGGCAAAAGAGGAGGTCTTATTGTTGTTGTTGAGTGTAAGGAAAATGTTTCTGTCACTGCAACATGGCAGGGATCTATGTTTGTCCTATTACACTGGTAATCTCATTGCTACTAGGCTTACACAGCAAAGATCTCCTCAATCCAGCAGAATGTTGGGACGGACTGCGGAAAGCATACACATCTAAATGCAAAATGTTAATTATTCCCATTATGTGTGACTGGACTGTGGTGAGAAAGGGAATTGTTGACCCAATTACCTCCCCAATAGAGGCACATTTTATACACTCAATCTTCACATTGACTTTCATAAGAATTTGGTCTGGTGGAAAAAAATCACAAAGAGAATTCAAAGTTCTTGAAACATACCCTATTTGCTCAGCACTGAAATCAGCGAACTAAGTGGCTTAAAAAGAATTTCAAAGGTCTGTCAAACTTATCAAGTAAAATAAAAATAAACATGAAAAGTATTTTTTTTATTGTAGCAAGCAAAATAATGTACATTTGAAGTCTCATAAAGTGTATTTGAAATTGTTTTTGGCCTCTCCTGTTCCCCTTTGCAAAGGAAAACTTCATAACAATTATCTCTGTCCATCTGCCTGTCTCTCTACTTGTCTATCTATCTGTCCATCCATATATCTATCTACATATCTGTCATCATCATCTATGCTGTCACTTAATAACTGATTTGAATAATTTTTTTGACTTTCCCCTAAATTCACCTTCTTGTGGGTTTTCTTTCCATCCTCCTGGCTTAACATCCAGGTTACACATGGAAACAGATGCAGTCTACAGTCAGAAATCTAAATTTCTGGCCTTGTGAAACATGTCACAAAAATCTATTGGACAAAATGCACACATTTATTTCAAAGCAAGATTAAAAAAAACACCACTATGTACATTTCTAAAATGTGCACTCTTCCACTTTTATCCAATGGTGCATGCATCTATTAATACAACCATTTGAAAAAGACACAGGATGTCTCCATTAATTACTAATCTTGCCATTTGGTCTTGGTATATCTTTTCAATCCATTTACAAAATGCATCTCCAAAATTGCTTTCTCTTAATATCCGTTGCAAAAATTTCCATGATATAATATCAAATGCTTTCTCTGCATCCAAGAAAATCACTGCTGATTTTTCCCTGGACTTTTGTCATAATATTCTATTGCATCTAGGAATGGGAACAGGAAAATTTGATATAACAAAAGGAGTAAGACAAGGATGTCTGTTATCACCATTACTATTTATTGTGGCTTTGGATGTCCTGATTATGAAGATAAAAGAGGAACAGGAGATAAAGGCCTGAAGATAAAGAGAAATGAAGTAAAATTGAGAGCTTTTGCAGAAGACATAATTATTTTTTTTGGAAGAACCAAGAGAATAAATGCAGAAATTGCAACAGTGTCTTACAGAATTTGGAAAGATAGCTGGATATAGAATAAATAAAGAGAAGACAACGATGCTGACTATGAATATGTTTTAAAAGGAACAAATTGAATTACAGGAAATATCAGGTTTCCAATTCTCTCATAAGATAAAATACTTAGGAATTTATGTAACAAAGAAGAATCAAGAATCATTTCAAAACAGTTATGAAATGGTCTTGAAAGAATTGGAAAAAAGAAATGGAGAAATGGAGCAAATTGAATATATCTTTCTTGGGAAGGATAAATGCTTTTAAAATGACATTATTACAGAAAATGATGTTCCTATTTCAAAATTTGGGTGACAATTATATCTAAGACTTTATTTAAGTCCCGACTTGGACATCACCACAAGAAGCCTTTAAAATTTCCCCAACAAAAGAAGGGAAAATGTTGACATATCAGGACATACTTATTTGGGACAGAAATAAATCAAGAATGGAAATGCTGGAAGAAAGGAAGGAGGCTGGACGTGAAATGAATTGGTTTCTGTGGAGACAACTGACAGAAAGGTAAAAAATGAACCTGAAATTATTTGGATTTGAGAAGAAGGAAAACGAACTGGGTGTACTCATGAAAGAAAATCAAAAGAAAAGAATATCCAAACTTTATAAAATGTTATTACAAAGAGAAATGAAACAGGAAGAAACGATGGTGAGATGGTCACAAAATATAGGACATTCAATAGATATTGAGGGAGAATGGTATGGAAAACAGATTTAACATTTACATTAAACTTAAATTTAGGAGAAAACTATTATAAAATGTTGCATAGATGGTATATGATGCCAGAGAGATTACAAAAGATTACAAAGAATGGAAATTCGAAATGCTGGAAGTGTGGAAAAAAGAGGGAACATTTTATCATATGTGGTGGACTTGTAAAAAGGTGAAGAAATTTTGGAAAGAAATACATGATGAAATTCAAAAAATATTCAAAATTAATTTTGAAATGATACCTGAATTATATCTATTGAATATAATAAAATCAAAGGCAGAAATTAGAAAGCATAAAAAATGTTATATTTAGTTACAGCAGCTAGATTATCTTATGCTCAACATTGGAAACAAGATATTAAACTAAATTTAAATGAATGGAAATTAAAGGTTATGGATATGATGGAGATGGAAAAATTGACAAATGCATTAAAGAACAAATCTATTCAACAATTTGACAGAGAATGGAGCAAAATAAAAGAGTGGCTTCAATTTAAAGCTAATGATTATCATGATATAATTTGATAAAAAAGGTAAAAATGTATTGACTGGTTAAAAGACAAATTATAATCGTTATACCAAAGATTCTATGTATAGTGGATTGAACTCCTTGTATTGTATTGTATATTGTATTGTATTGTATTGTACCTTTTGTTTGATTCAGCTGGGCAAAACTCGAGAAGAAAACTTGTTATGGGAGTTGCATGGAGGGGAACATTTAGAAGAAATGTTCTCATTTTATATCTTTTTTAGAAATTTTAATAAAAATATTTAAAAAAGAAAAGAAAAAGACACAGGATGAATAGATAGATAGACATATAGCTAGACAGAGAGAGGAAGAGAGAGAATTTTTCCATAGAAAAATAAAAAATAAAACATCCTTGGCATTGAAAATGCATGGAAATTTTTTTGAAATTTTTTTTGTCTATATCTTCACAAAAGTCTTGATCCCGTTCACTGGTTGCATAGTGCAAAACTGTACAAACAACTGTGTTGTGCCAGTACTAGTCCATGTTGTTATCCAACTGATCTTCAGCCATGAACTTTCCTATTGCTTACCATCAACTCAACTCCCTATCCACTATGGATAACTGCAGTTATAGACTCTACTGGATATAGTTCCTAGCCTTTCACAATGGTTGATACTGGCGTAATGGGACTTCCAAAACCCTGAAAAGAATACATCCTTGTATCTTATTGTATCCAGGGTTGCATCCTTGTAAAACCTCTGAGAAAATGCAATTACCTTTGCAACCCCATTTATACCAGCATAAAACAGCAACAACCTTTTGGCCTGTTCATGGCACATTAACACCAGCATGAGTTTTTCAGAATGCTCAGAAGTAGAATTTCTTTATATTGCATCAAAAGATATCTGATTTTTTCTTTCTTTTCAAAAACCCACAATCCATTCTGTTTGCCTAAAACTAAAGTATGCATTCAAGCAAAGCATGAACATCTTTGTCCTATTATGCTGAAATAGACACAGGCTCTTTCCCCAAGGCTCTGCTCTCTGCTTCCAATTATACTGTGAATGTTGACCTTTTTGGAGGAGGGTGGTTTAGAGTTCGGGAGATCAATGGAAAGCAAATTGTGAGACTGTAGCATTAGTGCAATCTTGTAACCTGTTCTTCCTGGTAAGTAAGTAAAAGTTTATTGCATCTGCCAATGGTTATAATAAAAATGTCTTTGCAATGTACTTATTCTTTCTTTCTTTCAAGGCAAACACACCAGGAAAAGGAAAGAATGGAGTGCAATATTACAACATTTTTATAACTGCCTTCCTCTGCCCTCTGAAAGGCGATAGTGCTTGGCAAAAGCTGACATTGGTATACTTTTCCTTACAAGTATCTTATTACCCTTCAATAAAGTCCTGGAATCCTGTTGGGATAGTGTGTTACTGTAGAAGTATGTAGCTGCAGAAACAGTTATGTTTTCTTAGAGATTGTATAATAGTAACTCCTACCACAACCAGTTGTTACTCATGCAAATACACAACTCTCCTTGTCATTTTTGACTTGGTTGGTGGGCAGTTAATTATCTATGTAACAATGGGTGACCTTGAGGCTTTGAAAGTCTAGTTTAATTACACTAGCACATATTTATGCTCTACTAAAAGTATATGGGATCTTGGCCAAAACAATTTAATTTTCTATTGTGTAGATGAGGGATGCAAATCTTTGCTAATCTCATTCTCCCACATGAGAACTAAAAATGTTTTGACAAGATTATGAGAGGGCTTTTTTAAAAAAAACATGATTATAACATTTTTTTTAGAACTCAGGGGATGAATTTCAGGACCGTTTCATGATAATTTTGATTGTGCAAACATTGTATTTCATTAAAAAAAAACTTGAAGAAAATATTTTATTTTGTGCCAAGAACATTATGATTTTTTGCAAAACCTGATGGATATGGAACTAATAACAAAATACTATGCACAATTTCATCTTTGCACAAAATAATTTTTGCAAAAAATATCAAAATATGAAAAAATGTGAAAAACTTGTGTGTTTTTTTTGAGATGTACCAAGACACCCTTTTTAACCAATGATTATTTAAAAAAATGTAAATAAGATTTTACCCACCTCAATCAAGATTTAAATTGTGAGTTAAAGTAGTCAGCATATCTTTTGAATTTCCTTGTAGATAGCACTAAGACAAAAAATGGGAATGTATTCCTTAAAAACATTAAATGTGCGATCATACATTGGATTGTATTTATTTTGCTGAACTGTCCTGAATTGCTTTGTCTTCTTGCCCTTAAATGTAGCATATACTGTCCACATTCATTAGCAAAATGAGCAATGGCTAGACATGGACTAGTCATCATAATTCCAACCAGGGCCCACATATTACCCAGAAAAGAACAGCTTTAGGGAGGAGAAATAAAATTAAGAGTTGCACAGCTGAACAGTTTTACGACTGGGGTTGCCCATCTGAAGGACACAATATTTTGCCTTCATTCATTGGCATGGAAACCATAGCCACTGGGAAGCCACACCATCTGCTGCCTAGGAAAGACATCATGGCAAGATGAAGATCCGATGTTATCTAGAGAAGAAGCAGTTAATGGGGCCATGCCAGTGAAAAAGAGCTCTTTTAAGAATTTTATAATAAAGAGTATCTGAATTTGCTTTGTTCTACCTTCCTACTAACCTCGTTTTTCTTCTGTATCATAGTTTTTAGAGATTTTCTGCAAGATACATAACTAATTAAATAGATTAGTAGATAAATACATCATTTAAATGTAAACCACACAACATGGTGTTATTTAAAATTCACTGAGATATGTATTTATGTTCTTTATAAAAACAGAGAGTGATGGTAAGGATGATGGCAGTGATGAAGAGTATATTCAGTTCAACTAGAATCTTTCAGTCATAGAATCATAGAGTTGGCCTGTGGGCCATTGAGTCCAACCCTCTGCTCAATGTAGGATCACTAGCTAAAGCTTTCCCAGCAGGTAGCTATCTAGCCTCCTGTCCTGAGAAGGAGACCCCACTATCTTTCTAGGCAATTGGTTCCATTGCCAAACCACTCAATTGCAGTCTACTCTTCTGTAACTTCAAACCTTCAGACCCAGTTCTACCCTCTGAGGCAGCAAAGAACTGGCCTGGCTCCTACTCTCTTTGACAGACCTTGAGATATTTAAAGAATGTCACCCGTCAGTCCCCTCTTTAAAACACACACATACACACACATAAGCACACTTATTTATGTATTTAATCTAGAAAGTTAAACATGGGTGTAGATTATCAACATTTCAATTGTCATAAGCTTGCCTGAATCAATTAATGTCAGAATTCATCTACCAAATAACGAAACAACAATTTGTGGATGTGATTAAGAAAAGAAGAAAGATATTAAAATTGCATGTGTGGCTGGGTCTTCACATAATCTCTCTACAAACCTGCATGGTGTTTCAATTGCCATGAATTATCATTGACATATTCAATGAGAGGAGGCCATGTCTCAATAAATGACACATGATCCACTTGTCCTTTTAATGTTCTTATATTATCTGAAATATTCTCCATAGGTCTCATATTTTTTGCTACAATTTTCCAATGTGTGATCCCCTATTTTCCAATTCTTGGCAATTTCTGGGCTGGGAGAAGCTATACAAAAGTTAGTTAGCCCCGTTCACTCCAACAGTTTGTGTTCATTTAAGAATAAGGAGAGCAAAAATAGACCAGGACAGAATTTTATGTTTTGCTTCATATATTTTGGATATTATGCCAATGATTATAAACCAATATTGCCTTTTGGACATCCAACCACATGTGTGAAATAGGTCTCTTTACTGTTCCAAACTCTCCAGCTCTTGAGTGACATTTTCATTTTAATCCTTGCTGACTGAACAGGAGTAAGATGTCATTTGTGCATTATTTTTAGTGTCTTTTCTTTTATAAGAACAGATTTTGATTTAAAGGAAAACAAACGTCATATTTTCATCCATTCATATTACAGAATTGCCTTTTGCAGTTCTTTTTCCCAAGCAGTACTATGATTAAAACCTCTCCCAGTGTTTCATTTACTATTAATTTATAGAATTTTACTGTCTGTCTCATCTGGTCTGTCAGGACACACATAATTTTCAAATAAAGTTAACGAACATTGGAACTTTCCAGTTGTATTGAGAAGGAAACAACTTGGTGTAAAAGGAGCCAGTTGTGCTCCTTAAACCTTAAAGTGCAGATCAGCTCCTCTCTGGTTTTGGGTTTATCCTTGTTAAATAAACCTCAAATGGTAAAGAGCCCTTTATCTTTCCACAATTTGAATTTATTGAATTTGTCTGAATTATAGAAAAGTGGGTGTAGAAGAAATTGCCTAATTTGGAAGGGGGATTGGGAGTTAACACACATTTCCATTTTCTCCAAATTGAAACTGAAATTTTCAGGAAGGGTTCTTTGATATCTTTACCTTGTTTATGTGTTATATTTAAAAAAACAAACAAAAACAATCTGCCTAAATTTGGACACCCATTTCTAGATTCTAGTCCTTTGTTCACTAAGCTGAAATGTCCAGCTCTTACAACTTTTCCTTATATGTTTTTTTCTTTATACCGCTTATCATCTTTGTTGCCCTCCTCTGAATCTGCGCCAACTTGTCTATGTCCTTCTTAAAATACGCTGCCCAGAACTGAATGCAGCATTCCTGCTGAGGCCTGACCAGAGCAGAATATAGGAGGACTATTACTTCCCTTGACTTGGAAACTGTGTTTCTACTAATGCAGCCTACAACAGCATTTGCTTTCTTTGCTGAATCATCACACTACTGGCTCATGTTCACCTCATAATCCATAATAATCCCAAGGTCCTTTTCACATGTAGTACTGCTGAGCCATGTATCCCTCATCCTATATCTGTGCATTTGGCTTTTGTGACCTAAATGTAGAATTTTGCATTTGTCTGTACTGAATGTCACTTTAATAATTTCTGCCCAAATTTCTAGTTTATCTAGGTACTTTTGTATTCTGTTCCTATCTTCCAAAGTATTAGCTATCCCTACCTGTTTTGTGTCATCCACAGACTTGATAAAGATTCCTTCCACTGTGTTATCTACGTAATCAATTTTGAAAAAAGTCATTGATAAAAAAATGGCACTAGGATAGAACCCTGAGGCATTCCACTTGAGACCTCTTTCCAGTTTAAAGTATAACCATTGATGATGATTCTTTGAGCATGTTTACCCAACCAATTATGAACTGATCTGTCAAGTGTTCCCATCTATTCCACATTTAATCAGTTTTCTATTTAAAATATTATGCAAACCTTATCAAACGTTATGCTGAAATCTAGATAAGTGACATGCACAGCATTCCCACCATCTACCATACTAGTGACCTCATTGTAAAAAAGATATAAGATTAATTTGGTAGGATTTGTTCTTGACAATCCCATGCTGGCTCCCACTGATCACTGCATTGTCATCAAGATACTTGTAGACATTCTCCATTCTAATATGTTTCCTAGTATTGAAGTCAGGCTGACTGGTCTAGATCTTCTTTTTTGTCTTTTTTGAAGAGAAGGGCAACATTTGCCTTTCACCAATCCTTTGGCACCTCAGCTGTTCTCCAAGATTTATCAAAAATGATAACAGATAGTTCAGAAAGTGTATCAGCTGGTATCCTCCTAAATATGTAAATACAGGTCTTTCTTAGATTGAGCTACAGATGCCCATTTTTTTCCATAAGGTTGTTAATTAGTAATATGTTAATGATATTAACAGCTGTCCCAGAGAGTGATTTAAATGAGGAGGTTTTTTCCTCCCAGCATTTTGAAAGTAGACTTAATCTACTCAATTTTCACAAAAATGACATTTGCAAATAAACAACTTTGCATTGTTCAAGTACAATCATAAGTAATTTGGGTAACTGTGGAGGTGTTTGTTTTCCTAAATGCAAATAATGATTAAAGCACATACAGATAATTTATTTTGCACCATTTTTTTAATCTTAATTAAAAAAAGAGGAAACCATATTGCATAGAGAATGGTGCTATGCTCAGGTGTTAATGGAAAAGACAACTGGCAGCACTCAGATAAGATGATAACCTTGAAAGAACATTTAGATATTTCTAATTTATTTATTTTTGGTCTTGAGCAAGGGATGAGTAAAAACAAATTATCAGTCATGGTAAGCAACTCAGGTTTTTGAAAAGAGAGTTGGATTGCTCTAGGAGCACAAATAATTCATTTTTACACAGTCTGCACCAGTCTGTTGAACCTCTGGTCCATAAAAAAAAGGTGGATGTCGAGGACTCTTTTTCCCCCAGCACATACATCCTTTCTGGGGCTGTTCTGAATTAGCAATTATATGCCTATATATTGCTTCTATTATTAAGGGGAATATTTCCCTGCATGCCAGCTGATACGAAACATGGCAGAGAGGAGAATACAGTTGCATCCATGTTCTTATATCAGTTTTCCCATAAGGCAGCTACCAATTTGTCAACTTGTCAACTTCCCATAGGCATCCAGTTTGCTATTGTGTGAACAGAATGCTATTGTGTGAACAGAATGTTAGATTATAGATGGCCCTCTGCTTTTGCAGGCTCAGCATTCACAGATTTGGTTATTTATTTATTTATTACTGTATTTGTCCCATTGTGGGAAAAAAATGTTATCTCTAGGAATCTCTACCAGAAGTAGACCATAGAGTGCTGGAGGTCCTAGAGATAGTACCGGAAGGCCTAGGTATTCCTAAAGCGAACACTACTCAAGACATTGCTAGGTCCTCGAGCATGACTCTGTGGCCCACTTCTGCCAGAAGTGGACCATAGAATTGTACTGTAAGACATAGAGATTCCTATAAAAGTGTATCAGCTTATATATATATATATATATATATATATTATAAATTTTAAAAAATATAAATTTTATGTATCCCTAAACTCCACAAAAAGGAAGGTTCATTGTAGATAGAGTTGTGGTTGTCTTATGTCTTGCTGTTTCCATAAACTTGAGATCCATGTAGGGCCTTCCTATGCTGCCATTGTAAATGGTACCATTTGAGATAGATTCAGATTCCCCATGTCCTGACCTTTTATTATTAAATCCAACAAACAGCCACATATTTATATGGGGGCTTTACTGAAAGAAGTGATCAAAAGGTTGCAGGACATTCAATTGATCTAGGTCACACATGGGAAGGCACAGTAGTAGCTATCCATGTGGAATCTCCTAGGAAGGGCACTGCAGAGGCATAGGACAAAGCACTCAGGGCCCAATCACCTTGAAGCTTGGCGCAGATATGGTTGCTGCATCCAGAGGTCTCCAGGTACCATTCTTTCCAGTGCCAGGAGTGATAAGGGTACAGGCACCAAGGAGAAAAGGAGGCTGGCATGGCTGGGGACTCCTGAGGTTCCAGTTGAGGTGAATGGTACCCTTTCCTACCTCATCTGAGGCATATATAAATTTCTCTGGACCCTGTGCATTTTGAGCAGGTGAGGAGGAAAAGCAGTGCTCTCAGTAGCCTGGCTGGACTACCAGGAATGTCACTGCAGGACTGATCTGCTCAGGGCAGGGGGAATGCCACTGGTCTCTCACAGCAGGGATCATGGGATGGTTCATCACACATCTGAGTGGCAGGGGTTCTGCAGAAGACTGCTCTGCCTGCAAACGTGTGTGTGCAGGGGAGGGAGTGGGTGTGTGCCATAGCGTGGGGAGCTCAGCTGATATCTCCATGAGCTACTGATCATTTTGCTTTGCTTTTTCCACTCCCTCTGCTTCTGGTCAAGTACAACACCATACAGGTCTTCCCAAAGTGCCCTGATCTCTTCACAAAGCTGCTGTGACATGCCACTACCTCTGTGTTCTCTGGGAATTCATAGCTCAGCCATGAGCTCCCTGTGCCTCTCTGCTACTAATTTCTGTTGGCAAATAACCTCTTCCCAGAGGCCCCGCATGATCCATGGGTAAAGATGTGAAAGGCTGGGACAGTCCACTCCATGGTTTCACTCATTCCACAGAGCTTCCTGGGTGCTTGTCCTCATCTGTTCAGCAGATGAGATGCAGTCAGATATGGGAGGGGGTCTGACACTCCCCATTGCCACTTATTTGTGCCTGCCTCCTCCTCACTGGAGGAAATATGGGGGTGGGATGTGGCAGTGGCAACACTGCAGAACTGGCTCTCCTTTTGGTGGTGGCTGCTATTGGGACATGGCAGTGTACTAAACACCAGAAGTAAATGGGACAGTCAGTGACCAATCACATCCAATAAGAAGCACTGAATGTAGACTGCCTCTTGGAATGTGTAGAGTGCTATTTTGGCTCTGTTTCCATAGCAGCCACGTGCATGGAAGTTTGCTAAGAGGCTGTATGCATGAATCTTAACTGGAGACATCATCCCAGCTGTGTTTGGCAAGGTAGTTGTTACTTGGGGTGTGGTAGGCACTTTGCTGCCATGAAATTCCATGCACACTGATCGAGCAGTTCTTAACCTCCCCTTTCTTCTGTCACAAGGGCTCTGCACTCAGCATCTGTGACTGTGCCAGAAATCACTGGAACTTTCATTTTCCCCATCACAAAACTCATCCATTGCTGCCTCCAGGCCAACCTACCTCCTCCAGCTTCAGAACAATGACCTCATCTCCCTGGTTAAAAGCCATCTTCACAATGGGCATTTCCCCCCACCACCAACCAAGTCTATGATGTATGAATGCATAGCTCTTCCTGAAATTACATAATATGTCCTGTCGTTTCTTCCAACATTATTGATGGAGCTTCACACAGAAACTTAGACCAGTTAACTTTTGTGCTAGAGGCATCCAGAATGCTTTCTTTCTCTCCCAGACCAACATAGTGACACTCTGGTCTCCCAACACTCAGCTGTTTTCAAGCACCAGCTACACCAGTCAATCTGTCTGAGCCATGAGAAAGTTGGCACTGCAGCCCCTTTGGAGGTTGTTGCTCCCCCTTGGCTGCTATTCCTGACGATCCAGCTCTAGGGCAAGAGGGACCTGAGTCTCCCCTTCTCTAGCTTGTTGGCAGATGTCCTCCTTAGTTGCTATTGGGATATCAATCACTCTGCTCTGCTCAAGCTTGACAGTGGTGGCAAGTGGGCACTTTCTAGGTTTCTGTGTTGCCTTCCCAAGCCAGCCAGTCTCCTTGGCTCACCATGTCTTCCTTGTGAGTGTGGAAAATAATGCTTCTTCCATTGTGGCATCAGGACTGGGTGAGTACCTAATGCACTGCACTGTGAATCCTTTCTGGCAGTGGCAAACATTTGAACGACAGACTCTGCCTCGTTCAGCTTCCATGCGGCACCTCCCACTGGCATATGTAGTGTCATGCCACATGGTGTGACTCTGTTGCTGGCTTATGTGGCCTCAGTGATGCCCTCCTGAGGGGCCATTAGTGGATGGAGACAGAGTCCTCTTTCTGTAGGGCAAGGCATTCCTTCTGTGGTATCAGCTGCTGCAGTGGTCAGTGGTGCTCTTTCCCTTTGTCTCTGCTGATATGGAGTGTACACTTTACTTCTTCTTCACCATGTGCATGTGGATGGGGTAGTGGTAGTCCCTCTGGTGACAGGTTCATCTCCATGACCACCATTGCAAACACTTTCCAGACTATGATGAGGAGTACATTTAAAAAAAAAGAAAAAAAGAAAAAAAAGAAAAAGAAAGAAAAAGAAGCAGGCTGAATAGAGGCTGTCTGACCCATTTCCTGAAGTTGCTTGTCCCAGTCTTCCAACCACAGAGGTACAGCTACTTATACACCCCCCAGACCCATGCATCCTAGCCATAGACTCCTTCCAGATAGTCATGGGGGAGAGGGGAGAGAGACTGCTTATCACCCAGGCATCTGTGAGCAGGTGCCTCAGAAGATTCCTGGATGCCATGTTTCACCATGGGTGCTATTTCATTTATTTCCGTGTGGGACCTGGTAGCCACACAGGAGGAGGAGTTCTACCATGTGGCTGGCATGCCTGGTGTGATAGGTATTGCAAACTGCATTCACATTCCAATAATCACTTCCATTCTATTAGGACCACAAGGGGCTTCATAGTTTGAATGATCAGTGTACAGTGGATGCACATAGTCTATCACCAGTGTACTGTTTGCAGAGAGCACACATGATGCCTGATGTTCCAGCAAGCATGTGTGGCAGAAGTCCTTCTCAATTCCCTGCAGACCCAGGATGGCTGCTACATGAGTAAGCAGCCTTGTAGGACTTGGTTGTGCTTGTGCATGCATGCATGCCAGATGTGTTTGCCTCATCAAGTAATCTCCATCTGCCTTCCAGACACATGACAAGAACTACCCACTTTTCCCCTACACCATGACTCACACTTTTTTTTAATCCAGACCCCCTCATTATTTTCAGAAATATATATTTTTTAAAAAACAACAACAACACGATATTTGAATTTTAAAAAATTGCATGTGTTCCTGGAAACAGTGGCCAATATTCTGTATCTGCTACTTAATTAATACTTCACTAAGGCTAAGTATGACTTAACTCAGATACTTAACTAAGGAAATTAAACATACTGAACTAAGTAACCTCTTATGATTGAAACATCTTTCGCTTGTTCTGATAGCTGGCAGTATGGACTTCCTTCTCCCTATTTATCTCAAAGCTGGTAAGATAGATTGGGAAGAGGAGTTACAATTGTGGCAATAGTGTCACAACCATGACTAAGCAGCGATTGTGAATACATGATAGTTATAGATGAGAATTCATATTCACAGTTGCATATTCATATTCACAATTGCAACTTAGTTACAATTGTGACAATATTGCCACAATTATAACTCCCTGAAACTAACTTTGTAGGCACCAGCTGCATGGGAAGAAGGAGGTTCATTCTACTCACAATTGGAGGACATGTGAATGTTTCCATCAGATTTGAGAAGGCAGGGCCAGGAGAGTACACTTGGCTAACTAACTGATAACAGAATATTTGTTTATATTTCTATGCAGATTAATTTCCATGAGCACTTTGAAATGTATGAAAATCAGGTGAAAACTGCAGAAACATTTGTTTTGTCCCCCAGTAGAGAGAAAGCTATGGAAATAATTCATTGTTGCATGCTAGTATAAAATAGTCAATGATTTACATCCCTAATTAGTAGCTACTTTGGGTGTCAATGTGACACTGCTTACTCTCCCCAAAATGGCTACATAGTCTGCTCTTTCCTGCTTTCCTCTTATCAGACAGCTGAGGCACTCTCTGAGGTGGTCATCCCACCTGCTTTTCCCAGTGATATTAGGACATGCTGATATGGTAGTCAGCTTATTTGCTAGCCCATTAGGTTTTACTGTTCTGCTACAAGTGTGATAATTACTTTCTTTTCATGGGATATGTTTCTATCCTTTCAACTCCTTCATAAACCAAATGCTGGATTTATTATACAAACTGGATATTTATATCTACCCAGTAGCTCAGAATAAACATTTTGCTACTGTTTGTGTCTTAAAGTGTGAATAGAATAATTAAATCTTTTTAATGATCTAATATCAGCAATTTGCTTAGTCAGATTTCCATGAAGATGAAAGCTGTTCTGAAACCTAAACATAATTATTTTATAATACAAAACAGAATCTCTCCCATTTTAGTAAAACAACAATTTCATGTACTTGCTACTAAATGCTGATGTTCACATAATCACTTCATAAATATTTAGCTATGGGAAATATACCTTTAGGAAAAAAAAAGTGTGAAGGAATTATCATGATTCTTAACAGCTTGTTGAAAAATGAAGATAAATAAAATGGAAAGTATAACTAACATTTCTTTTTAAGCAAGTCCTAAGAGTAAAGATTTATTTTTGATACTTCAATGGAAGTATGGGTTTGCATACATTATAGGGAAGATGGAGCCTACACTGCTATTAGTAACACGAAACTATGCATTTGGTGAAAACCTATCTCCACAGAGGGTAAAAGGAGATGTGCTGATGCTGCTAATGCACCCAAGGCTAAATGAACTGCACCCAAGGATACTAAAGGAATTTGCAGGTGTAATCTCAGAACCTTTCTGTATAATCTTTGAGAATTCCTGGAGAAAGGGGGAAGTTAGTACAGACTGGAGAACTTCAAGTATTGTTTCCATCTTCAGGAAAGAAGAAAAAGAGGACCCAGACAACAATTGACCTGCCAAGCTGACATCAGTACCATGGGATGATTTATTAAATGATCAACATGTAAACATTTATGAAAGAATGCTCTAAGCCAGCATGAGTTTTACAAAATGTATCATTGCAGACTAATCTTATCTTTTTTCACAAGTTTGGTGGATCAGGGGAGTACTGTAGAAGTAGTGCATCTTGATTTCTGTAAGATTTTTGACAGTTCCTCCCCCATGACGTGCTTGCAGACATGTTAATAAAATGTGGTCTAGATGATGCTTTTGTTAGCTGGATTTGTAGATGAGTGATAGAACAAACTGAAAAAAAATCCTCACCAGAGGTTATTTGTCATCCAGGAGAGAGGTGACAAGTGTGATGTCACAGAACTCTGTCCTGAGCCAGGCCTTTTTCAACATCATTATAAATTATTTGGATGATGGAACAGTGGCACAAATATAGGATGGATGACACCTGGATTGACAACAGTACATGCACACAGATTCTAGTGGTCTCAGTAGACTACATTATAATGAGTCAACAATATTATGACAATCTTTTATGTTCTATGACTCTACATCACAGATGGAATTCATGTGACCCAAAGGCAGCAGATGGGACTACAAACCTGTTTTGTTGTTTGTTTGTTTTTTTGTTGTTGATGTTGTTTTAAAGATCCTGTTTACTCTTTTCAATCTTTGGATTTCTTGCTTCCAAACAGGGGAGGAGATAAGAATTGTTTCTCATGGAGACTTTCCCAAGCAGTGATTCTTCTCTAGAGCTGATGTGTTTCCCCCTTTGTTGTAGCAGAAACTTTTTTTAAATCTTCCCACATAGAAATATTTTTTCCCCTCTGAAATACTAGCAGTGACAATGATCTTTTGGATATTTTGTTTCATGTAGAATGGCAGAAATATCCTCTAGACAGCATCTATGCTGTACACATCTGCAGGATACATACAGGGATTGGTCTTCTGTTCTGATTTAAGAGATATGGGAAGGAGAGATTATTCCATTATAATGAACAAATCAGTTTTCAGACAACCAAGTCTGAATGATTGTCCTCTCTTTATCTCTAACAGGAAGAAAGGACTGTACCTAAAGGCACATTGATCTGGATGGTCTTCTTGAGATTCTGCAGTTTAGCCTACAATTCTATTGTGGGTCAGATCATAGGAAAGTTACTTTTTGAGACTACAATTCTCAGAATTTGAAGTCTAAAAAAATATCCCCTCCCACATTTAATGCTTTATTATGAGGTGGTGAGTAATGATTGTTTTTAAAACTAAGGTAATGTCAGGCAAGATGTAAAAAGTAATGTTGATTCGTTACTCCAAAAATGTTGCTTTGCATTGGGATTTTTGACCATTTTTATATTTTAAATGCATTCTAAGTTAAAAACAATTTGTTAAAATAATGAGTATTGATAACCAGTGATTAATTTAAAAATATTCATCAGTATTCGGCATCAACTATTTAGTTAAGTAAACTAGCACAACTTTTCTGGTCCATCCACCCCAAACATCATTCACCCATGCTCTGATTATCTGCAGAATGGACCTCTTTCTCCCAATGCAGCTGATGTCTAGTAAAGCAGGTTAGAGGAAAATTATGATCATGGCAATAGTATGACAACTGTAGGTAGTGATGATGAATATAGAACATTTATGCATGAATAAACTAGGTAACTGTTCCATATCTACAACCACTACTTGGTCACAATTGTGACACTATTGTCATGATTATAGCTCCTTCCTCAACCTACCTTACTGAGTGTCAGCTGCATTGGGAGAAAGAGGTCCATTTTGCTGGTGATTGGGTGAATGACTTTTCTGTCTGATTTGGGGAGGGGGAATTGGGCCAGGAGAGATTAGTTAGTTACACATCTTTAAATAAGTACCTGATGTAAAATACTGGCCAATATTCCAATACCTGTTCTCCCCCCTCCAACACTAATCATTACAGGAAACATCTATCCATCCTCAATGAGAGCTTCCAGTTTTCTGGCCTGAGGAGTACTTAAAGTAGCCTCAACTTAGCAGTTTATAAGAGCACTTATAAGTGTAACTGTGGGTTGTACAAATCAACAGCTGATGGAAACACTAGAGCTCAACCATTTGTTGTCACTAAGGAGCTATGGCAGAGACGGAAGGGAGATTTTAGGGCTCACTGAGAGAAGGATAGCAATGTCAGTGTCATTTTACTTCCTTGGAGTAACCATTCCCAAGATGGTCCATAAAGTGCCAGTGACTGAGAATTCCAATTTCCTCTGAGTCCTAGACTGCACAGCCCAAGAAAAAAAATGATGAGAGACTATTTATGGATCATACATTTTTTAATATTATTCATTTTTGATTTTTTAGAAAATGATACTGAAATATTCATTTGGCTTTTTTCTTTCCAAAATCCCCCCCCCTTACCCTGTTACTTAATTCCTAATTCTTGTGTCTTTCAAAATGTACATAGGCCAATAAATTATTCATAGCACCTTCTCCCCATGTAAGGGAGAGGAGCCTTAGTGAGCTGGAGGCATAACATGCTGTTTTTGGATGAAGACTTCTTTACATTCCCCATCAAGTTACAACAGGATTAAGGTTCCCATGATTCCCACCAAAACACAGGGAAAGTGATAGGCAAAAGGAGATCATATATGTAATTGAGAAAGTATGGGCCTTTCTGTACTACACTGTTATAGTGCTATTATTCATTCCACTTTCAACATCATATGGAATCCTGGGGTTCACAGTTTAGGGAGGAACATTTAGAATTCTCAGCCAGAGAGCTCTTGGACCTCAGTAAACTATAAACCCCAGAATTCCACAGGATGTTGAAGGTGTAATAATAGCCCTATAATAGTATAGTGCAGAAAGGCTCTACATTTCAAAGATATTTTGAGATGCATATTAGGAGTATAGTGTCAAAAAGAGATGAATGATTTAGGCTGGTAGTATTTACTTTTTTCTTTTATTATTTCATATGTTTTTGCTTTCTTTTGGTTAAATAAATCATAGTGCAATCTGCTACATCTGTACATCCAATCAAATTTCACTGAGTTCAAATTGACTCCAATGACAGTGCTATAGAACTGTGCTGTTATGAGATATAGTAAGTAATCTGATGGTATGAAACAACCACCACCACACTTCTGATAGAGATGCAATGTTGAATGCTCCAACTCTGCTCATCCTGGAAGAATTTACCAAATTTCATCATTCCAGACCACTTTTAAGTTAAAGATGGGCATAATATGATTTTATTTGAGTGGTAGTATAAACTCCAGAAAAACCTCCAATAGATTCACTTTAGAGTTGCCAAAAGTTGGAAATGACTTGAAGGCATGCAGCAACAACAACAACAACAACAACAACAAGACTTTAATTGCCAGATGCAAGTGAAGATAATAGTTTCAAAATAGTTGACAAGAGAATAGTAGGATATTAAATAAAAAATGTAGCTGTAACTCTTAAACTTTCCAACCCCATGATAGTTACTTATTTGGGTCTGCATGATTTTCAAGAACGATTCAGGTGAAGAAAGGTGAAAAAACTATAACATTATCAGACAAAGTCATCCTATGAGGTGAGCTACCCACCTTTGCCACTTTGTCTTAGCAATTTTTTTTTCTGCATACCACTCTACAGGACAAATAAAGAAGAGAAGGAAGGAAAGGGACAGTCTTTCCAAGTATTCCTTTGAATCAGAAAAAATAAAAATAAAAATCCTCATATCTAGAAGTATTAATCTTGAGAGGTACTTTACAACTGTTATAAATGGCTAAAATCACCCAGAAGGAACATTGTCTCTCAACTACAGAACTTGAAAAGTTTCAAGGAGAAAAGTTCCCCCCAGGCAAGTGACTTTTCCCCAGCATTCTGGGAAAGGATTGCTGGAGGCTTTAAAAACATTTACATTTACAATAGTGAACAAAGTTCAGAGAACTTTGCACATTGTCAGCTGATTGGTGGGATAGAATAAAGCCCAATTGATCCTCTTTTACATAAAGTCCAATAAATCTATAGAGTTTTTGAGGGATGTGAAAAATTTGATAATCCTAGTTAAGAAAGGAAATGGAATGGCAGGAATCTTCGTAAAGCAATACACTCATATCTGGTTTGGAACTGTAGTACTTCTGGCTTCCTTCCATGGGTCAGGTAGGAAGCCCTTAGAAAGAATGGCATTTCAAGGGGTGAACAAAAGCTCCAGCCAATGAATTACAGTATTGGCAGCAAAGTCAATCTCTTGGTGTTCTTGTTATTTTGCCTAGAGATGGGTAGATCAATTTGTTTTGGATCTTTGACATATTTTTTCTTTAAATATATATTTTTGCAGATGCTTCAAAAAACTCATGACCCTTTTTGTTTCATCCAAGTCAATCTTGCTGAGGGATCCTGGGAGTTATAATGCCCTAAAATAATTTTCCAAGTTCTGAAAATACTCAAAATGAAACTGGCATATGAGACTCCCTTGAGTGAGTCTCCGAATCATCAAGATTGCTTTAGCCTACTGTCCCATTGCTCCTTGAGGTATACGAAGTCCCTCATGTAGACTGAATGGAGCTGAGCAATGTGGGAAGCCCTGCTGCTTGTGAGAAGTGGTTTGCAAACACTGGTCCTCAGGTATTATTGGATTTCATTTCTCAGCATCTCTGATTGTCTAGAATGAAGCCAAGCTTCAGAGAATGAACTGCTGAAGTTGGATGAGATAACCATGGGCAGGAATGGATGGCAGGACAGTTGCCTATAATTCTCCCTTGTATAGCTTCTCCTTCCTGCAGGAAACTGAGGTTTTATAGTAGTATCTAGCCAGAAGGGTATTTCAGTTAAATCTCCTTCCCTGCTCTAATCTCTACCATTGCCAATTGCTCTTTTTTTATAGTATAAAACAAAGAATGATGTCTTCTTTTCATGGTTCAAGGCAATGGCTGAGCAAAGTCATTTCATTTCTCAAGGGAGTAAATGTTACTGGTGCTTCTCTCTTGCGATTAGGCAAAACAACTGATTAGACTTTTCCATGTGGTTTTACCTGCAGATTTATTCTGCCCTATGATCATCTTAACCTGAATTGTGAACCAGGAAAGTTCACAAAAGAAATGATTCCTACACAATATTGCTGTGTAGCAATAATGTTCGAGAAAATATAGTATTTTATGCAAATATGTGCATTTTATGCAAATATGTGCATTTTATACAAGTTTTTATCCTCAAAGTACTCATCCTAAAATAGATCTTCGTATGAAAATTGCTGTTTAAATGCTGTTCGCAGGGTCAATATCTGCTAAGGAAGAGTACAGAGATTCTCCCTCAAAGAATTTCCCTGCATAACTTCATTGCAAGCTGTGTAGTCACTCAGAATGACAGCTTACTTTTTTAGGCCCATCAGAAAATTGAAGAAACAAACTTAAGAACACCTCAAATTTTCTGCATGCGTTCGGAGTTTTTTTTTATTATTATTATTATTATTATTATTTGTACCCTGTCTTTCTTCCATCATGGGACTCAAGGTGACTCAAAGTATCCCGCAAACCAAACATGAATTTTCCTTCTATCCATGGACCTGAACATTCAACACTTATGATTCTCAGAAGAATCTCTCTCTGCCCACTAGTTGTGGGACCATCTCTGGTAAGAAAAGCTGGGTTTGAATGTTCAGTATAATCCAGGCTATTTTCAGTTCCATTTTGCCCTTAAGCAATCTAAATAAACGTATTTCACAAAGCTTTTCTGAACTCTCCATCTCTTATACTCTATTTCATGTTAAATGCTTTCTAATATACTTTGAATGCTTTACATATTTCATGACTAGCTGGCCAAATCTCTTAATGCTTTGCAACAAGTTGATATATGTATTTTTTCAGGACTTGCATGTTTATGTGACAAAAAGTAATCAGTGTATGCTACTTCTGCTATGTATATTTAAGATAAGTTAATGCTGCTTGAACTATCCAGGTTTCTCTTTGTTCTAGTTAATAGTTAGCTTCAGGAAATTTCCCATATACAGGTTCAGAAACAGTACAATGTGTTAGCTTTGAAATGTGTACTTTCTTATAAAATAAAATTTCTCTCTTCCGCTCTCTCTTTATTCATTTTCTTACTTTATTTTTGTTTTAAAAGCTCTACTTAAAACTTTACATGAACATCAGGCAATTTGAACAGTATGGTAATTGTTGTTGAAGAATAATTAACTTTAATAATGAAGTACTTGTTCCAGTTTTTTTTAAAGTAATATTAGCCATATATTTTGCAATCCATTCCTGAATAAAGTCTATTCAGTATTTATGACCAATATCATAGTGTGCTTCTGTATAATTTGGGCATGTTTTGAAATCAAAATTTGTAATGGCTAGAATATCTCACATTATTTGACCCAATCCATACAAGATTAATTTAAATGCCAATTTGAAATGAATTCATAAACTTAGTTCCTTCAGTTTAGTACACTCTTTATGTTAACAAGTTACAGACTTTCCATACAAAGTTTTAATGGCACTCTCAGGCTATTTCTTTGATTAGTAGATCCCAATGTTCTATCTGATTTAGCTGCAAGTACATCTCTCCAACCTCTCTCAGTCAAATAATTCAACAAGTTGCTTTCTATATGAGATTCTAATGATGCCCTGAAACTGCTCCTTTGATTAGTAGATGTTTCCTGTCCTATCCAATTCACTGTCAAGTACCATTTCCAATCATCCCTGGTCAAAACACTGTCTTCACAAAACAGTTCAATCTGACAAAAAATAAAAATAAAAAATAAACAAAATTAAAAACCAAATAACATCAAATAATTGTCTCTTACTGATTGGGTACATACACCCAGTTGTCTGTCTAGGTTTTTTTTTTTTAAAAAAAAATCTTTCTAACTCCCTGCTGTATAATTATGAAATCCCCAATCTGAATGTTGGAGATCTTAATCAATGCATTCTCCATGTCACAACACCATTTCATGTCCTTGGAGCTTCAATAGAGATGGATGTTTTGCATGTGAAGGTTATGGTGAATCTAGTCTGCATTTTTCTGTTCTTCCAAAGAGCTGTCCAAGGTTCTGAACTCCATCTCACAAATAGTTTCAGCTTAATTGATGATGTTTTCATGTGTCTTCAAATCTGCTCTGACTTATGGTGACCATTAACCATTGCCTTCCTCTACAGGTGAGAAAGTGTGATGTGAACGAGGTCATCCATGACTCCACTGACAGTTTTTGTTTGTTTGTTTTTATTAAGTCTAGACAAAATCCCAAAGTGGATTTTCTTTGACACTGCCATGTGAGTCAATGACCAGCTTATTGGCCCATGAATTCACTTACATGGTACAGCCTTCTCAACAGATCTCTCTTATGTGTATTTAGCAAATGTACACATAGTTATTATTTCAGAAGTATTTGGAGAACTGTGAGTTTCTTATTCTTATTTTACTTAGAGGCTAAACTAATAAACATTTCTCAATATTTGAAAACCCACAAGAAAGGATATATTTAGAATTATTTCACTATGAATAATACCAGAAAAATGTTGTTGTTTTTTAAGACTATCTATCTCAGTCTTTTCCATTTGCACTTCCTCCTGGAACTGTACCTCAGAGCAGTCTGCAAACCAATAGCCACATATTAGACCCAATTTAATAATGGCTTCAGAAAG
Source organism: Ctenosaura bakeri (assembly GCA_948474755.1). Classification (NCBI taxonomy): domain Eukaryota; kingdom Metazoa; phylum Chordata; class Lepidosauria; order Squamata; family Iguanidae; genus Ctenosaura; species Ctenosaura bakeri. The sequence continues at coordinate 447,059 of CAOLHI010000803.1, forward strand.
TCAAAATAGTTCATCTGAAATTATTATTTATAAGTGGAAGCTGCAATAAAAATCATACTGTGTGGAGTAATATATTATTGAACACTAACATAGTTCTATAATAAATTTTCCTCTAACCATCCTCTCCCACCACAGACAACATTCCATGAATCAATGTGTAATCAGAGAATTGCTATCATAGACAAAGAAAAGCAACAAATCATCATCAATATTCAAAAAGTGCTCATCATGATAGCTTAAAAAACTATCATATGGTTCAATGGTAGGCCATGTCTAGAATTTGCAGGTGTCACATATGTTATAAACAGATGTCATGCACTCTCAAAAGTGTCTTTAACTATTTTGCCTTTGGCAAAATAGTGCCAGTTTTGAGTAGAGCTTACAAAGTTATTTTTTAAAGCAATTAGTTGTGGTTAGAATTCCAAGCCCTCCTGAAAGCAGTCAGCTACCATTGGAGATGCAACTTTTAACACAACTCTTTCCCTTTTTCATTATTCAGAGGTAGAAAGCAGTTAAAGCTTAACTGAAACATGTGCTGCTAGGACAGAACACAATTCTTAGGGGCACAGTCCTCTTCTGCTAGCAGAAATACACATTCACACTTCTACTTTAGAATGAAAGGATTGAATCTAAATGTTTTAATTTGGGTTGTAACACCCCCTTCATTCAGTACTTCAGATCAGAGGTACTGCAGGGAGCAAATTCTCTTTGCGAGAGAAGGTGTCTCTTTCTCTCTCATACACACACACACACACACGTGAAGGGATGAGAGAGAAAAAGAGAAAGAGAAAGAGCACATTGAACTGAATATGGGGCTAAATGTTTTTTAACCTCGGCAAAACTTTTGCTAGTTTTGCTAGTATATTTTCCCACATTTCAAAGTAGCATCTTTAGCTCTCTCTCTCTCATGTCCTCACAACTACAATCTTCTTGTCCACTGATGATGAATGATAATAATTAATGTAAGCATAGATAGAATAGATTAAAGTTACCCCCACTAACAGCAGTATAATCAAGTTATATATTTTGAGCTTTTTAACAAACTACATTGATCAAGCTTCTTGTACTAACGTTCTAAGTTATGATCCATTCCCGTGGTCCTCCAGAGCTGCATGTGTAATCTCAAATAGTAAGATCCATTATGTTAAGCATGCAGAATGGTTTGCAGTAGCACAATGTGATTTTCAGTGGTGTTTTTCTTTGACAAGAGATTTCCATGATCCTGTATATATTTAATTTAGTATGGCTGCTGGAAGGATATCTTGTCATGTATATCTGGGCTGTGCATCTCTGGTAATGTAGCTGGTCTCTGAAACAATTGTTTCTTTATAGACAAAGAATAAAACCTGGGTGTTTGCTCTGAACAAGATGCTATAGAAAATCCCAGAGCAATTTAGGTATTTCTGTATTTGTCAACAATGAAGTTCACAATGACTAGACCTTTTCTTTTCTTTCTTTTTTGGCTAAACATGATGTTGCTCTGCTATTATTTTTCACTGATCAAATAGGAAGTCATACTGAATGGTTTTTATCTTATTGTTGCAACTCCACCTACTCTGCTTCAAGGTTTTAGGGGTCAGTGTCTCATCTTAGCATATAAGTCTTTCTTAATATCAGACTTTGTGACATTAACATGTGACTCTGCTGACAGTGAAACTTCATCAAAGTGAATACTTGGAGTGATGGTCTCTTTATGAGAACTTACTTCCCAATCAAACAACTCCAATTTTTAAAGAACTGCTTTTCAATTTAAGTAGTAGCTTGCCTCTTCAGCTGTAAGAGTTGATGGAACAAAAACTTGAAAGAAATAACTTGACAGAAGTAACCTCCTAATATGGTAGTTGGATACAAGTTCTTTGGGTCACAACCATCCCCTATTTCACCAAAACTTCAATATAGTGTATCTGCTTAATTCAACTTCTAAAATGGCCTCTTTCAACATTAATTCATTACCTTTGCAAGGACAGATAAACACTTTCATTCCAAGGGCAGGATTCAAGATTTGAAAGCCTGCCTTCCGAGAACAAGCAAGAACAAAAGCAAATGGGTGAGAAAAAGTAAATAGAATAAAGCACATTTTGGTGTAAAGGTCTTACTAACAGTAACTATATCTGAAAAGAAGTATTTCAACCTCTTTGAGGAAAAGGCATATGAGTGTTACCCAGAGCTGGAACCTTGAGATGAGGAAATAATCATTTGTGAAACTCAGAGGGTAAGATTGGAACCATGGGAAGGCCAGATTAAGCTATGGGATCTGAGGTTCTTTACCCTTGCTGTATGGCAGACATTACCAAAGTGTGGCCTTGGGCCACATACAGCCTCTAGTGACATTTTTGTAACACCCTAGGAGAACCCAGGAGTCAAAATATTGCTACCAAATGCCTTCTTGGATGCATGTGGGGGTTTTTAACCTGTTTTTGTCACTCAGCCAAATTTAGGTTTAGGAGATACCTTTTTTTTTTAAACAAGAAGTAAGCAGGAAATGAGTCGCACTCAGTTACTGCTGTTAAAAATTCCTTTTCAACCACTAAAATGACCAAAGGGAAGTAAAAACATGGGCCCTTTCGCACCTTACCTCTTTCTGGCGTGGGGGTGTGGGGATCACATGAGCAAACTCTTGTGAGAGGCTCTTGCATCCCTGCTGCTTTGGGTCTGTAGCCACTGCCTGCTGGCCAGCAGGCAGCGTGAGGGCTCCCACTCTTCCTTCCACAGTGCAGCCGGGCATTTTCCTAGGCTGCACTGAGGGAGGAAGCATAAGGGCTGCATCTCCAGAGGCTCCGCATGCACGGTAAGTGCATGTGGAGCTCCAGAGCGATGTGCGATTGTTCACAATTTTCGGCTACAAGCTAAAAATGAAATAGTGTGTGATCGACACCTGCCAGTCGCAGCAGCATCACGCGATTGCAAGGACATCATCTGAAACACTCCTTGCAATCACGCAATGCTCCAGAGGCCCTTTTGCATGGCAAATGCTATGAAAAAAGGTCCATGGTGAATATGCCCTATGACCCCAAGAGGGCATTCGGGGCAGTTTTAAAAAATCAGTTTTTCAATGGGAGGTCCAAGGCCCTCCAAGGTTTCCTGGGAGGATATTAACATTCCCTAGCCTTCCACAACATTTTCACTTTCTTCTTTAAGCTATTTAAGAAGTCAGTTGATTTTCTTCTTGAGAGCATTGGACCTTGTAAACAATTCTTTCCATGCAGAACATTCTTACTTGGTGTACAGTAATCTATTCTAGATTTCATTGATCAAACAGGAGGTACCTTGCTTCCTTCTGATTAGAGTTTTTTTGATTTAAGAAGTGATGAACCATACAGGACACACTGTAATCAAATGGTTGTCCTGTTCTCTTCGTAATTTTTAGCTTAAGTTCACCAAATGAGCTTTGTGCTTGATTGGGAATTTGACCCCATTATACCCACAGCAACTCTGTCAATCTATTGACTCCACCAGCAAAAGCCAACTAGTGGACTATTAGGTTAGATCTGGCCCTTGAAACACCGTTCGTTCCTGTAAGGTGTGGTATGAATGAGTTCAGAAGGATCATATTTGCCACATTTAATGTATTCTTTGCAAGTTTCCAAATATCTTCCTATCCATTTCCCATGTACAAGGGCAATTCCTCCCTACTTCAAAAGAATACCAAGGTTGCTGCATAACTCTGAAGCATTATTTATACTTTAGGAATTCATTGGGGAAAATTCATTTGCATGAAAACACATGACGTTTTCCTCCATAGTGGAAAAAAAACATGAACAGATTTTTTTTTTAAAAAAAAAAAAATTACCCCTCAGGAAATGCTTTCAAGAAAAATACATGTGGTTTTTCTATGCAGGAATCAGAATATTTTTGCAGATCATGTAGTCTTCACACAACTGTGCAAAAGTTACACAAAACACAAAACTGCACAACTAGGAATTCTTTCAGAACTTGTAAAGAATGGCTGAAGACTGGTTGCACAACCTCCTCCTTCTCCCTAAGTTTATGCAATCTTTATTTATTAATTAAAATATGTATCCTACCTTCAATGTAACAATATCATATTAGTGTATAATACAGTCAACTTGGTCAATATATATATATATATATATATATATATATATATATCACACACACACACACACACACACACACAAACTGATTTTCAAAGATTGCAAAACCTATTAAAAAAGTAAAAAGATGATAGAATAAAATCACCTAAATAGTTTAAAAATATTTACAACCATACACATTCATGGATTTTTATAAAATCAATTAGACCCCAAAACTTTGAATAAAGAATTATTACTGGTTCCCCATATCACAATTTATTTAATATAACTTTATGTGCACTTACTTAAATAGCAGAGGCACCAAGAAATTCTGTTAGTGAGTTGTGAAGATTTGTTTTGGCTTTTGGGACATCAGCAAGACTGCGTGCACATCAGTTTAACCGAAAATGGAGAATACCTTTCCACTTTTATTACATATCCCTTTTTTGGATTTTGAATATGATATCTTACTTCCACTTGAATATGGAACAGGACCAATTTTGTGGGATGATATCGCCATTATTTTTGAGTCTGTGAGACTTGTGTGGATGGTAGCTTTTGTGGCAAAATTGTTTCAGGTGCAACCACTGTTGTCTAGGAAGGTGTGGGAAGTATTTGACTCTACAGCTCCTATCAGACATACTCAATATGACAATTGGTAAGGGACTATAGGAGCTGTATTCCAAAACATTGAAAGGGCCAAAGTTTCCTCACCACTAAGACGATACAGTAGTTCCAGTCCTAAGATTCAGGATTTGTCTGTCCCTCCATTACTTCCCAGTGGTTTTTACTTCATTGCTCACGTTTTCATGCCCACTAATTTAAACCCATGTCCTGAAAAAAGGTTATGATTTTTAGTTACTTTATGAAGAGGGAAAAAATACAGGAACTGTTGTTTGTTTAAAATTATTTTCAGTCATTACTTTTTCACCACAACTTTCCAGGTTATTTTATAACAACCTTATTTGCATGAAAAGGCAAAACAAGGCATGACAATGAGTTCTGATACAACACCTGAAGCTATTGTGACACTTTGACCTCTCTAGTCTTGGCAAGTATTCAAGAGGAGAGAATGATTGAAAACCAAAACCAAAACCATCCTTTCATTCGTTTTTGTTTTGAATGATAACAGTACCACTTATTTCTCACAGAACCTTAAGGTAAGTGAAAAAAAAATCTATGCAAAGGTGATAAACTAAAAGCTTGCTACTGGCAGGGGGTTAGCTAATAGAGTGAAGAAGCATTAGGCAGAGAAGATATAATGGGTAAATGTTACTGAACTGCCAAATGTTTTGTTAGCTATCTTTCTTTGTATAGCAATGCTGTTTTATACCTGCTGGGTTAGTGCTTTATGGAAAACTTACAAAAAGAGCCTGGAGCTGGGCAGTGGGGAACCAAGAGATGGAACAAATAGAGCCAAACTGCTTTGCTCAACTAGAGTAGGAAGAAACACGCTTAACAGTGCAATCATGTGCATTTCTACTCAGAAGTAATTCCTATTGAGTTCAGTCAGACATGCACTTAGGGAATGGATATAGGATTTCATCTTGAATGGAGAGAGAATTTTCAGGTTTTGCTTTTGCCATCATCATTAAGCTTTTTTACCTTTACGTGCTTGATATACAGCTGTTGATTTCCAGGCAACATTTCAACATCAGTTCCAAATGTCAATTTTCATGTATTTCTGCCTTTCTGCTAGGAACAAAACAACACTGGCAGCAGACCAGAGTCTTATTTACATTCAGCGTTATGTCCACCTAGTAGTCCTTTCTTCTGTGAATTCTGAATAGCATCTTTAGGGTAAGCGGGGGAAGATGTTAAAGTGAAGTGAATGCTTATTGTATTGTTTTATTTATTTGACTGAAGCTATATAACCTGCCCTATTGGGAAGGTCTCAAGACAGTTAACCAGAAAAGATACAGAAAACAGTTTCTAAAACCCTAATAACAGTATTAAAATAAACTAAAATGAAACAGCATACAAATAAAAAAAACACACTGAGAAAAAGTAAAAGCTACTAATTCATGGGGAGAAAAAAGACATTGTTACCCCAAAATGTGGAGAACTTGAGGTCCTCTAGCAGTACCCATGCCTTCATGAAAAGGTGGGGAAATATTAGCTCAAAGGGGGCCTCTGAGAGGTGAAGGTAACCTTTGTGAGATCTTCCAACATCAGTGTCTCCCAGTCCTAGTATAAGAATACCAGCCAGAGATTCAAAGAATATCTTTAAAATGCTTTATTGGATAATTAATCAATCAAGCACACAAGATTGAGCAGTCTCACAATCACACAGGGTTAACTGAAGAAAAAGTTTGGATACTAAAGTTCTTAGGGAAAAATAGCTAATAATTATCAGTCCTGAAGGGGGGACCAGTGCTGAAAGGCTCAAACCTGAGGGGCTTAAGAGTAGTCTAGGATCAGGGAACAAATTGATAGAGTGACAATCTGCTTCCAAGGGACTCTGTGAAGGATTGAGAAGGAAATGGACAGACTGGCAGCTTGCATTCAAGGGACTACAAGGAGGCGCAAAACAGTCAGGGCTTAAATACTCTTTCTACACTTTGAAGTGGAGCTTCTGGCAAAGCTCAACACTTTCTCACAGAACTAACTGATAGGATATTGTTTTGACACCAGGTTGACAAAATTATAGAAATTGTGTTAGCCTCTTGAAGCTTGGATTGGCAGGGAAGTATTTGGCTGAGAACTCAAAAGTATAACCTCTGATCAAAAGAATGGTCTCTGATTATCTCTGGGGCTATTTCTGCAGTAGAAGCCATAGCACAATATACGTCTACAATTGTGGCATTTGCCATTCACTATAATGCCCCCAAATGTATTTTTCAAAAAAATAAAAATAAAAAGTATTAACTCAAAGGAGAACTTTCAAATAAACATGAAGAGGTGATAGATTTTGAAGTTACCACACCATGGGAGTCACTAAGGGAGGAAACAAACTGGGCATGTCCACAGCTCACATATTGGTGGATTTGTGATGACTGGAAGTACTATCAAGCACTATAACATTTTTGCACTGACTCGCTAATGGGATTCAAACATTATAGGAGGCTCTGAACAGATGTTTTTTGTAGTAATAGAATAGCACACTTCGGTGACACTTAGGAATGGGATAGCAGCTGGATAGTGATGATGTCATGTGGAAGCATCATTCCTGGACCTTTAGCAACCTGCTGGTATGGCGGTATAGGGATGCCATGTGGAAATGGTCTAGGTCTTCAAAGACTGGTGATAGGAAAAGAGATTAGCTGAGGCTCCTGGATGCCAGGGCTTTCATCTCAGTCTCTTTTAAATTGTATGGCTTTATTCATGTCCTAGCAATCTGACCTGACAGCATCTTTTTCTCAGGTCAGCACACATGCATTTCTAGTCATAAATATGTTTGATTTATATAAAAATAGTATCCCTTCTTAGTCTTGCTATCTTACAGGCTGGAGGACAAAAGGGATGGTAACAACATTTCCAAGTGTGATAGCAAATGGGCCTTGCTGGGTGTATTGCTAGATGTCTACAAGATAACAATGTGCTGAGAAAGAGTGATTTGAGAGGAAGTTCTACAGCTTACACACAAGGAAGTACTCTACATCTGTAGGGAAATTAGAGGGAGGAAGTATCTAAAGGTGGTCCTCGAAAAACATGATTTATGAAGACTTTTGTTTCCTATGGTGTCGTGTTTCATAGTTTAACGGAGGAGCTCTGGTTAAGTTACCGTCGCAAACGGCTCAGCCAAGGGAAAATTGACATCTTTTTTATTTTCCAAGTTGGCTAAGTCACTTTTCCAGAAGAAGAAGTCCTGAGGGGGCTCAGAGGGGACTCAATTTAGTCCACCCAGTCCCCTCACCTTTGGCATGGGGGCAAAGTGGTGAGGACTGGGTCGAAGAGCTGCCACAGCCGCTTGTCGACCTCTGCCTTCTTTTTTCTGGCAACCCCTGCGATGCCATGGAACAAATTTTAAAATTTTTAATCTGTTCTGTTACAAAGAAAAGAACTCACTTGCTTGTTGCCAATTATTACACTCCACCAGGACAACTCTGTAAACAGGAACCACTAACCAGTCAAACCAAGCAGATTTCTTGGAGGGACAACAACATAAAAACACCAACACCGTAAAGACGGAGGGAGAAAAGATCCAGATGGTCGTAAACTCATGAGGAGGAAGGAAAACAAAGAAGTAGGTACAGAAGGAAAACCTGAAAGTTTAAAAGTTTGAAAAGGCAAGGAAACTTCTGACTTGGGGGTGAACCAAAGGGGGCTTGGTGAAGAGACTCTGTAAAGAACTGACAGTGGTGGTCCTGTTGCCCAGGAAAGGTGGACAGTGTAAATTAAACAAATCAAACGTCCTGGACTGCGAAAGGAGAGTCAGCAAAAAAAGTTACAACCAGCTATAATCCCACAAATAAGGAGGCTCAAGTGGAAGATAGAAGAGAAGGGAAAGACCATATTAGAGCATAGTTTAAAAACTGGTTGTGCTAAATTTAAACAGTTGAAGATTTAGAAGGCAAAGAAAAGAAGGTGAAGGTATTAATTTCAAATTTGATTTAACAACAAGCATAAATTAATTTCTGTAACTGGTTGTAAGCATTGTAATAGAAGCAGTAGAAATCTAGGAATCTGATTAACCTAAATAAGTTAAGTAGTGGGCAATAGAAATTCATAGGAAAGTCCAAAAATCTGAACTTCAAGTAAATGAACTGTTTTGAAAAATTAAATAAGTGAAAAAGGAGGGTTAAATTGAGCTGAAGTAAGCAATTATAAATTGAGGATTTAAGGGTTTTATTCCCTTTTATTCTCTTTTTTTACCTTCCTGTTGCGTTGGATTATTACTTTGGGATAATTGAAATTGTGAATTGTGAACCATGACTGTTAAATGTTAAATGGAATATTGGGTTAGTATACTTAAGCTAAAATAGTAATAGTAGCTGTATCAATTATAGAAGCATATTATTTTCAAATATTAGATATTATATAGTAGAATATTGTACAGTACAGTGTAATGTTTACTGTGTTTTATATAGAGCATGGTATATGGATTAGAACATTGCATTGTACATATTACAGCTATCTAAATGTAACACTATAAGTAAAGTGTGATATAATAGGGATAAAATACATATATATAAAATTAACAAAACTAGATTATGAAATCAAATAGAATGGCAGCAAGGAAAGCAATGTTATCACTTACACAATCTCAAACAGTAAAAGGAAGAAGACCTTCACTAGAATTGATAACAAGTGTGACAGAAACAATGCAAGTGCAAACAATAAAAGGAAAGGAACCACAAGCAGAACTTTCTGTTACTATAGCAGGCGTATCAGTGCAAATAAGTGAGATGTTAAAAGAATTCAAGAATTTTAAAATGGAGATGCAACAGGAATTAAAAGATACAAGAACGGAAATCAGAACAGAGATCAAAAAAGATTTAAACTCCTTTGGAGAAAAATTAGAAAAAATCTCTAATGACCTTACTACTATAAAATCAGATATAGGAACTTCGGGAAAAAGAGTAGAACTAACAGTATCAACAAACCAGCAAATAATTAAAGTCCAAGAAAGAGAAAACATCACAATTACATAACTAGAACTTAGATACAGGGAGAAATGCTTAAGATTAAGCGGACGGACAGAAGAAAGAGAAGAAAATGCATATGAAAGGGCACTGACTATCCTGGCTACATATATGGCTGTGGATCCAGACATTTTAGAACAAGACATTGATCAAATATTTCGTATTAATTCAAGGATTGCAAGAGAAAGGAAACTACCTAGAGATATAATCATTAGTTTCACTAGAACAAAAATCAAGGAGTTGATTCTACAACAAAATTACAAAAAGAAATTGATCATAGATGATAGAGAAATCAAAATCTTTAAAGATATCCCAGGTCAAATTTTATGAAAAAGACAGGAATATAGGTTTTTATCGCAGATTTTATTTAAATACCATATAAATTATACCTGGAATAGAATAGAAGGTTTATCATTTATATACAAACAGAGAAGATTCAAGATAAATACCATAAATTGAGCATGACAAATATAAATCTAAAAAAAATTTAGAAGCAGAAGAACAACAAAACAGTACGTTAAAACATAAACCGGCAGAAGACAATATTCCGGAAAATAATCAGATCTCAGAAAACACAAAGATTACTCTGCAAGAAAATTAAAAAGAAACAATATCAAAGATCGAACAAGAAAAAGACAAAGAAGAAGAGGAAGAAGGTCAAGAAGAAGAAGAAACAAGTGAGAAAGACAACGAAGAAGACGAAAAAGAACAGGAGGAGGAAGAAGAAGAAAAAGAAGGCATTGAGATTGAAGAAAACTAAAAATAATAATTAAAAGGAACAGAGAAAAAGGAAAGGGTAAGGAAAAAGAGGAGAGAGAAAAAGAAAAAAGGGCAGCAGAAGTATTATCATGAGAAACAATGACAATAAAAATAATATCTTGGAATGTAAAAGGGCTAAACTCAGAATATAAATGTCTACAAATATTTCATAGTTTAGAAAAAATCAAAGCTGACATAATCGCAATACAAGAAACAAGAATTTGAGAAAAAGATAATAAATATTTAAAAAATCCGAAGTTGGGGAACTGTTTCAGTACAGCACACTCAAAGAAAAAGAGGGGGGTCACAATATATGTAAATTCAACCTACAATGTCGAAAAAATATTTTCTGATTCAAATGGACATTATATAGGATTGGAAATTACCCTACGAAATTACAAGTTACTGACAGTGGGAGTTTATGCACCACAAGAGAACAAAGAGAAATTCTTCTGGGAACTGCAAAAAGAAATAAACAATTACCAGATGGAGAGATGTCAAGATAACATATTAATTATGGGAGACATGAATGCCATGACAAACCCCCTTGAAGATCGTAAATCAATAAAACAGATAAAGAAAAATCAAGGAAAACTCCCAAAGAGTTTCTTTGCATTAATGGAAATTTTTGCCTTATTAGATGTGTGGAAATTTAAGCACCCAGATGAAAGAAGTTATACATCTTACTCAGATAGACATCGCTCATTTTCTAGAATCGACTTATTTCTACTTTCCAAGAACTTACATACAGAAAGAAATGCATGGAGGTTCAACCCAAAATGTACTCTGATCACAGTTTAATAAAGCTAGGTTTAAAAGCAAGACAAAGAGAATATGTTTGGAAACTCAATGATTCACTACTAACAAATACTTTGTACTTGGAAGAATTAAGAAAGATTTTGAAAATTTAGAGAATCCCTATTGAAGATTTGGAAGAGCATAAAGAAACAAACTTATACAAGAATACCAATGTGGGTATCTCCCCAAGAGGCTTTTTTTTTTTTTTTTTTGGAAAATGGACAGAAAAAAACAAGAATGGATAAGATATAAAGATCTGATTATATGGGACAGATCTGAAAAAATTAGAATATGAACTCGCGAAGAATTAAAGAAGGCATCAAACTCAACTGGATTCCATATTTACAATTGAAAGAAAGATTCTTAATGGACTCAAAATTGGAAGGCTTTTCAATACAAAAATTATATAATGAATTGGAAACCATAATATTCTTGAAAACTAAACAAAAAATCTCTTTATTCTATAAATATTTGCTTGCCCATAAATTAGAGGATGAGAAAGTCAAAGAGGTAATGGTAAAATGGGCAAGAAATATCCAGCGTGAAATAACATTAGAGAATTGGGAAATGGCATGGAAGAATACAACGGAATTTACTAGTGCCCAAGACCTAATAGAAAATTATATCAAAATGCTGTATAGGTGTTATTTAACACCAGAAAGAATTGATAAAATGTACAAAGTTGGTAATAACAAATATTGGAAAGGTAAAGACAAATTGGGCACATTCTATCACATTTGGTGGACTTGTGAAAAGACCAGAAAATATTAGATTAAAATACATGAGACAATCCAAGAAATATTTAACAAAACATTTCCCATGATGCCTGAGCTATATTTGCTAAATATGATATTTATGTTTGAAAAAACCTTTTAAGTGAAGTACAAAAGAATAATACTTAATTTGATTATGGCCGCAAGAATTGAGTTTGCGCAACTATGGAAATTGCCAATGGTTCCAGACATAGAGAAATGGGCACAGAAAGTGGCTGAGCTAAAACAATTTTACATATTTTCATGGCATTTAAAAGGGAAACAAGCAGAAACAATTGAAAAGGGTTGGGAATGTGTGACAGATTGTATGAGAAAAAAAGGATACTGGCTTTGATGTATATTGTGTATGTAATGAAAAAAACAAAGTGACAGAGTTAGATATGAAAAAAAGCATTTGATTATACTATAGAGTAAAACCAACTGGGGGTGTTAGGGAAAAAAATGGAAACAATAGAGAAATATTGATTATTAGTATGGATGGGACTGGGGAATTTCGAAATATTAAAGATTGCTGAAAAGATTCTGGGAGAATGGTGGACGAAGTTAGGAGAATTGTATATATTTGAAGCAATAGGAACGTTAATACAATAGATTTGATGTGATTTTATTATTATTATAGTTACGTATAAATATGTTAAAGAACCAAATGTACAAACATTAACAAAGTGTTATATAAGATTCTATAAAAAAAAAGAAGCAAAAAAAAAAAAAAAGCATAGATCTATAAGTGATCTGGCCAGCAAAGTGGAAATCGTAAGAAAGTGGGAGGCTGGTGAAAGGCAAAATTCATCTTTGTATGAATTTTGAAAGAAGTGGTTTCTGGAAGGGTGAAAATGTTTTTATTTACTTATGCAAGGCTTGCATGACTTGGTTATTTCATTTCGCATGCATGTGTTATAATTTCTGAACAAGGTTTGCTGAAAATTGTTGAAATTCTCTTATTTTGTGTTATGTAGGAACCATTTCCTATTTTTTTTCCATGCTATTTCTGCCTCTGAGATCAAAATTTCTTTTAAAGGAACTTATCTACTTGATTATCTACCTGTATACCCAATGCAGAGTTATTATTTATTATTTACTTGGAAATATATATGGAATTACTTGAAAAAAGAAAATGAAAAAAAGAAAATGTACTTTGAGGAAAACAATAATGGAGAACTAAAAGCAAAATCCATCTGGGATGCTAGCAAAGCAGTCATAAGAGGTCACTTTATTAAAATAGGACATATATACAAGAAGAAAGAGAGAGAAAAAAGATGAAGATTTATAACGAACTTATATTAAAAGAAAAAAGAACTAGAGAAGGATATCAAAAAAAAAAAAAACAAAATTAAATGGGTTCAGGAACAACTAAAGAAGATACATGCCCAAGAGATCAAAAAGATAAAGTACTGTAAAATGAGTTATTTTGAAAATGTTAATAAATCAGTTAAATGGTTAGCATATAAATTAAGAAAAAATAAAGAGAAAAAGAAAATCCTGCAATTGAAATTGGCAGGTAAAACTCATACAAACCAAGATTCAATCAAGGAGATATTTTATAAATACTTTACAGATTTATATAAAGAGAATATAGGACAAAAAGGAGATGAACAGTCATTACAATCTTATTTAGAACACCATGATATAATGAAAGTATCACAAGATCAAAAACAAATATTAAATGAAACAATCACGAAAGAAGAAATCTCTATTGCAATTAAAAATTTAAAAACCACAAAAGTACCAGGACTTGACAGTTTTACCGCAAAATACTTCAAAATTTTTGAAGAAGAGTTGATACAGCCACTATAAAAGGCATTTAATCAAATCCTAACAGAGGGAATACCCAAATTTGGACTGAGGCGAACATCGTATTAATTCCAAAGGAGGGAAAAGACTTAACATCACCCAGCAGTTATAGACCTATCTCGTTATTAAATACTGATTATAAAATATTTGCCAGTATATTAGTGGAAAGATTGGAAAAGGTCATACAATCCATTGTACCTGGAGATCAAAATGGGTTTTTACCAAGAAGATTGCTGAGAAATAATGTTAGAACTGTGATAAACATAATAGAATATTTTGAAAGTCATAACAAAAAAAGAACTCACTATGATCTTCTTAGACGCTGAAAAAGCATTCGACAAGGTGAGATGGGAATTCATGATGGCACTTCTGGAAAGAATACAGCCGGGTAACAACTTTGTGAAATGGATACAAGAAATATATTCACATCAAACAGCGAGAGTGATAGTAAATGGAGAAAGAACAAGAGAAATAAAAATAAAAAAGGGAACCAGGCAAGGGTGTCCCCTCTCACCTCTCTTATTCATTCTTATACTGGAAATATTAAAAAAATAAGATCAGATCAGATTCAGAGATAAAAGGGGTTAGAATTAAAGATCAAACATACAAACTTCGAGCATATCTGGTTATATTTTTACAAGAGCCATTAGACTGTATAGACAAATTATTAAAGATCATTGATGAATTTGGTGGGAAATCGGGGTTTAAAATTAATAAAGAGAAAACTGGAATTTTAACAAAAAACATGTATACCAAGAAAGAAGAACAACTTATTAGTAAGTCCAAGTTTCAGATACAAAAGAAAATTAAATATTTAGGCATTTGGATTACCAAGCAAAACACAGAACTGCTTAATAACAATGACAAAAAAAGTCTGGGCAGAGATAAAGAAGGATTTACAGAATTGGAATAGATTACATCTATCACTTTCTGAAAGAGTAGCAGTAGTAAAAATGAATATCCTGCCCAAAATGATTTTTTTATTTCAAAATATATCAATAATAAAGAATGAGAAACCATTTAAACTATGGCAGAAAGAGACTACGAGTTTTATATGGGAAGGGAAAAAAACGAGGATCACGTGAAGAAATCTGACAGATCAAAAAGAAGGAGGCGAATGCAGTCTTCCTGACCTTAGATTATACTATCATGCTTGGGGATTAAATTGGATAATAGATTGGATTAAATTAAAAAATGTAAGAACACTAACATTGGAGGGAGCAGAAAAAAGATGGGCTGGCACGCCTATTTGTGGTACAATAAGGCAAAGATTGACAAAGAATTTATAAATCATTTCATCAGAGGATCATTACTGAAAATATGGACACAGATAAAAAAGAAATTATATAACAGAATACCAACATGGATATCTCCACAAGAAGCCTTCTATGGAAAATGGGCAGAGATGCAAAACAATTGGTTGACGTATAAAAAACTATTAGAAACTATGGATTAATCAACTCCACAGATAAAATCTAGAGAAAAATTACAACAGATGGGTTACAAGCTGTCTTGGTTCCCATATAGGCAACTCTATGAAAGATATAAAATAGACATAAAATTGGAAGGGTTTAATATGAGGCAGACAGTAAATGAATTTGAGAAAATTATATTTGGTCAATCAGGTCACATTACAGCCAACCTCTATCGATATTTGCTAGGACACAAATTAGAGGACCAAACAGTTAAAAAGACTATGACCCTTTTCACACATGGAGGGAGAAACAGGGGAAAACGCGCTGAAGCGGAGCTTACTGGCAGCTGGGTAAGTCCGTCTCCACACAGAGCAGCGCAAGTTTGCTGGTCCACACTACTGCGGCATCCAAAATGGCGGCTTACGGCTGGTGGAGGCTCTCCACCAACCGGAAAAGCTCGCCAGCCGGAAGCCTGCCCCCGGCAGATCTGCAGGCACGCACTTGTTCATGCCTGAAAATCTACACCGGGGCACTGCGACGGGGTTGCATGGGGCTGTGCGTGCCGTGCTTTTTAAAAACCTCTTAAAAGAGGTTTTAAAAAAACACGCAGTGCCACCACTTCCGGTCGCTTCGGAGCGGATTAAGGTGTGGAACTACACTAAAGTAGTCCACCCCAATCCACTCCACGGTGTAGACAAACTCCATTAGAGGTCACTCTGCACCGTTTTATTACCCCCGTGTGAAAAGGGCCTATGATATCCTGGGTGACTATGATAGGTCACGTAATCGAATTAGACAAATGGGAGATATTGTGGAAATTATCCCAAAAATTTACGTTAGCTCAGGATCTCAAAGAAAATTATATAAAGATGTTTTATAAATAATATATAACACCTGCCAAAATTCAAAAAATATATAATACACAGCAAAACAAATGCTGGAAATGTCAGGAAAAAGTCGGTACATTCATACATATGTGGTGGAATTGCCAAAAAATTGACAAATTTTGGAAAGAGATAAATAAAAATATGATGGATATATTTAAAATTCAAATTCCTTTAAGACCAGAAATTTATTTATTATTATAATATTATCAAATTATGAATCCTAAAATCTCAAAGAAATACTGGAGGATCTTATTATATCTTATCACTGCTTGTAGAATTTTAGTAGCAAAAGGATGGAAAAACAAAGAAGCCCCAACCATAGAACAATGGATGATGAAAATAACAGAAATGAAAGAGAATGACCGACTTTCTGTAAAAATTAAAGAGAAGTCCGATGATGTACTGAGAGAATGGGATTCAGTAACAAAGTTCCTATGTAGTAGATGGGACACTGCAATTATAGAACACATATAATATTTAATATTATTTAATAATATAAAGCGAGTATCAAAGAAGTGTATATAATCAGATTTATTCAAAAAAATTTAATATGTAATAGAGGTATAAGTAGAAGAACAATTACAGATATAACAGTAAGAAGAGGAACAATATTAGTAGATACAGAGAAAATCAAGGAAAGATACAAGGAGAGGAGTATATGTAATATGACGTGAACTCTAATTTATTGGTTAACATGTGTAGAAGTTCAAATCTATGGAAGTTACTTTTTTCTTCTTCTTTTTTCTTTTTTTCTTTTTGTTTTTTTAAGAACATGGAAATTAATGTTATTAATAACTTTGTTTTTATTTTTAAATATGGGTTTAATCTAGTTAATATTGATTTAAATTATGAATATATATCTAATAGTCATATATCATAGTTGACAACAATGTATAAAGGCTCAAAAACAAAAATGTAAATTATGATCGTAATTATGTTTAACGATTATGTACTTCATGTAAATAACAGTCTATTAACATTTGCTTTTCTTAATAAAAATAATGATAAAAAAACAAAAAACAAAAACATGATTTACAAGAAGGCAGGTTCAAGTAGGAGAGAGCTGGGTTAGATTATTGTGTCTCAGATCATTTGGGTATTTAAAGACCAAATCCAGTACCTTGAACTTGATCAAGAAGAGTGATAAACTTTGAAGTTCTAATACAATATTTATATTAAGACAAAAGCTCAACAAACCTGTCTGAAACATATTCTGGAAATGCATTAAGGTTCAGAAGTTTCACAATATTATGCTGAGACACCATACTGTGTCATGAAAGAATTGTTGTATATAATGATGATCAAAGACTCTAATAAACCATAGCATCTCACTACCAACAAGGGAGTCCACAGTATCTTTGTATGATCGATTTTATCTTTTCTATCTGACTTTACTGGGAGACAATATTTCATTTGGAATAAGATATGACTGGATCATTTGAAATTCCATATACAGAGAATTTCCTATCACCTCACGGAAGGATTCCTGTTCCATCTTTGATGGATTTCTGCTCTAGAAATGGCACTTTCCAGTCGAGAGCCATAGCCCAAACAATAACTAATGCAAATCTGTACAGGATAAGCTCTTTTGCAGGGACAGATTTGTTTTTACATCACTTAAGCTGTTCAAATTTTGGACCAGTTGTGCATCCAGAGCATACATGTGTATGTATATATAAATATGTGTGTGTACATGCACGAACACCCACACCCACTCACACACACACATATTTGTGTGTGTGTGTGTGTGTGTGTGTTTATTGCCACTTTTCCAGTCATTCAGAGTTCTTGGAAGGGATGGTTTAAAAAGATCATTTAGATCATGTTAAAATTACAGGAAATGGTGACTACCTATTGTCATTTTAACAGAACATGAAGGATTTTGATCCTATTGTCTGAATGAAGAGGGTTTTTTTTCTGTGTGTGTGTGTTTTTTCTTTTCTTTTCTTTTCTTTTTTTTTTGTAGAATAATAATTGTTAGTTCTTTAGGAGTCAGATCATTGTGTTTTAACTGGCATTCAGGTCCGGTATGAATGTTCATCCAAAATGCAATGGACTAAAACTGAGGGCAGGGACAATGTTTAACATGTTGCTGAATTGCTGAATTGTTGCTGAGTGAGGATAAGATACAGATAGTTTGTCCTAATGTAAACAGCCACTCTGAGGTGGCCATCTTTGCAGGACTATAATTACATGTCACTTTGTATTTGTCTGTAATTTCTTTTGCCAGAGTTCTTCTTGTTTCTTTCCGGTGTTTTTGTTCTATCACAAATGAATTGTTCAGGTTTCAGGATGAAAAGACTTTTTTAAAATTTTGCCCTGACAGCCTGTATGTTGCTCCATTCTGTCATGTCCAAATTAAATGTTTATTTCAGACCATTCTTTAAAAATGTTTTGATTTCCTCTCATTTTTTTTAGTTGAAAAACTTATTATGTAGGCAAGTCCATGGCACTTACACTGCTAATATTGTTCTTGTTAGCAGGAAAGTGATCCAATGGAGAGAGGAAAAAACAGGGGAAATGAGATTAATTTAGAATGGAAGAGGCACGCCAGTGACTGACAGTTTTGTCCCTGCACAAGAGCTGTAATGCAACAGATACGCTAAAATGTAGGAGGAAGCTTAGACAAAATCTCTAGCTGTGTCAAACACCTAATTTATTTGCAGCTTGTTCATTTGGCCTAGCATGCTAAAATCCAGTGAGATGGGGGATGGGAAGATGCATAGCAGTTCAGAATGTATACCTGTTTTATCTTCATAATTTGAGAAGAAAAAAAAACATAATACTTTCAACAGAAGCCAATGGGAGAAAATACATGTTTAAATAAAGTGGATGAACAATTTCCTCCTTCTTGTGGATTACAGAATTAAAGGAATGTAGAAATAGCTGGGAGGATTCCATCTTTCTTCATTGACCTTCCTTCTCTGACATATCGGGTGGTCCCCCTCCACCAACTTTTGTCAAAACTTTTCATACAACCAGAGGGAAAATGGAGGACTCATAGAAATGAGAGCTGGTGACTACCACGTCATGTCAGTAAACTTGTTCTGGAATTTTGCTTTCTTTTGGTGGCAAGATGGAATCCAGAGCTTCCAACAATGTGGTTCCACTAGCATTACCATCCTTACGGGTCACTTTCCACCCCTTGAACCAGCGCATATTAGAGCTGGGCTTCAACATGTTGTCTCCATTCCAACCAGAAATTGGCACAAAGGATACTGTATCTGGGTTGTAGTCAGTTTTCTTGATGTATGTGCTGACTTCTTTGACAACTTCCTCATATCTTTTCTGGCTGTAAGGTAGCTCAGTAGAATCCATTTTGTTAACACCAACAATAAGCTGTTTCACATCCAGAGTATAGGCCAGAAGGGCATGCTCATGGGTCTGCCCGTTCTTAGAGATACCTGCTTCAAATTCACTGATGCCAGCAGCAACAGTAAGGACAGCACAGACAGCCTGGGAGGTACCAGTAATCATGTTTTTGATGAAGTCTCTGTGTCCAGGGGCATCAATGATAGTGACATAGTATTTGCTTGTTTCAAACTTCCAGAGTGAAATATCAATAGTGATACCACATTCACGTTCTGCCTTCAGTTTGTCCGACACCCACGCATATTTGAAGGAGCCTTTACCCATCTCAGCAGCTTCCTTCTTGAATTTCTCAATGGTCCTCTTGTCAATCCCACCACATTTGTAAATCAGGTGGCCAGTGGTGGTAGACTTGCCAGAATCAACGTGCCCAATGACGACAATGTTGATGTGGGTCTTTTCCTTTCCCATTTTGGCTGATTAGTAGATAGTTCTCTTCTGCTTCAGACAAGACACCCTCTGAAGCAGCGGCAAACCTGTAGTGCAAAAGCTTGCTTTCTTTTCAATGAACTATTTTTTATTAGCTTGTTACTTACCTGTTTAAAGTATTTCAGGGGCTTCCAAAGGTGATGTACTGCAAGTAAAGCTAACAGGTCAGACATCTCAGAGTAGAAAATGGAAATCTTCACTAAATCATGATTGTATTAATCCTGATCCCACACACCAGAATGTTTCCCTTTGTCTTCTCAACATCTCCACAATTCTGGGCTATTACAACAGTCATTATCCTTTTGTCACCTAAACAGGAAAACTATTAACTCTATCCAGACTTCATTGTTTGTGTTGCAACTCCCATTGTCTGCTTGGCTGGGAGAATGATTCACATCCATACCCACAGGACATTTTGGGGGTATAAGAACTTTCAATTTTAAGCAGTTGAGTGCAGTCTCTTACTTTTCTGAACACCACACTATCCATTTGATTCCCTAATGATGACTGTCCTTATGTGCCTACTTAAACCACATTGCTGCTTTCCTTGCTGATCTCTGGACCAATAAATATCCCCTCAATCTGAAAGTTCCTCTATTCATGCTTTCCTCTATTTACCTTCAGTTAGCTCTTGTGCGAGTGTGTGAGTTGTTGGATCTTTGCGTACTTGTATGAACTTCTTTCAGTGAAAAAATATTTTAGTTTACTTTTAATTTCTGACTGGTTCTTTCCTGCAAGGACCTCATAAATATAGGTGTAGATCTTGTTAAGTTACCCCTACCTTGCAGGCCTCCTGATTTTTGAGCTAATTAATTTGCCATTGTCATATGGGGGTACTGGCTTCATGGGTGGACCCCTGTGGCACCCACGTTTTGCAGTGACAATGGTATACCTGAGAAAAGAAAGCTAGATCCAAATAAGATGCAAAGTTGCTTTAGCATATAAAACAAAGAGCACAATATAAATGAATAAGCCTTTTTTTTTTTTGCTTCCACCTTTTTCATTTGCTCAAACTAAGTGAGTTATATATTTAAGTGACCATTTGTTCCGTTAATTTCAAAAGCTATACAGCTCATGACCAAATTATGTATGAGAGATTTTAACACTGTTGCCTCAATCACAATAGCAGAAATTAGCCTCAAAGTGCCAGAGATGTATAGAAAACAAAAACAAATAATAATCTAGTGGCAATTCAAAGTCTAACAAGTTTTATTTGGCCTAAGTTTTCAGGGACTCAGTCCACATTATCTGATTCATCTGATGAAATGATCTGAAGTCCACAAAAGCCTTTGCCATGTTAAGTGTGTTAGTCCTTAGATGCTACCAGGTGCTACATTGTTCAGACAACATTCCTCTTGGTAATTGCTATTGACTGTATTGTAGTTCATAATGTAAAATCGTTCCTTATCCCCAGCAGCTGAGCTTCAGTATTAGGAGGCACTGAAACATGCATTCAAGAAGGGACAGTTGATGTGGTGGTTAGGGTGCATTTTCTCTATTTTGTACATAATAAGACAGAGGCACCTTTAGAGATCTGGACTTGACTTCATTACACATAGTTTGGCATTATCACCTGTAAATGTTGACCTGTGTTCACGATAAGAATGGTAATTCTAGATTTTCCCATTCCAAAGAGATGGTGGGAAAAAGCAATCAATTTTTCTTCCTGTAGTTTTGAGACACTCAGAAACTACTTTTTCTGCAATGATGAAGATGCACAACTTTTAAAAAACCTATGGGGCTTCCCAAAAAGCAGCATATTTTTCTGGAAAGCTACTCAGCTTTCCCCTGAAAGCTTTCCAAAAAATGGACGGAAAAAAATAAAATAAAATAAAATGGAATGTTGCACTTCCTTTAAATGTTGCACAATTTTAAATGCTTATAACATTGAAAACCCTTTTCTCCTAAAAGATGAGGGAGCACAAAAAAGAATGATGTACTGCTTCAAAGGGCATGAAACTTTCTGGAAAAAAAAGAGCAGGTGGAATCACAAAAGCTTCAAAAGCCATAAAGCTTTCCAAGAAGATGAAGAAGAAAAGCAGAAAATGGAATGTTGCATAGCATTAAATGTTGCACAACTATAAATGTTGCACAGCTTTAAAATGGGAACAAAAACTATATCTTTGAAAATACAAGAAACAGTATATTATCCAGAGGACAAACAGACAAACCACACACAGAAAGAGATAACACTTTAATATACTGTTCTTTGGTTGTATAGTTTTTATTGTTGTTGTTATTGTTCTTGAAAAGTGTGCATATTTTCTTCTGCCAAGAACACAAACAAAAACAAAACAAGACAACAACAAAAGTTCCTATAAATTTGCGGTAACTTTCCAAGTGTTATTTTAATTCCTACAAATATTCCTTAAGGGTTCCATCGCTGTATCATAATGTGCTGGTACAATTACTACAACTATTAAAATATGACAGCTGAATTGAGGCATCAGAAGTACTCTACATTACACTATTATGGAGTCCTGGGGTTTGCAGATTAGGGAGGGGCATTTAGATTTCTTAGCCAGAGAGCTCTTTGGCCTCAGTAAACTACAAATCCCAGAATTCCACTGGATATTGAAAGTGGAATAATAGCAATGTAACAGTGGAGTGTGGAAAGGCCATACCACTCCTCAAAGCTACTTTACATATGGAATCACTGTTTCTTTTGTGTGTCTGTGTGTGTGTGATTTCTACCCTGTATTAAATAAAGTTTTAACAAGACCTTTCCTTTCTCTTCCTTTCTTTAAGATATTCATTATATGTTGACTTAAATGTTACATCACTTAAATGCTACAGTGGTATTCAAATCAAGGTAGATGTGTCTTTCAACTCAGCTTTTTCATTCTCCTTTTAACCTCAACACCTACCCATCACTTCTACACATGATTTATTAAGTGTCTGTATTATCACCTTCAAAAAGGCTTCTGTAACCCTCTTGGGTGATCATTTGTCAACAGAACTGCAGTTGTGTGCCTTATGGTTCTTATTTGCCCTCATCACAGAAATATATTCCTGGCTATGGGGTATTTCTTGTTATTAAAAATAAAACCATTGCCATCTTCATCTGCTTTTACAATCATGTACCAAATGATGACCTCCCTCAGTGTGAATAATAATTCTAAATAGTTTGCAAAGAATCCTGTGACAGGTTTGTACCAGTTAGTGCTCCCACCCACTTCCTCCTCCTCCTTTTCTTCTTGATGTTCCTTTTCTGCTACTCTTGTTAGCATTAAACCAACTAGAAAGACTAAGAGGTTTGGAGGAGGGGAAGAGAAAATAGATAGGTACATATTGTAAATAATTGAAAGAAGTGATGTTAAAGGTGATCTTCAGACATAAAATGATTGAAAAGTTGTTATGGTTTCTGTCAATAAACAAAAGCATTAACTTAAGAACTGTTGTGCGATTTTGTGCCTTCAAATTGTTTCCAACTTATGGTGACCCGAAGGTGAACCTATCACAGAGTTTTCTTGGCATGATTTGTTTAGCAGGGAATTGCCATTGAAATCCTCTGAGGCTGAGAGATGTGACTTGCCCAGAGTCTCTCAGTGGGTTTCTCTGGCTAAGCAGGTGTTCAAGCCTTGGCCTCTGAAACTTCATCTAAGATTCAAATAATTACACGGGCTTTCAGAAGAATTAGCAACATAAAAAAATAAGTGACCGCACAATTAGACATATTGATTAGTCCCAACTACAATGGTCCCACTGAATCAAATATATTTACTCTAGCAGTGACTAAACACTAGGATTCAGTCCATGTTGGTGTAAGAACTGTCAGTTTCCTCCATACATTTTAATTATAGATATTTTTGCAATATGGGACTTCTTTAATTTATTCCCACATTTTATTTTCTTCATTTAGCCATTTATTAGAAATATGTTTTTGCTGACCAACCTGGGAAATAATGAGACCAGATAGAGAAAACTGAGTTGAAACTTGGACCACTTTTTAAAAATCTAGGCTATATATGTTTCCCTCATGAAAGCTGTAAATGGGGGACCAACCTAGTCTGGTGATCTCTACCTTAGTCCCTCGTTTTCCCTAAGGTGGAACTCAGGTTGAACCCAGAGGCTGGGTTGCTCCCCAGATGACCTGCATCTGCAAGGCCAATTTGAGGTTTTATTCCTCTAGCTGGAGGAGTTTTTAAGTGAAGGTCTAATGCTCAGGCCAGGCCCAAAGGAAGTGTCTTTTCCCAGCCCCCTAGTACTCTGACCTAAAAAAGAAGTTTGAGACCTACCCTTCACCAAAATGAAGTCATAAGTGTTCCAGTCACAACCAGATCATTGTTCTACTCACTAGGGACACTGGGACCTGGAATCACAGTCCAGACCATGGGGCGAAAAGATGAACTGGTGGCAACTGGAAATACTCAAAGCAGCAGTTGCAGTTACTGCTACCATTGCCACTTCTACTTCTGTCTTCTTCTGTTTCCCCTATTGAAATATAAATCTCTGGGGAGCATTGGAACAGGTAACAAAACTGAGAAGATCCCCCATACTGTTTACTGGAGTGATCAGCTTTTTGAATGCCCCTGACTTCCCTCACCTTGGATGCACCTGAGTGTTCTACTGAAATGTCACAGATTTACTAGACCTCTTGAATTTCACAGCCTCTTGCCCCCTCTGTTCACATTTTTCTTCTTCTGTAACTAGTCAAGTATGTATCTATAATTGGCTTACTGAGGACAACACTTCATGCATGTGATGAAGGGTGCACTAGCCCATGAAAGTATATGCCACAATAAATCTGTTAAGCCTTTAAAGTGCCTTATGCCATTTTTGTTGCTTTTTGCTGCAACAGACTAGCACGGTTGCCCCTCTGGAATTTACTTTAAGCTTGTTAGTAATGGTTGACAAAGTCTTTGCAGAAGATCTTGAACACTGTATCACCTTTGAAGATTGCTTTCTTTTAACTGAGATGGTGAAAATTCCATCCCATTCCCCTCCTCCTTTAAATCTTTTAGACATCCTGTTTTATGTGATTCATAGCATGGCAGAGATGAGGAAAGTCATACTGAAACAATGCACAGCACGGTACCAAAAGCAGGAAGTAAGTCCAAATAAGAGGAAAAATAAGAGAACTAAGACGGATACATTCAAAGACCACAGCTGAATCTCTGAAGAGTAACCACTATTTCTTTGAAAAGCAGAGCACATTTCTTGTTTGAACTCTGTTGCTTGAATGACAAGAGTTGGAAGTGTGCATTTGCAAAAATTACTGGGATGCAAACCTGTAAATATTGCTAACATCCTTGTCATGTCTGTGAGCCTGAATCAAATTCTGACAGTTGACAATGTTGGTCCCACTTTTTTTTTAAAAAAAAAAAACCTTCCTTTTCTTCTTTTCAGTTTACATTCACTAAAGGCAATCTTCCCCACCGAGAGATGAGAAACGTCTCCTTTCTCTCTTGCAATGGAATAGAAATGTATGCCTGATTCCTGTGGGTGATGCATTGTATTTGGATTATGGAAACCTGAGATTCAGCTTTGGCTTTGCCAAAGTGTTGTCAGGTGATCATGGTGGAATAAATAGCACTTAAGCTTCTTTTCCAAATGTAACAGGGTGGAAAAAAATCAATGAGTGTTAAAATCAAAACAATTTATTTTTTTTTATGAATCATTGTTTTTTATCTACCCTGCTACTGTTAGAAAAGTAATGTTAAGTGCTATTACCTAAGCTGAAGGATTCTGTATATAAAAAGGACTACTGTTTCAGACAGTTTAGTTTATTACTAGAACAAAGAGGGAAAAATTATATCTATATCTATATTTATATCTATATCTATACCTATCTATACACACACACACATAAATATATATATATGTGTGTGTGTGTGTGTGTGTGTGTGTGTGTATGTGTGTGCGTGCGTGTATATACAGACATATATAAACATATATTTTCTTCCCTGTCAGGTTCACTCCATGGGTCAGTCCACCAGACTGCTGCAGTTGTCCCTGGCAACGCAAAGATGGCTACATGTGACAAAGTATGTTGGTGAAGCAGTTTCCAAATAGCTGTCCCAAACTATTTCCAAATAGTTTCCATATAGCTGGCATGGATGGAAGTATAAGTACTAAACAGGAATGAGCATCATTCAAGCAACTTTCCAAGTGATAATAATCCCAGAAGGTTATATTTCAAACTGGAGTAAAAGCAATCTTTGTATATATTATGAGGCCATAGTGCTTGGGCAGAGTTTCATTTAACCCACTTCCTTATTGAAATGTAGAGAAACTTCTAGTTTGTTTCTCTAAGGTAAGACAAATCATAATAAGCCTTGCTTTTTGCGTAATCTATAACCATTATAGTGAATGTGTTTCAGAGAGAGAAAATAGGCTGCCTGTCTGTCTCCTGGTCTGGCTTCACCCTAGGTCCAAGTTGATGAAATCTAGATTTCCAAAAATTTGCATGAATAAAAAGGGACCTCCAATTGTGTACATCTATGGTTTGTCTATTTTTTAAAGAAAAGGATTAATTAATTTTAATGCAGTAACAAGGTGATCGGACATCAGCCTCTTTGTGCATATGCAAGAGTCTCAAGAGTTGGGACTTCATCAACAAGAGGAAGCCTTGAGATTTGAGTCAAATCATTGCAGCTGGTATTGGTTGCAGCTCTGGTGAACAAAGCTACTTAAGTCTTTCTACGATTTGAAAAATGGTGGCCCAGCTTCTGTGTAACTCAGTAGTCATGAGCTTTACTTGTTCCTCACACACAGAGAGAGAGAGAGAGAGAGAGAGAGAGAGGGAGAGATTTGGCTGCCTAGTTTTGCAGAACTAACATATGGCAACTCAGATGGGAAGAGGAAGACAGAGAGACTCATGATGGTTGGTAAGGAATGGGAGAACAGTTAGGCAATGGAAAGACTGAAGGAACAGAGATTAAAAAACACTAGAAACTAAAAAGAGTTTTGGAGAATAAAATTGTAGTTGGGGAAAGATGAAGGATAGATAGATAGATGATAGATAGATAGATATCCACATTGCTACAACCTGAATGAGTACTAGAATGGACTGAGAGAGATCAGCATGAAAGAAAGAAAAATGGGGGATGGGTAAGACAACACAGAGATAACTGGGTTGAAGGTGGGCTATTGAGTTTTTAATCTGGGCAAAGTAAGTTATTTTCACTACTTTATGAAAATAGAAATAAGATGTTTAGATATGTGAAAAGAGGAACTGGCAGAAGACAAAAAACTTGGCAAGTATCAAGTCCACCTCAATGAAGAAGAGAAGAGTGTGCTATCAGTTATGCTTGGTAAAAAATTAATTACAAGTAGACTTTAGCGCATCAAGAAGGAAGTTTTCTTTTCCCATAGTCTGCACATGTGCAAAGTGGGACAATCAGTTGCCTGGACCCCATGTCTATCTTGGAGAAATCAGCCCTTATTATAAAATGCAAGCTGGAACTTTCTCACACACACACCTCTGATGACAAGGAAATGTGTCCCTAATGTGTTTTGGAGTACAATCAGTATTTAACTGACTTGTCCACTTCCACTAAAAGGAAACCCTGCAAATCTGGTTCAGACTGGTATAAATCCCATTGTGAAGTAATGTGCACTGTCCAGGGATTTTGGGAAATCTCATCTGTATTTGAAAGATAGCAAAGGTTCTATCGGACCAGGTTATATGTGAAATATATTATTGGTATCTCCTAAGACTTCTTAAGAGTCATTGCCAGTGCACAGAGGCTGGATTCAAATCTAAACTTTTGAACCTCTATGGATTAACATTATGGTTGTGTTAGCCCCTACCAGAATGCACCCCCTCGAATCCAGGTGACAACCCCTAAGTTAGGAAGGGGTTAAATACAGACACACAAAGACTTGGGAGGGGAGAGGTGGCTACTTCTGCTAATAGGAGAAAAGAGCCTGCTTGCAAACATAGACTTGCAGACCTGAACCCCAGATAGAAAAAAAGCTGAAAGAAGGATCCTGGAAGAACGTCAAAGGAAAGGCTTCATGGAGACAGACCAGAAAGAGCCTGGAAGAATCATAGCGAGCCCCCCAAGAGAAGGACCTGCTGCCCAGATCTTCAGCCATCCTGCCAACTGGATTCTTTTTCCCATTGGAGGGAGAGTATCCCTCTATGTGTCTTGGTCTTCACTTCTTAATCTTAGCTGCACATCTTTAGCTCCCTTTGTTTGTTCATGAGTAGGGTTTTTAGCATTTGTGTCATTCTCCACCTCTTTTCTTTTGAGAAACAGCTTGTATTGAACATGGATTGTTCTGCTGGATTTTGCTGCTATATTTTTCTGTCTCTTAATAAATAAGTAATTGTTCCTGTTTCAAAATCAGCTTGTCTTCAACCTGATTTCTTTTTGATTCCCTTGTTTTTGGAGCTACTCTGCTTGATTGCCCATTTTTAAAACTTATAGGCTGTAAGGTTTTGCAGAGAGAGGAAAAGAATTTGTGTCTGGGAGAGCTTTTCCCCAAACCAGTAAACTCTATGCCCAGCTCTCATCACAAGTGAGTGAAGAAGGTTAGTTTTCCAAAGAACTCTTAATATGATCCAACAAAATTTGTTGTTATTATATGAGTTAAACTTATAATGAAACCTTAAACCATTTGCATTTTAGGTATTTAGCCAGTTCTCTATTTAAATTCCTTTAACCATTCAGACTTTGAGAGACTTTTTCTCCCAACATACTGCCCTTGATAATCTACACCTGCATCAATATCTCTCTTCCTTCAGACCATGATTTTAAACATGCAGACATTTGGCAATTCCTACTCAGCCTCCAAGTCCTTTTCTTCTATTTCATTAAAAAAAAAAAAGACATTCAGTATAAATTTCTGGAGGGAAGAACCCTGCAGTTCTACAACAAAAGGAAACAAAATTATATGAATTAAGTATAAAATGATGTACTAATTGTACTATACATATGCCTGACATGGAACAGCTAAGAAAACACAGAATTACCCTGCTTGGTATTTAGTAAATGCCATTTTAACCCAAGAAAGAGTTACTATTTAGAAATCACATGGATATTTTAAATTTACAAATTAGGGAAATTGTGATGTAATTATACTGTTCTTCTTTCCCCCCAACTGATTACTCTTTTTGATGGATTTCCTTTATCCTAGCATTTCATTTCAACATTATTGTACTTAAAGTAGTGGACTGGCTATAGTTACCTTGCCTGTGAATGTATTTTTGCATTTCATATCTGCAATAAATCAAGTGGTCCCTGTTGTCATTTTCAAAAATTGCTATTATGTAATGTTTATGATGGTCCTATTGCTTTGCTAAATGCTTGTACTTCATGACTATTGTGAATGATGAATGATACCTGGGAACATTTTTAAAAAATGCTCTCAGAGACCTACAGTAGTTTTAAAGGAAATTAAAAACACATACCTGCCAATTTTCTTGACTTCTCAGGGACAATCCCAGACAATCTCCTCTCATCCCATTCTTCCAGCCATTTGTAAAATATCCCAGTTTCCCACTTCATCTTCAGCTTACTTCAATTGCTACAAGCTGAGTGCAAAGTGCAAAAGTAGCTTGTGCTCAATTAATTCAACAAGGGAGATCGGTGAAGATGGGATGCAATACTGCCCTTGCCTCAGGTAGACTCAGGTAAAAGCAAACTGCTCCAGTCTCTGCTAGCATGTATTGCTATCTCTACTATATTCTCATGTTGCTTGGCCATATGTGTCCCAGTTTTCATCCGTGAAATGTTGGGTGCTATGCAAACATGTCAAACTTATCCACATATCTCCTGGAGAATTAGGATGTTTTGAGTAAAGCTTTAAAAAAAGAAAATAAAAGAAAAGTAATAGATAACAATTTAAAGGTGTGTGTGTGTCGCAGGATAAGGGCTGAACCCTCTGAGATCCCCTGAAGGGGACATGCATCCTCCTATGTTTCTATAAATTGCTAATGTTAAATCTAACTCCTTGTCAGTTGTTGAAAAAGACAGGATTTTTAGGATTTTTTCTTTTCTTTTATGCTCACTTTCCTCAATAGCAAGCCTTGTTGGAAAGAAATGATGCAAACTGGGTTCAAAATGTAGCAGGATGGAGAAGTAGAGGACCTTAAGATAGGATACAGTGCAAATAACCACCTTACCTGAACCCTAAGATAGGATATAGTGCAAATAACCACCTTACCTGAAAGAATGGGGTAGGAGTGAGGAAGCAGGCACACATTGATTTATTGAACAAGGAAATGAAAAGGAGGAAGAAGACTAGCAACTCAAATTAGTATGCAGTTTAAAGCAAGTCTCCAAAGTATAAAATAGGAAAGGATTAGGTTCAATTAATTAGCTGTCCACAGCTGAGCACTGCATTTTTAACTCCCAGACAAGTCTTTTAGAAAAAATAAATAAATAAATAAAGTGTAGAGTGGCAAGGGACACCTGCCTCTTGCTCCACACTTCTGGGCTAAAATCTCTGTATTGGCCTTGTTCTCTGTCATTCCCTGGATAGGAAGCTGATATTCAGGAAATAATATGTCAGCTGAGAAGATGGCAGCTCTCCACTCTCTTTTTCCTTCCTAATGGTGTATGTGTACTGCACAAGTATCAGAGTTTGGTTACATTGTAATTGTCATGACTCTGTCTTAGGGGATCTAGGTTCTGTAGTTTAAACAAAAAATTATAATTTTCTGATCTCTCCAAAATTATACCACTAGAAGAACTTTCTAAGAGAGAATTTAAGTAGTTTCTAAAAACCTGGAAAATCTCAGGCTATCTGAAGATGAAGCCATGACAGCTAATGTGGTTGCTGTTATATACCATGTGCCTTCAAAGTGATTCAGCTACATGATTCAGACCTATCATTCAGACCTTTCATAGGGTTTGTGGGGCAAGATTTATTCAAATAAGTGTGCTGTTTCTTTCCTCTAAGACTGAGACTTATCCAGTGTCCTCCTGTGGATCACTGTGGGTGAGTGGAAACTTGAACTCTTATCTCCTCAAGCCCTAGTGCAACACTGATACCGCTACATCAGTCTGACTGCCATAGGTAAAATGGTACCAAAGTACTATAATTCTGTAGCATGCATATAATTTAAGTTACCATTGTTTTGTCAGTCCCCTTTTGCTACTTCCAGTTTTCAAGGCCCCTTCCTATACAAATTTCTTCAATCAGTTCTCCTCAGAATTACCTCTGAATTCTTCACAATCTTATCAAAAAATTCTAGGGACCTCCATGGAAGTTGCTATAGGCACAAAAGAGTTGTGTTGTAAAAAACTTTACAGACCTCATAGGGATATAAAGTGTACCCTGTTCTTCAGTTTCAGTCATTATCTTCAAGTCACACAACCATGATTCATCAAGCTCTGTACACACCAACTTCTGCTACATTAATTTTTATTGTACTGAGAGGAGTGCCATCTGGGGTTCTTGTTCAGGATATTGATTGTCAACTCTGAGCATATTCAGAACAGTTCCACATGGTATTCCATTTCACTGGTAATCAAACTCTACGGGTGTTTGCACATGGCATTCACACATATACGTTCTGTGTACAGGGAGGAGGAATCTCCCACATCAGCACTTGCCTCTCAGGAAGTGGTGATTTGAGCAATGCCAGAAAGAGGGTAGCCATTTGCCGTGGAAGCCCAGAAGTAATTATAAGAACAGACTCTGAACGTCAAATATCATGCCCATGCTGTTTCTAAATTTCAAAAGCATTTCCAATCCAATCCAAAACCTGTTTCCATAAAGGAACTGAATGATTAGTTGAACCTCAAAAACTGCCAGCCACTACATCACCATTGTGCCTGAGGAAAAGGTAAAGAATGGATTTCTTGGATTTGTTTATTGAGGAGCAGCTGTTTATAGATACCCCGGAAGGGCATATACAGTACATATTCTCTGTGGACCGGTATAAGGTTGCATACAGTGACTTATGACAGTAGCCTGTTTTTTTTCCTTTGTAGCTGGATGTAGCTAACAATTTTTCCTCTCAGCAAACAAAATGCTGATTGCCTGCTATCATAGCATGACTGTTGGCATTTTTCTTCCCATTTACTCAAGAGATACTAGGCACAGAGTTTCTGCATATTTTAAAGTTAAGTTGATGTTTTGAGATATCTACAGGTACCAGAGGATATGTGGATTCAGGGCTTTGCAAAGAGGAAAAAAAAATACTGAACAACATGATCAAATTCCAAGCAGACACATAATAGGCTTATCACAAACAGCAGTGATGTAGAAACTACGTTTAACTATGAAGTCCTCAAGATTCCCAGCTGGGTTGTGCTTCAGGGCAAAAGGAGGGAACACAAAAGTAAAAACATCTGTAGCAGTTTGCATGCAGACACAAATATAAAAGAAACTTTTGTTTTCTACCTCCAAACCACGATCATGCTGTGGGGATATATTTAATACAGTGGCTAAGGTGTGATTCTGATAAGTAGCCTCTGGTAAGACTTAGGAATATTGCAGGCTTTGAAACATAGGTTGTTCAGTTTAAGTGTTTTGCCCCTTTATCATCATTTCCTGATGCAGAATGTCCATATAAATGAAAGATGGAGTCATGAAGTGTTCAGTTTTACACAGCTGACTTCTCTCTCATTGATTCTAAAACTACATGTTGAGCCAGAATGAAGACAAGTTATTGTCCTTAGGTTTGTGCTAGAATTTTGGAATTCTGTGTACTCAAAGATAGGTACTTTAAACACCTTATGGGTTACGGCAATAGAATGTTTCCACTACTTCCTAGCATAGCCCATAGTTCATTTATATTTTTACATGGTATTTCTCTTTACAATTCTTACATGCTAAAGAATAGAAAAATAGCTAACAAGGAAATATTGTGGCTATAGAAATCTTTTAATCATGTAGGCACTTCAGTGTCAGTTTTATCAGTACCAGCACTGTCATGTAGTTTTTTGTCCTCTTAGTCACTAGAATTTGACAACATTGTGTCATGACTATAAATGGCAGCATTAAGACTGTAAAACTTGGTTGTTTGTCTTTTCATTATTTACTCAAACATATATAGAAATTAATACTATACATGTCTATTTGCCTATGATCTTGATCCTGCTTGTATTTTCTCATTGCTAATTACAAATTATAGCAAGATTCTTTAAATCATATTTTAAGATATCCAGCTTGGGAAGATTCCTTCCTTCTGCTTACCGTATGCTAAATTTATGTAGGAGGTTTTTCTTTTCCCATAATACCTTTTAGCAAAGTAAATGCACAACTGTTGAGCTTTTATAGAATGCAAGCCAGACATTGATACAAGAGAAAATAGATAAACAGACCAGTATATTCTTCATTATGCTTTGGGTAGATCCGGTAGGATAAGTTAGCCACATCCATATATGACAGAAGTCTTATGGATTTAATCTCTCTCTTTAGTAAACATGACTCTATTCAGCCTATTGTATTTACTCCAGCTATACATGCTTTATGGTTTGTAGCATTTCTGAATGAGAATTGTTGGAAAAAATGTACAACATATTAGCACAAGCAACTGTATGTAGTCTGGGACCAGTAGGGATAGGGATGGAGGTCTGCAACCTGTTTGAAAAGTGGCTTGCTGCTCAATGTATCCCCCTCAACACTTTTTTTTTCTGGTCAGAAAAGAGGTGGTCCAAAAGTCTATAAGATCTGAAAGACATAAAATCAAGGATCAAATTCTTCGTTAATTCTCTTCTTGAAAGATGCAGTGAGAAATTTTTAGCAATTTTCTTCCTGGTTTGAAAAAGTCTTCATAGTGTGCAGTTTCTAAAGCTTATTCACAATTCAGAAATTATTCTTCATAAGAATTGGACATGGTTGTTTTGCACAGAAAACTACATTTTGTGTGCAAGAAATAGTATTAAAATATTATTTTCCTCAGAAAAAAAAGTTTCCTAGCCAGAAAATGTACTTTCCAGGGCAATAAATGACATGTGCATTTTGCACAGAATAAGCCCCTGGCAGAATAAGCCCCTGGCAGTATTTTATATGCAGGAAACAGCATTGTATGTGTGCAAATAATATTTGCAGAAATATTATATTCTGTACAGAAAAATTCTATTTGCTGTTGAGAAAATTCTATTTTTTGCATAAGACAACTACATGAAAATTTTGCATAGAATGAGCCCCCAAATGCAAGGATTCTTCTCAGGATTCTTCATTTGAGTATCTTTGTTGATACTCAAAAGCCATGGTTTTGTTTTTCCCCAACAGTTTTTCAATTATTGTTGATTATTCTTTCCATCATTAAATATGTATGAGGCTCTAGGATTGCATTTTACCCAGCCAAATCCTAAGTTGCAGACCAGGACATTTTGTGTGGGAATTCACAAAGATCCTAGAGGGAGAGGGAAATAGCAGTTGATTCCAGAACATTCCATCTCTCCCAAATCATTGAGTACTGGGAAAGTTGCTGATATCCAAATGCATTTGAACCTTTGCCCCTATATTTTCCAAGGTAGAATATGGCTACTGGTCTGCACCTGTTTGAGATTTTCTGACATGCCTACATCTTTAGGAAAGAAAAAAGCATCTGCTTTAAATTACACACAATTACACACTGGTGAAATGCTGAAGACTATCCCAGTAGGGCTAATTACAAGTGCAACACACAGTCAAATCCACTATAAATTGTCCCAGAAATATGCCTGGATGAACACACACACACACACAGAAAAACACTTCTCTCCAAATCAGAGAGATGATATAACCTAAACTGCACCAGAAAACTACCTAAAAACTAATAGTATTGCTAAATGAATGAAAACCATGAACCCATTCAACTGTTGGCAAAGGATATCTAGTTTATTGAATATAGGATTGTATAAAACTCCTAAATAGTGCTGATGTCCACCTTCTTACCCTCTCGGTTTGTCAGCAATCATACCTACCTGTACTACAGCACACAAAACCTTAAATTATTTTTCATCCAGCCAAGGAACCCAAAACAAATGCACTGGTGCACAATTACTTAGCACTTGTCCTCAATGCAATCAATACCAAGGATCAAAATTATAATTCACATAGAAATAGTCCATATTATCATCATTCCCATGAGAATTCCTCATTTTCTCTTTGCTATTTCTCTACCAAATCACTGTCTTCTTTGTCTGCTTTCATATCCTATAGTTAGCTCTGCACCATTGTAAACGTTCAACCTAAGTGCAAAATAAAAACTATGTTGGAATCCCATGATTCTAGGTGCCACCATCCCACCAACAAAGTCTCTGTTGAAGCATAACCATTTTGAAAATTCTTGTTGCAGCAGCTGTCCAGGAAAAGCCTAAAGAGGAGAGGTGAAATATACAATAAATAAACACAACTGTGCTCATCTCTCATAGAGAAGGATGCATATAGTATCAAATTTTGGATAAATAAATCAGAAAGAGACATAAGAGGTCATGGGAAATAATGACAAGAAAAAGAAAATTAACCATTTTTATCAGTTTTCTAAGTTCGTTTAATTGCTTACAAAAACTTTGTGTAAATATTCGAACTAGAGAAGTACCTGACCCCTTGAATAACAGGTTCTGCTCAGCAACTGCCATATCAATCACTGAGAAGCAACCTGAGACTCTAAAGACATCTTGAATTGCCTAGGAGGAGCTTGGACCATCAGGTAGTTTTGATGAGGTGCTAGACTTTAGAGTAGAGGTGGAATAAAGGCTCCAGGCTTCTTCATGGGTAAAGGATCCATCTGTGGGAAACTCCATCCAGAAAAATCTGATAAATATATTGATCTTGCTGTTTGTCTGCTATCCAACTCCACTGGGTACGGGACATCTTCCTAGCCTTGGCTGAACATTCCTGAATTTTTGAAGTAAAGCCCCTGCCACTCTTTCTTACCCTAAACTTTCTCCAAGCCCTAGCTCTCATAAAATGGATCAACCTGCCACCTAGCCTCATGCTTGATCCCAGTAACGATCAGGGGCATAGCCTGAACCCCATTGCCCTCTCAAGGCTAGAGTACATTGTTTCCAACACAGATTCATACAAATGGTTTCTTGAAATCTTTCACAATGTGTGACAGCAGTAGCAACTGTGCTGGCATGCAATTGTGACCAGAGTGTGTACGTGGTAACCACCACAGAAAAGTTTCTATCTGTAGATAAGCCTTAAAAAAGACCCTTCTTTTTGTGGTGTATGGAGAGTTAGAAAGGAACAAGCTGACATTTTCTCAGAAAGAATGTCTTCTGCAATATTTCAGCTCAACTCAAGTTTCCAAGTTCCCAGGTTTCCTGCTACTTTGACAAGTATGACATATATCAACAGGATGGGCAAAAGAGAATTTTTTGAAGTGTCAAGAGTTTTAATCAGCATATACATTTTTTGGTGATATGATTATATAGCTTTGAAAGGTCTCACCATTAATTTGCTTTTAATCCCTTCTTCCCTTCATCTAAAGCAATGGAACAGCAAGAGATGTAGAAGCTGATGCCAAAAACATGTAATTTGTAGGTCCAGTAAGTGCTGGAAATTGCTGCACTCTATCATTGTGCTCACTAAAAAGGGGGGAGATGCTTCTGTGCTTTTAAAAGATTGCTATATAATTTATATACAAGAAACAAAAGGCACCAGGAAACATGATTCTTCCACCCGAAAGCAGATAAATTGTGCATGCAAGAAAGAGAGTTATTTTAATCTACAATTTTTAGTGGTGGATGCATGAATGGGGGGAGGGTGAATCTGTGTTTGATTTGTCACATCCTAAGCTTGGGTGTATTTATGTAGAAAGAAGAACAGACTGCTTCCAGCTTTCTGCTAACCCTCCCCAAGATCCAACTGCTGAGATTCAGCTTTTCTTTGAAAGAGTACACTTTCTTTGCCCCTGTTTATGTATTTAATGGGGTACCTATGTGTGAAACATCTGTTTATGCTGATGGTTATCTGCCCAGCAAAGATATGCTCATTAAAAATATTAACTCCATATTCATCCCTCCATCCACCTGCTTCTGAGCTGGATCATTGCCCTGATCATGTTGTGGAGAAGAAGAAGAGAGTCCTGTTCCTATTCCTGAGGGGCCTGGTCCTGGAGGTGATAGAGTTGTGGTTGGAAGAAGTCCACATCGAGCGAAATCTAGCAGCAAGTAACAGAGACTTTCTTCCCTGACTGTTGTTGTTCCCTCTTCTTCTAAGGTGCTGACTCTCCCAGAGTGCCTCAACCAGCCAACAGTCCTCTGGAGATGGAACAAATGAAATCTGGATGCTTTGTTAGCAGATTATCCAATATCTGGGAGGGGTGAGTTGGGGTGGGGGATTGTCCTGAAAAAAATGGAAGTCTGGCAAGCATAGAGAGGGGGGCAACAGCTGGAAATCTATCTACACTAGTGTTATATTTCTTTCTCCCTAAGGTTACTGGCTTCCTTAGAAAGGCAAAGATAATTCAGGTTTAGCTGGAATAATCACAATTAATGCTAACTCTGTTTTTTTTCCCCCTCCACCAAACCCAGAAGATACCCAGACCTCCTAGGATGTCTTTGTGATGTCATAGGGTAGGCCCAATTGAAATCACAAACTATTGCCCTTTCTGCAATACCTTCCCATCCAGCCATGGGGATAGGAGAAAGACAGGATCATGACAACACTTCTGCATCACATCATCACAGTCTCGTCCTTCTCCCATCCCAGGTGGTGCGATCACAGGTTAAATTATTGGTAGGTTTTCCCTGTCAATGACCTGTGATTGCACCACCATACCACACTTGTCTGTCCTATAGAAGGGCAGGAAGTGTGATAGCAGAACTTCCTGCAGCAGCGCAGCCTGGGAAAGAACCTCGCTGCACTATGGAAGGAAGCAGCATATCCATCATGCTCCATTCCACAGGGAGCCAGTTCTGTGCTGAGGGAAGAGCTGCTGTCATGCTCCTTTTCTGGCAAAGCTGTTGCCAGGATCACCACTGGACACTGCAGCATGAAAGTAAGCTGTGGAAAGGGCCTTTGAATCATTGACATGTTAGAAAGGGTGAGACAAGGAAATAAACAAAGTTGGAAATGAGGGTGAACACTATTTCTGGAAGTTTTAACACTGACACTCCACCCCAAGTCTCACTCCAAATGATATAATAGGCCCAAGTTACACACATCCACAATCAGTCTCCCCATTCTCCTCTTCTCATTCCTGAAATTATGGGACAATGAGGTTGTGCAATATAAACAGAAACACTTTTATGCTGAGCCAGAGGGGCTCATCAAGTGGAAATGTATGGATTTTTATGCCCTGTCTCTTACACCATACAAAACAAATCAAACTCCTCCTCTTCTGTCCTGTCATTTCAACTGGGGATCCAAGTAAGAAGCACAGCAGTTCCCTGAGTTTGAGTAGCAGCCTGATACCTGGTATTCTTAACAGCATTACATTATCCTGGGTAATGTTAAGAATGCAGTCAGTACTCTACATTTGCTAAGGTTATGGACACAGGACTCTCACAAAACTGGGAAAAAAACCTACAAATATCTAAATGTGCATGTGGGTCTCTGTGGGAAGCAGACTAAGGAATGGTGGGTAGAATGGACACCCAGGGTCCAAACCAGGTCAGGGAAAGGAGAAGGAAAGGTGGGTCAGCATGGAGACCCTATACTTCCTCTCTCACATCTACCTCCTTCTTTGAGTGTTAGGGGAGCATTGGGAGATGTTTTTTGGTGCTGAGAAATTGGGCATCGAGCAGTTCTTAGGTGGCCTGGTAGTGGCTGGTGATGGTGGTGGTGGTGGAGAAGGACAATTACAACTGTTACCCTGATTTCTGGGGGCCCTGGGAGGGACACCAAAGTGCACTCCAAATATTACTTAGTTGGGGAAATTAGCAAGGAGCACAAGCTAGCAATATGAGAGGCAGGGTATCGTAGCGAGATCTTTGACCCTATATTTACGGGGTCAAGCCACGACAAGAACTAGGCAAGTTGTTCAATTAAAAGATTTTATTAAACTTTCCTTAATTAGGCAAACAATGACACATGCACTCACGCACTCATCCAAGAACTATAGAAGCAGAAAGTGAGGGGAATTGATAGGGGTTTTCAGAGGGTTTTCTGGGGTGATACCCCACCTGAACCTGCAGTCTGGGATAGGAGAAATAGAGTTCGATGCTGGGGATCGTAGTAGCTCAGCATGTGGAGGCTGAGGGGAGTCTTGCTGAACAGAGCGGCAGCAGTTCATGATGCAAGGCACGAGCGTTCCAACAAGGAGCTCAAACTTGGGGTTTTTATAGGGAAGATTGTACCTGGAGGCTAGCCCTCTTCTGAGAAGAACAATAGGGATTTTAGTGGAGACAAAGCCTCCGAAAGGTCAAAATTAGAATTGATGAGGTTTGGCAAGCACTGCCAATTGTTAGAACAGTATGCAGATGAGGAGCGCTTAGCGTTTGTATAGAGCAAGCAGTTCAGGGCTGAGAGCCCTTGCATTTGCTTAATGGTCGGCTGTGTCTGGAGGGCACTACCGGCTGTGTGACAGATAGTTGTTTACCGGCCTAGACCTAGCATGCATAATTAAGGCCATGTGGCCGTGCTTGCCTACACTGGCTTTTCGTGACCCTTTCAGACACGTGAAGTTCATCTTATGGAGTGCCACATGGAAATATTAAACATAAACAATATGAAATTGTAGATGTTGGGCTTGGGCCAGATAACTGCAGTAACACAACGATGACCAGAAGTGATGTTTTAAAGGACTGCGCAGCCTAATCAGATCCACTGAGAGGGAAGGCTCCCCAGGAAAAGAAGTACCTGAGGTGGGGGAGCAGCGGTTGGAAAAGGTAGTAAATAATCAAGTCTGCAAAAGCTAAACTCACAAATGTAGAGGGCCAACTACAGCATGTGAGTTTTGGGCTGTTTGAAACTAGAATAGAATAGACACAGAAGGAGAATGTGATTTCTTGGCACATACCATATTAAAGTAGATTACAATAGTAGATTTTACCATTACATTTTTGATGTAGTTCTTTTTTACTGAAGGAGTGCTAAAGATAATGCTGAAAGAAATCAGGTGCAAAGGCAGATGTTTTCATAGAGTTTGCCAACAGTTCCTCCTCCCTCATTATGTGGTTAATGGCATTTTTGCAGAACAGCCCAACATAGCTCTGTTCCTGATATAACTAGATGTGTTAACTGTATGAGTTATAGCCAATCTTTGGGAGAGTCATTGCAGTTCTGCCATCTTGTTTCTGTCTCTTTCCTTCTCCCGTCAACTCCTGATTTTTCTGTTCCTGTACAGCTATAGTGGTACTCTTCCAAGTGCTAATTTTACTGGAAAAATATTGCTTAGGCTTACATTTAATGTATTATTAAGTGGGGAAAATCTGTCCAAACAGTCTTCAAAGGAAGCCTCATATCTGATATTCCTGTAGCCTAATGTCAAGGTTACCAGAAGGACAACTAAGTTAGTATATTTCTGCTCACATAACCACTTAGTGAAAGGATAGAAATACAGCACTTGCAAAAAGGCTTCCATTTAAAAGCAGTAACTAATCACCCAGTGGGCTAAAAATGAAGTGAATATCATCTTTTGTCTGGGAATCAACAGTCATGTCAAGGTTCCTGTGAAGAAAAACCCAGACCATCATTTTACAATTACTCTAGATTTTAAAGTCAGATTAGTAGTTCCAAATCCAAATATACCACTGCTCTCCTCAGTTTGCTGTTTCTATGTCTCCCTTAATTAAAACCGGCAATATGTTCAAATTTCAAAAGGAGGAGAAAGACACACATACTAGGAAAATCCGCTTAATTCATTCAATTTCTTTTAGGAACAAGATCACTCAGTGCATAGCACCAGATGTTTCCTAATCCAATTATACATGGAGAAAGAAGATGCAATATTACTGAAATTGAACTTTTATGCTTATATAAATGCACAGTATCTCAGTGAAAAGGAAGAATGGGGCTGACACATTGGTATGCTTTGGGGATATTTTTAATGTGTAATAGTTGCTAAGAAATTTTGAAGTAAAAAATTGAATTTTTGAAAAACTGTGCTAGTGTTCAAGTGAATTGTAAGATGCTGTGCTAGTATTCCATATATATAGTTTGGAAATAGGTGGCGTAGGTAGCTGAAATACCTTACAATTACAGACATCCTAGTAAATAAAAGTTTTGATTAGAGAGGCAGACAGATAGGTAGTCTCAAAATAAATAAATAAAAATAAAGCAGTTTTCCAGAAGGACAGGGGTACCTTTTTTTATATCCTCAGTCAATCTTACTTCTTGCAGACCTCTTTTTGACCGTAGATAGAAAAGGAAATAAAATGCACTGAGTATTTGTTTTGTATGACTTATGCAACTTGGGGTTTGCAAACAGCTAACGAAAGCTCACATATGTCTTTCAG
Source organism: Ctenosaura bakeri (assembly GCA_948474755.1). NCBI lineage: Eukaryota > Metazoa > Chordata > Lepidosauria > Squamata > Iguanidae > Ctenosaura > Ctenosaura bakeri. The sequence goes on from CAOLHI010000803.1 coordinate 488,141, forward strand.
TTTCTTATCACTTGGAGAAAACTACAAACATCAGATTAATTATTTTTTCCTTTTTTGAATTGCATGCAAGTACATATATAAATAACTAAAACAGGTAAATCTGAAATGCACATGCAAGTATGACTCAGCATGTAGCTTCCTTCAATACATTTGTCAAAATTTTGTAATACATATTTTGGCTCAGAACATAACCAGCTGCACATGCAAATGTGAATTTTCAGATGAAATACTAACGTGCGTTTTGCCACAGAACACATTGAAAAATGTATGTTTAAATTAAAAAGATGTCATTGTTTTAAACTACAGATTAATAGCTGCAAGGTGCAAATTCTCCATTAGTCTTTGTCTCTACCTTCCCTTTGAGCCAGAGAAGCTTTCTAAGGACTTCTAATGCTTAAGCGCTCCTCTCCCCATTTTTGATGTGTTATGGAGTCCCTAAAGCCCACATCCAGGAATAAACATGCTGAACGTTGCTACTATTTCTTCCACCAGTGCTGCTCTGCTGTGCAAAACCTCAACATATTTGTGCAGAAAGTATATTTGCATATGGGGGGAGGGTTGGAAATTTTCCACCCAAACAAGAATGTTTTATTGTGTGAAGAAGATTTATCACAAAAAAATGTCCTAACACATAAACCACTCTGCAGTGGCTGATCATTGTTCAAGGGAAAGTGCCAAGACACCCATTGTCTGAACTATGGCAAAAAGAGCAACTGTTTTCAACATCCCTAGTGTCATCATAGAGAGTTGAAAAATCTTTATTTATTTATTTGCCAGACTTATTTTCCAGTGTGGGGAGACAAGGTGTATTGCAGCACAAATTATAGAGTCATGGAATCGTAGAGCTGGAAGAGACCACAAGGTTGGACCATGCAGGGTGTTACATTGTCAAGGTGTTCCTGGCAGATGGCCGTCCAACCTCTGTTTAAAATTCTCCAAAAAGGAGATTCCATCACACTCTGAGGCAGCACATTCCACTGTCAAACTGCTCTTACCATCAGGAAGTGGTGCCTAATGTTTAGATGGAATTGCTTTCCTGAGGTTTGAAGTCATTGCTCTGTGACCTAGTCTCTGGAGAAGTGAAAAACAGGCTCACTCCATATGATGTCCCTTCATTACATTAAGATTAAATTAAATTGTAAATTAAATTAAGATTAAGTCAGAACAAAGCTAAATACCAGTAACAGCAATCATTATGATCATCCCCACAACGACCACCATCTAATAAACTATTACATTAAAACAGCAATGAATTTAAAATCATTTCAAATATAGCATATAAGAGAAAAGTACAGCACCTTCTATTAAAACCATTTCTTTAATGACCAGTGAGTTGTTTTTCTAAATAAAATAAGTCTCTTCGATGGCAGAATGAGACCAAAAAAAGCGGCCAACCTAGTCTCCTATGGAAGGGAATTACATATTCTGGGAGCAGCCATCAAGAAGGCTCTTTCCTGTGCCCTTGTTAAGCATCTCTGTAATGCTGAGACTGAGACAACACCTTCCCATGAACATTATACCAATGTTTTGGATGTCAAGATAGGGAGGGTTCCTTTTTTCATATGCGCTTAATTTGTAAGAAAGCAAAAACTTAGTGGTCTACGATTTATTTATTTATTTTTTAAAAAAGGTAGATTTTTGTAATTCTGCCAGAAATGTTTTTGTAGGACATTATGGATAACAAGCTGCATAGTAAATCTGGATGACTCTTCAATACATGACCAAGTGGTAAGAATATAGTTTGCTCAAACTTGGAAATGGACTGAAGCACCAACAAGAGAATAATGGATGGTTAAGCTTGCTGAGTTGGCCCAAATTGTCAAATTAACACACATTTTGAAGAGTACAATTTTTTGTAAATCTGGAAACTGTGGATTTCTTGGTTATTAGTAATTTCACTAGGATTATCTAGATGGATCTGTAATGGTAGATTGTTTTTTTCTCTTTTTCTTTTCATTACAGTCAGATGGGGCATAGGAGCCCTACTATGTTTAATTATATGTCTTTTCCCTCCCCCCTCATATTTTATTTCTTCTGTTTCTTTGATTGTATTGTGATTATAACTTTGATTATATATTGTTAGCATTATAAAAACAAACAAACTCCAATATGCTCATATGGATATACAGTATTTCAGATTGTTCAGGCCTAAGCCATATAGGGCTCAATAAATCATGACCAGCACCTTAAATTATAGCTAGAAAGAGAAGCCAGTAACATAACATATATGTTCCCTATAACCATCTCCAGTCAACAGTCTGGTCTCAGCATTTTGGACCATTTTAGTTTCCAGATATTTTCAAAAGGTAGCCCACATATAGTGTGCAACTGTAATCCAACCAGGATGTAACCAAGTCATGTATCACCATGGTCAAATCAGACATCTTAAGAAACACGTGCTGCTGGCATATTAGCTCTAACTGTGCAAATACACATCTAGCCATTGCTAAAGCCTGGCATTCAAGCTAAAAGCTGAGTAAAGGAGCACATCTATGCCATTCACCTAACATTACCTGGTCAGCAGGTCGTACTTCCACATAACAGCATTGCTATCCTGCTGCCATGCTGTTATGAAGCATCATATTCATGTGACATTTGCTAAATGGAAAAAATCCATTTTGCATTTCCAATCCTGCAGCACTCCTGTACTTACAATTGTGCAGAAGCATGATTGCGATGCTTCCTGCTCAAGCGCAGCAATGGCAAGTACTGTGGAAGGAAGAGGCAGAGTTGTTGTGCTTCCTTCTGCAGGGAGCAATTAGGTGCAGAGGTGACATGCTCCCTTCTGGACCTGAACTGCAACAACATGGAAGAGCGTTGTCATGTGGAAATGGCCTTAGTCTCAAAGGTGCTACACAATTCCTTTATATCATTCTATAATACCAAAATACGGTTGCTTTTTGTTATACAGAGAATGGAGCTATTGTGAGAAACACAAGTCCTGAGTACTGATGAGGTCAATGGACACATAGTTCTTTGAAAAGTGGGCAAATGCTTTCATGAAAATAATAGCATTGCTCACTATCTAAAGGATAAGCCAAAGAGCATATTGAATTCCCTTGCCCCAGTAACTCCCCCCACCTTGCTAAACATAGAATCACAGAATCATAGAGTTGGAAGAGACCACAGGGGCCATCCAGTCTAACCCCCAGCTACCCAGGAACACATATCAAAGCACTCCCAACAGATGGCCATCCAGCCTCTGTTTAAAAACCTCCAAAGAAGGAGACTCCACCACCCTCTGAGGCAGCATATTCCACTGCCGCATAGCTCTGACCATCAAGAAGGTCTTCCTGAGGTTCAGGTGGAATCTCCTTTCCTGCAGCTTGAATCCATTGCTCTTTGTCCTAGTCTCTGAAGCAGCAGAAAACAAGCCCGCTCCCTCCTCAACATGACATCCCTTCAAACAAATCAACAGTGCATTCTTATTGTATGTGGAGCAACTGATCTTTCTACAGAAATGAATGAAACAACCAACACATGCAGGATCCTGCTTTAGTATTAAAGATTAGATACAGTTTGGAATAAAAAAAAATGTATTTTGTTTGTCATTGGAATGATAATATTCCCTACATATGGGCTGGAATTATAACAGTCTTAATTTCATTCCAGGTCTCTTCTCTGTATCCTGAGTCTCTTTTTGTTGCATTTAACAAATTAATTGGACCAAATTGGCATGGATGTGTTCAAGATATTATTCAAGATTTCTTGTTATTCTCATCTGAGGAAGCATTAGTCATTAAATCCTGACTGACATTTTTTTTTCTAAAATAAAGGGAAATGCTTGCTGTCTACTGTGAGCACAGAAGGAACAGAAGCTAATCCCAACTTCTGATTATGCCCAAACAAAATTGTTCTTCTTTCCCTTTGCCTTGGTAAATCTGCCATCAGATGAGTCATTCTTTACTCTAAATCTGCAGCACATTCAGCAGTACTTCACAAAGCAAATGATTCACCCTCCAAGGTCAATAATATTGATGGTTTGAAACCAGTTAGGGGGCACAGCCACAGTCACTGGAGTCATCTTTAATCCTCATCATGCCATGGTTACCTCCTAAGAGCTATTATAGTGACAAAGACACAGAGTGAGCTGACTTGAATGCCTAACAATTTAGAACAAGTGGAACAAACATGAGCATAATAGATCAGGCTTTTCTTGCTACAACAACAGAAAAACCTATCATGTGTACATGTGTACATTCACACAATTGCATACGCATGCACACAACTTCTTTGGGCAGTATGAATGTGTCAATATAAGTGAATTAAACTGTTTTGTATTGGCTGTTTGTTAATGCATTTATTCTGATATCAGAATTATTGTCCCTTCTGGTGGTTGCCATCATGAACAAGTCAGTCTGCATGCAATCTAAACTCTTATCACTGCATTGTGTAAGATGGTATTGTTGGCACCCAATGACAGAATAATAAAACCAGGATTGGTTTCAGTCACCAATATAAGCTAAGGATGGTTTCAGCTCTAAGGAAATCATGGGCAGAGTACCTTCTACTGCCTGTATTTACTCCACACAAGGTTCTGATGGATTCTTATCTGGTGAAAGTGCAGCAAGAAAGCAGTAGGTGAGTACAGCCATGTTTTAAATGTTCCATGTTGTCTCTTATGTAGCATAGTTTCATAGCAATGTAGGAAATTTGAATGGAAGGTAGAATCTGTTGTACAACAATACTTGGGTAGAGATTATTTTTATGTTTTTAAAAAGGGTTCTCAGTTACAGATATTAATGCTCCTGTATAACAAAAGCAGGAAAAAAAATTAAAAAAGGAAGAAAAATAATCACATTAAAGTCAGCCCTTCACTTTCATGGGTGTTAGGCAACAAGACTCCCACAAATATGGGAGAAGCTGCAAATAAAAATAAAAATTTCAAATGGTACTTAAAAAACACACACACACCTGAAAACACTATATTAGGACTCTCTAGCTACTCCAGGACTGTATATTCCAATTTACTATTCCAATTCTTGCAGTAAAACTCATGTGTCATACTTATGTATAGACAGCAAATATATACACATAGACACACATTGTTGGTGTGACTAGTTGGTTGGTCTCAGTGTCAATATCAATGGAACCTCAGATGCACTTAAAGCTGCAGGGACAAATCTGGATTGTAACCAATGTTTCAGTTGTAGATATTGCCCTTTAGCTTGTAGAGGCAATTTAAACTGCTCTTGCAAAAGTGAAAAAAGGCAAAAATCATTGTCAACATCAAATATTTGATTTAAGGTAACAATCCCATTATTGGTCCACACCTTCCATAAAATTAGTTCCTTACCAATTTTCAAATCTGGAGTCCCCCATGAATTCAATTTGTCTTGCAATTTGCTAGACAATATTTTCCATAGAGTTCTAACTGTTGTAACTGTTGGAAAAATGCTGTCTCTTTTTACAAAGTGAGGACCAAGTATTGTTTATCTGAATATTGGTTTCGGAAAAGAAGACTCCAAGGCTGACCACAGGGGATTACTTACTTTAAGCAGATATGTCCAAAAATTAACACAAGGAAATAGATATACCCGATAGTATATAAGAAGATTTGGAAGGCCAAACTTTCCTCATTGGTTGGAATTTGCAACCTTTTCAGTGAAATTCTAGGAGATTTAACCCCTTCCCCCCCAAATCTTGAACAACCTATTCAGTTTTTGAAAATGCTTGCAAAGTGTATGTACAGAGAAATTTCATGAACATAAATAATTGTACATAAAATATTTGTTTCAGATGTGTTTACCTTACCCCACAGACTGCTTGTTAAATCTGCCTCCTCTCTAAATCTTTTATCAGCTTATTTATATTAAGATTAATCATCTGACACAAGTCCCTAGGGATACTTATATCAAAAGAACTAGACAAATTTGGATAATATTGACACTACCATGCTAGAATCTGTCTTGTCTCTCACTAGTAGTATTTCTGACTTGAGCCAGTTTATTGAATACCTAGGTATTTTATCAAAACGATTAATCAACTAAATCAAAACAGGGATTGACTGTCGGGGCTTTGATATGAACAACAAAAGATCATTTCCAAAAAGTAATGTTTTTAAGTTGGAAATTGACATGTACAAATCCATTGATCCTGGAATGGACACAAGCTAAAGGTTCCAAGCACAAATTGAATATTAAAGGAGACAATGGACATCTCTGCCGTGTAAAAATACAATATGAAAAAAAGTGTTTGTAACCAAAATTCTCTCCATCCAAAAAACAATAAATACATACAAACCCCAAAAACATATACACTAAAATATTCACTGACTTTTTCATCTTTGACAAGAAAGCTTGTTTCAGCTCATCAAGATACTGGTCAAGAAAATGACCAATTCCCACAAGTTTTTGCATGTTGGCACTTTTGTGAAAACTAATTTCTACTCACAGTTTTTCCCCAAAACTGCATTTTTTGTAAAATTATACAAAAAAAAAGTTCTATTTGAAAAAAATGAAACTTCTTTCTCCAGTTGTAATGAATCATAGAAACACTTAACAGTGAGTAAACACTATTGAGTCAATTGAGACAGTTTTAAGCAAAGTGCTTTTATTTCTCCAATGTTCATCATTCCATTTCAAAATTACTAGTCTGTCTTCACATTGCTAGTTTTGCCTAGGCATGGTAAGTAAATGCTGTTGTAACAATAGGTCATCAGTATGTAAAAAGTAACTGAGCAATCCACAACTTCAACAAGTTCCAATCTTTTGCAATTCATATGTGTGTTTTGTTTGGGCAGATTAAATAATTGTCTTCAGGTGATGCTGTGATGCACCTCCATGAATATAAAAGCCTGAAATCTAAATCTGGATTGTAATCATTTTATGATCAAATTGTGCAGCTAAACATCATTATAGCTTCACATTTGTTTGCTGCAAGATGCTTACATTCAAATGCTACCCAGAGGTTATGGATCTAATTAACAAAATCCACAGCTTGAGACATTCTCTGTTGCCATAAAAAAATCTTTATTATTCCCATCTCAAACTACAGGAAAGTTAATTTCTGTACAGCATTCATTCTCCCTCCCTCTCTCCCTCCCTCTCTTTCTCATTGTGCCTAGTTCCCAATTGCTATATCTCATGTTAGTAGGTGAAAAGGGTCCAGATATGCACACCTATAATTCACAGCAAGGGACAGTGAAGAAACCAGGCCAGTTTCAGATAATTTACAGAATGTAAATGGAAACAGGAGCACAGTCTGGACTCTCTGAACTCCATATCTGAAAAGCATTCCTGAGCAGGATCTAGAGAGCTGCCTGAATGAGTAAACTGAGGTACTCCCTAAGGTTCAGGGATCCACAAACCCAGATACATCAGACAAGGGCCATTTCTTCACCATACCTCCTTCCATGGTCCTCACCTCACAATCCTGGCAGTGCCTTTGCCAGAAAGGGAGCATGATATGAATGCTTCCCTTGGCACCCAGCTGACTCCCTGCAGATGGGGCCACAAGCAACACTTGTCTTCCTTCTGTGGGGAAAGACCCAAGGTGTTCACCGTAGCTCTCACATAACTCCTTCACTAGCTGTCAAGTGACTGCCTACTTTAAGACACCAACCCAAGCTAATTGGGAAAGTTCCCCAAGTACAGTTTAGGATAGAAAAAAACCACACACAGGTAAAATGGAAAAATTTCTACCCAGCCTTAAAATGACCAACAATGTTCATTCTGCACTGGAGGGTGGGACAGTAGGTCAAGATCACCATTAAAAAGGACACAACTGTAGTGGCAGGAGTTTGAAAAGCCCCTGATTCTGCACTGTCATGAACAACATGTCTGGCACCATTGTGCCAGACATGAAAATCTTGGCCTCTTTTCCATTGGAAGCCAGCAAAGCCCCCCACCCCCAGTGTCGTGCAGGTCCAGAGCTGCATTAATGCAGTAGTGTAACCTAAAGTTAAGCAATTGGTATAATTAAGTGCATTAAAGTACCCTTTCCTTTTTCTAAGTAAATGTAATCAGCAACATTTTTTAAAGTGATTTAATGTACACATTATATGATGGCACTTTTCATTAGCTCTCCAGCTGTGCTTATCCTCCTTGTTTTATTTGTTGCATGTATATCCAATCTCTCTTCAAATGAACTCAAGGAAGCCTTCTGCTTCCTCCTCGCTTTATTCTCACAAATACATTGGACCCTGCATATCTGCAGAAGTTCCATTCCAGGACTGCCCATGGATGGAAAAAAAAAATCACAAATCACATGCCATATCATTAAATATAGCTGACTTGAGTGAGGATGCTTAAACACATCCACATGCAAATCACCACCATTTTTAGTATAGGACACAATACTCTGTGACTACTTCAATTCACAGATCCAGAGGTCACTCATATGGAGGGTCCACTGCATGTAAGATAGGCTGAGGCACTACCAAGGGCCAACTAACACTATAGCATTAATGGTACTGTTATTCAGCTTTAACTGCCATGTTTGATCCTATGAGATCCTAGAACTGATAGTCTGGAGAAGCACTGGAGCACTCTGGCTGAGAATTTTCAGTGTCTATTCATAAATTACCTTTCCCAGGATTCCATAGGACAGAACCTTGGCAATTGCACTATAGCACTATAATAATAGCAGTACTATAATTCTTTAGCATGATGGGCCAAGAGTAACTAGTCCAAAGTTTTTGCCAATGTGAGAGTTGTGTCCTTGGGGAGAAAAGAAGTCTGATGAAGTTGTTGGACAGCTAGATTACAAGCAGAATAGGGGTAAGGGGCACTTAAGATAGACTATTTGTGTCTTGATTATGCTTCAAGCAAGGACTCTAAATTCTTTCCATAGTTGCAATTGAACCAAGGAGACAGCATGGTACATTGGTAAATGATACATTGTCAGGCTAAGAATCTGGAAACCATGGTTTGAATCCCTGTTCAGCCATGGAAACCCACTGAGTGATCTTGGGTAAGTCTCTCAGTCTCAGAGGAAGATCACCTCTTAACAAAGCTTGCCAAGAAAACCCCTTGGTAGGTTTGCTTTAGGAAAATGCTTTGAGGGCTGATTTTGTTACTGTCATGTGCCTTCAAATCATTTCTGACTCATGGTGATCCTAAGGCGAACCTATCACAGGGTTTTCTTGGCAAGGCTGGTTAAGAAGTGGTCTGCCAGTGTCTTCCTCTACAGCTGAGAGAGCTGACTTGTCAATTTCTACCCAGTGGGTTTCCATGACAATTCAGGATTTGAATCCTGTTCTCCAGAATCCTAATGCAACTGTCAAACAACACACACACATCCCAACATAGGCTTGATTATATGTTCAGAAACCTGCATAAACATAAAATATAAGCTTTGCTTCCAGCTATATAAAAAATATCTCTAGTCTGCAGTTTGAATTTATAAATATAGAATTTCTCTACTGGTTTCAAATCTGTTTTCCTCTAGACTCCTGGATTATGCCAGGAGGACAGATAGCACACTACTTCAATGCACTACTGGTATTATCACTGATTCTGTAACTCACTATTCTTACAAATCATGCAACTCAAGACTGCTCTCTATATCCCTAAACCATAGCACATCACTTCTCAGCCTGACAGCTCCAAAGCAGCCCTGGAGGCCAATATCCTTGTTCTTTTGCTGTTCCATTGTCTCTGCAGCAAATCTGTAAGTGGCAGAACAACAAAAGATTTTGATATATGCTGAGACCTTTCCTTCTAATGTGTGAGTTATCCTAGCTTCCTTCTTCATGAAGACAATATTTATAGGCCTAAAAATTAATGTGAGACAAGTAAAGGCACTTGGTTATTTAGGAATTAATAGAACAAAACATATTGTATCCAACTGAGAACATTGAATATACGGAGCTCCTCTGCTGTCCTTATAATAGATAACCTTCCCCCTCCTAAGTAAGCTTTTAAAATGAGCTATTTGTTTCAAGATCTCATTCCAGTTTGAATTAGAGGAAATAGCTTAAAGCCATAATTGTGCTTGCAAACCTTTTGTTTAAGCCTCCTGGTTTTTTTCCTAAAATGTCCTTTTGCACCAAAAAGGAAGGTTATAGGTTAATTATTGTTATTAATATTTATTGAATTTATATTCCACATTTCTCCGAAAATGAGATTCCATTATAATTCAGAATGCCACATTTTCCCCCAAAATTGTTCAAATTTTGATTCCATTTCTACGTTCTAAAAGGAAGATACTTGAATTTGTCATACTCTGATATATCCAGAATCCTTTCTGTGCCATGATCCACATCATATGCACAGAGCACTCTCCACTATATCGAAAATACAGCTCACAGAATCAGTCTCATAGATTTGAAATTTGTCTCTGAGACAGACTTTAATAATTTATGTCCATTTCTGCACTACACAGTTACAGTGCTATTATTCCACTTTCAACATCCTATGGAATCCTGGGATTTGCAGTTTAGGGAGAATTCTCAGCCAGAGAACTCTTTGGCTTCAGTAAACTACAAATCCTGGAATTCCACAGGATATTGAAAGTGGAGTAATAGAACTATAACAGTGTAGTGTGGAAATGTCCAATGTCTCTTGCAGAAAGATTATTTTGTGTTTGTGCATTCTCGTTTAGCACATGAGAAGAAAACATTTTTTCTTCCCTACCCATCACCTTTCGAACACCATTTTCATTGACCTCCATGCATTGAAGGTGATGTTCTGAATTGGGAGGTGGTATTTATCTGTGAAGGTTCTCCACGGGGTATGGAACCTGATCATACTCATTGGAGATACCTACTTTATCCATGGGAATAGCAGCTGTATAAAGAACCAGCATGGTGTAGTGCATGGTGTAGTGGACTATGAGCATTGGACTATGACCTCAGAAACCAGGGTTTGATTCCCCATTGGGTGACCTTGGTCACATCACACACACTCAGCCCTAGAAAACCCTGTGATAGGGTGACCTTAGAGTTCCCATAAGTCAGAAATGATTTGAAGGCATACAGCAACAACAGCACATGAATATCACTTATATTTGTTTGTTAAATTTATACACTTCTTAGTTGCAGTGGAATATGAACATAGAGACCATCAATAAAATCCTATCCAAATCAATAAAATCATCCCATTCTCCATCAAAACATTAAAATGCTAAGATGTCAGAGGCAAAACTTCCACACTAAAAGGAAGAAATGTCTGTTAGAAGAAGAAAATCTTAACATAAACATGAAGCATTTAATGTGAGGATCCCAGATGGACCTCCCCAAAAAAGGCATTCCAGAGATGGAATATTATGAAGTTATGGAAGTGGAATGTACAGTTTGCTTGAAATAGTTACTTCTATCTATGTTTCTTCTGAAGAAATAACCCTCTTTGATAAGCAATCCTCCCATCCTTTACTAATGGAATTAATATTCCACAGTATTAATCAGAGTTGAATATAACATGGGGCCAAAAACTTGCATCACTGGTGGACTGTAAAGATCTGTCAGACACAATTATGGTTTTCTCCCTGCATACATACCCAACTTACTTTTTTTTTTTTTTCCTTGTTGGGGTATCCCTCTCAACAGGCATTCAGTGGCCAGGCAATGATAAGAAGAGGGCAGGGCCAGCAAGGCAGACAGCTAGCTCCATTTCGGAAACCTGCTATTAGAAGATGTCATACTTTGTGGTTATTAGAGGACCCTTATGAGTGCCAGGAAGTACCTTCCGGAAATAGGAATAGATGATTACCGATCTGCCTGCCAACTTCCTTCTTTCCTCTTCAAGCTGTTGAATGTTTGTGAGAAGAGACAATCAGGAAGAAAAGAATTTAGGTGACTTCAAGAGAGAGTTAAAGTAGATGGATGTGCTGAATTGCTCCATTTACCATTATATTACATACACACACACACACACACACACACACACACACATACAGGAGCCCTGGTGGTGCATTGGTTAAATGCCAGTACTGCAAGCCACAAGGTTGTGAGTTCGATCCTGCCCGGCTCCAAGGTTGACTCAGCCTTCCATCCTTTTGCAGGTCGGTAAAATGAGTACCCAGCTTATTGGGGGCATGTATAGAAATGTTTCGAAATACATGCTATTTGTAAGTTGTCGCCGCCTCGGTCCATATGGAGAGGTGGGATACAAATAAATAATAATAATAAATACACACACACACACAGTATGAGGTGTAACTAAAAGTCATGCCTACATGTTTCACTAAAAGGATGCCAGGCATGGATCTTGCATTGCCTGACAAGTGCAGAGTAAGGAAACAGATCTTGCCCAATTTCACATGTAGTGCCCAAATATAACAGATAGTAGGCAGAAGCCCTATTTTTCATTGTATAGCTGCTATTTTAGAGTGGCCAGAAAGCACAAAAGGATAGGGCTCTTGTCTCTTAACTGTTCTTTAGAACACAATACAGAAACTCTGTCCTCTTAGTGTTATAGCTAGCAAGTCTATGGCCCTTTTTGCACAGGCTTTCTCTCGTGAAATAGCCCCGTGAGCCTCGCAGGAGTGGGAGCGTCGCTCTGCACGACACACTCCCACTTCCGTGGCGCTCACGGGGCTGAAGCGGAGCGAGCATGGATTTTTTTCTTTTCGGCTTGAAGCGAAAATAAATGGCGCTCGCGCAAGGCTCCTGGCAGCGTCCCGCACTTACCAGAGTGCGGAGTGCCATCGCAGGCTGGCCTGTCGTGCTTTCTCCCCGCTTCTGCCCCCTGCGGCACCTACAGCTCCCAGGAGGCGCTGCAGAAGCTGGGGGTGTGACTGAAGAGCGCCCGTCGCGCAAGAGGACTCCACGTGCAGTAAGGAGGCGGGGGGAAGCAGCGGTGTTTCGGGATAGGGTTCTCATGTGAGCCGCCCTCCTCCTGCAAGTGCCGGCGCTGCGAAAAGGGCCTATGTCATGTTCATATTGGGAGGGAGATGAGGTGAGGGCATGGAATTTGTGGAGCAGGCTTGGTTAAATTATAAAAATCTTAAGAGATCAAAGATGTTTTATATTGTCATTTTTTTAATTAGAAATTTTACATACGTGAAACAAAACAAAACAAAAAACAACCAACCAACCAAACCAATATAGAATAAAGACAAACAACAAATTGACGTACATATACAATTACACTAAACATACAAAAAAATTGTATACATATATGCCATAATTAAACTAAACTGATAATTGAATTATACTAAACAACAATGATAAATGATAATGATAAAACTATGTCTAACTAAAAATGGCTGCTACCCTTGTTGCAAACAGCTCCAAGATATGAAAATGTACTTAACTTAGACTCATTACTTTCTACTGTTTCAAATTTATTGATCCTTTTATTTATATTCTCAAACTATTTTTAATTTCTAAATTTCCTAAATCTCTTATATTTCATAAATTTCCATTTCAATAATCAACTATATTGAAATATTATTATTTAATTCCACTATATTATTACTCCCATTAATGAAATCAACGGTATCTTAAACATATTATAGCAACAACTTATAATCATATTTAATTTTTTCTCAGCATCTTTCTCAGGATAACAATATACTATAACATCGATCCACTGGGAGAGGCGGGATAAAAATAAATGTTGTTGTTGTTGTTGTTGTTGTTATTATTATTATTAACAGTTTTTCAATACACAGTATTGAACAACTTTAAAACCCTAAAATCACCAAGTCATCCTCATTTATCCTTAAAAATTCTATTAAACATCTCCAATCTGAAATAAATTATTCATCAGAAATTCCCTTCAGTCTATTAAACCATTCAGTCATCAATGAGATCTCAGTTTTCTTCCAACAGTTTAGATAGACAAGTCTTGCAGCCAGCAGTATATATTGAAGCAGTTTCTGATTTTTTTTGTCAGTTTTAACCTCATCACTCCAAATTCCTAACAAAAATAGTTCAGGTATCTCAACTATTTCACATTTCAAAATTCTTTGAATCATATTCTATATTTCCATCCAAAACTTCCTAGCCTTCCCACAAGTCCACCACATATGATACAAAGTTCCAGTATGTTCTTGACATTTCCAATATCTATCTGTCATGCTTTTATACATTTTTGACAACCTCTTTTTTGTGAGATACCAGCGCATCATCAACTTACACAAATTGTCTTGAAGGTCATAGCATAGTTTCTTTCCAAGGTCTTTCCCACTGACTTGTTGGATATATTGAGACCAAAATTCTTGGCCTAATTAATCATATATTCCTTAATCTGTTCTTTATATTGTCATTTTAAAAAAATCCTTACTCAAATTGGCTACCAAATTAATATTGTTAATTGTTTAAAATTATTTAATTACTTTAGTTTTGTTTTCCACATATTCTGATTGTTTATCATCCATTGATTGTGCAATTCAACTTGCTTAAGTAGACCATCTGGAGAAATATCTATGGGGACTTTTCACACACTGACCATTTTCACCAAAGCAACAAGCCAGAATAGCTGGAAATATATGGCTAATGAAAAATATGCTGGTATATGTTCCTCATCAGTCCCACTTGGCTCCTCCGGCAAGTGGGCATGCCTACCATAACAAGGGACGTACTGGAAATAGAAAGGTTAACATAATGTCTCAATTCAAAATCTTATCTTCCTTTAGCAAGCCAGGAACCAACTAAAAACCTGGCTTTAAATCTCTGTTGTTAATGGAGAGATAAGCCAGGAATCCAGGCTAAGAGATAATATTAAATATTCTGCAGTTGATAAGGCCATGGGTATTATAAGGCCAAGTAGAAATGACATGGCAAATTAAATTATCCAAGAGTTACTATGAAAAATAGTTTAACCATAATGAGAATGGTTATCTGAACTCAGTTTTGTAGAGAGCCCTTACCGTGGCACACTAATACTCAATGGCACTGCTGTGAATGTTCTGTCTGCACACCACTGGAACACTTAGTAAAAACAATAACTTTCAAATATTCACCCCAGGGGCAGTGAAATTTTTGATCATGGGCTACATTGAATCATATGGCCTTTCTACATGACAACACTCTTCTGCGTTGTTGTGCTGCAAATCCAGGTCTGGAAGAAAGCATATCAACAAAGCTCCCCTTCGCACTTGCTCACTCCCTGTGGAAGGGCGTTGGATAGCCCCGCTCCTTCCTTCTACAGCATAACCAAGCACTTGCCATTGGTGTGCTGGGGCAGGAAACATCATAATCATGCAGCAGTGGCTTCCGCATGACGGTAAGTATGGGAGCGTGATGTGATGGGTGGTGTAAAATGGATTTTTTTCCAACTTCCAAATGTCACGCAAGTGCAATGCTTTGCAAAGGGATGGCAGTGGGATGGCAATGATGTCATGCAGAAGCACGACCTACCAATCACTGCCATCCCGTCACAGAAGCAGCTCAGTGACATCATGTGGAAATGACCATAGAATCATAGAACTGGGCAATTGAGACTAGCCACCTGGTCAATGTAGGATGTAGGATTTCCATCTAAAGCATCCCCAGCAGATAGCTGTCTAGCCTCTTTTTGAAGCTGTCCAGGGAAGGAGAACTTATCTCCTCTCTAGGCAATTTCTTCCACTGCCAAACTTCTCTTACTGTCAAGACCACTCTTACTGTCAAATCTACTTTCCAGGAACTTCAAACCATTAGAAGTTCCCTGTGGAGCAACAGAAAACTAACCAGCATCCATCTCTCCGTGATATCCCTTGAAGTTTTTAAAAAGCACAATCATGTCACCCCTCACTCCTCTCTTCACCAAACTGAACCTGCCTGTCTCCCACAACCTCATATGTTTTGTTCTCCATACCTTTTATCAACCTTCTTGCCTTTCTCTGAACCTTCTCCAACTTGCTTATATCCATCTTAAACTGAAATGTCCAGTGTGGAACACAATATCCCAGATGAGGCCTGATCAGTGCAGAATACAGTGGCCTCGTGATTTGGAAACTATTTTCTATTAATGCAGGCTAAAATAATATTCTCCTTCCTTGCTGCAGCAAAAGATGGCTGGCTCATGTTCGGTTTATGATTGACAATAATCCCAAGGTCCTTTTCATAGGTAATGCCACCATACATCCCCAGTCCTATAAATGCAATTTTTTTAGTGCCCTAAATTCAGAATCATCTGCATCATCTGCAAACTGAATAAGGATTCCTACCACCCATCATCTAAGCCATGGATAAAAATCTTGAATGATGCTGGGACAGAATCCTGAGGCATTCCATTTAAGACCTTCTTCCAGCCTGAAACACAGCCATTGATAACAACTTTTTGAGAATGGTTTTCAAATCAATTAGGGATCCATCTGACATTGTTTCCATCGCTTCCATATTTAATCAGTTTTCTAATTAAAACATTATAAGTGCCATGCATAGTATTCCCACTGTTTGCTAAAATAGTGACCTGATCAGATAAGGTGTAAGATAAGTTTGGCAGGACTTGTTATTAATAAATGTATGTTGCTACTGATAACTGCATTGTCAGCAAGATACTTGCAGACAGAATCCTATATAATCTGTCTTAATATTCTTTTTACTGGTATTGGGGTCAGGTTGACTGGCCTCTAGTTTTCTGGATCATCTTCTTTGCCTTTTTTGAAGAGAGTGTTTGCTCATCTCCAGTCTTCTGACACCACACCCATACTCAAAGATTTCTCGGAAATGATGGCAAGTAGTTATGCAAGTATGTCAGCAATTTTCTTGAATACTGTGAGATACAGTTCATCTGACCGTGCAGGTCAGAACTCATTTAGGTTAGCTAGATGATTCCCAACTCCTTTTCAGTCTTGATTTGTTACTCAGATTCGTTGCCAAGGTTTCTGCTGCTGCATGGCAGCATACAGTGTTTTTTGTTTTTGGAAAAAATACTGAAACAAAACAGGTATTGAGTAATTCTGCCTTTTCATTGTGATTGGTTAGCATTTCACCATCCTTACTGAGCAGTAGTTGCACCATTTTCATGCCATTCTCTTGGTTTGGACATATTTGGGGGGTGGGGGGATGGGAGAAACTTCTCATTGCTTCTTTCTTCACCAAATTTGTCCGATTTTGAATTTCCTCACATTATTCCTACAAGTTTGGGATATACATCTGTAGTCTTACTTGGTGATTTATCCTTTCTTCCATTCTTTATACAATTTCTTTTTTTCTCTTTTCATTTCCTCCTCAAGTTTACTGTGTAGCCACATTGTTGTTGTTTTGTTTGTTTTTTTAGGTTTTTCCTACTTCTCTTCTTCCATGGAATTGTTTGTGATTCTGCTTTTAGCAACTCTTTCATTATGAAATACCACACATGCTGGGTTTCTTTTTCCTTTAGCATCTCTAGCCATAACAGTATTTCAGTATTTCCCCGAGCTTGATAAAATCAGCTTCCCTGAAATCCAAGGTTCATATTTGAGTATACCCTTATTTAGCATGACCATCACAAATTCTCACATTACATATTCACTTCTACCTAAAGTATCAACTGCTTTGATTCTAGTGACTAAACTCTATATGTTGATTAGAATTAGGTCCAGGATTGTTGACCCTCTTTTTCTTTTGTCCACCTTTTCAAAGAGGAATTATCTGCAAGGCACACCAAGAATTTGTTGGACAGCCTATCCTTAGTAGAGTTAGTTTCCCAGAAGATATCAGGATAATTGAAGTTCCCCATAACTACCAGTTCTTGCATCATGGAGATTTCTGAGGTTTTGTTTCTGAAGAACATCATATATCACCTTATCTCAGTTTGGTTGCCTGTGGTAAAGTCCTAACACAATGTAGCTTTTATTTATTTCTCCATTTATCTTTACCCAGTTGCACTCCATTGATCCAACGTGATATGGATGCTTATACAAGTGAATTTGTCTTTGATATATAATGCTACTGCCCGTCTTCTCTTTCCTATCTATTCTTTCTGTACAGATTACATCTTTCTAATCATGGGAATCATCCCTGTATTTGTCATACTTATAAAATCATATTTACCTTCCTGTACTAAAACTTCAAGCTCATCTTATTTGTTTCCCAAACTCTTGACAAGGTCAATTTCTCTTGTTTTAGGTCTCTTGTTGGGGTATTTTCACCATTGCTATATTTAGGAAGATGCAGGAAGTGGTTGCTTGGTTGAAGTGGCTTTGAATCCTTTTGTGTATGGTCTGCTCCTGAGAGTCACTGTTTTCCAGGCATCCTCAATAATACATTGCTTTTCATTTCCCTTGACAATTTTGTCCAGTTGATTCTGTAAAGTCAATTCTTCCTCTGTTCTATACTGGAAGTCCTTATGTTCTCTAAGGGACCGGAGAGTATCAATATGTTGTTAAAGTGTGCCAACTGTGTCTTCCAAGGCAGTCACCATTTTGCAATCACTACAAGTGTACTGGCGGGGGGTGGGGGGAAGCATTGCACACTGCCCTGAAGTTAATTTTTCTCCCCTTTTAGCCTGTAGAAACTATTTGGAATATATCTGTGGCTCCTATAAGATATGCACTGCTGGCTAAACAAACTGCTTCCTCACACAATCTGTCTTCTTCCTTAGTTTTCACAGCAACATCAGCAAAGGTTTCTGGGAAATATATTCAGATGACATTTTCTTCTTCCTAGAGTTACTCTTCTGGATCTGCTGACTAAGAAGCTTGCTTTCTTATCCAGTCTGGCTTTCTTTCTGCTCATGGCAATTTCAGCAAAAGTTGCTGGAAAAAATATATAGATGAGTTGCTCCCCCATTTTCTTTTCTTTTTTTTTCCAAATAGGTTGGACTCAGAATGCACACAGAGTTATGGAGAAGTCAGTTTGCTACATTATGCACTACATTTGAACTGTTTTCAGTTGGTTCCATTTTTCTTCCTTGACAAAAGTCTCTCTTGTGCCTGAAACAGCTTAGGAAGCCTCGAATTTAGTGAAATTGGCACCCACAATCTCTAAGATGTATATGTGTGATTGTTTCAAATCATATGTGTGTGTGTGTGTGTGTGTGTGTGTGTGTGTAAATATGTATGTGTGTGTATATATATACAGATACATACATACATATATAAGGAACAACAGGGGTGTGGACTACAACATAAGAGTGGCAATGCAGACTTGATCCCTGGCGTTGTCTACCATCCATCTGAACTCACTGCCACTCCAATGTATTTTCAGTGGTCTTCCTTTCTGCATAATAGCCTGCACAATATCAACAATAAGCAACATCAACAGGGCTGCAGAAATATGGAAATCTGTAGTGTCTACAGCAGAGTAGGCAGTAATTCACAAACAGCACAGCTCCTACTCACAAGGTGAGAGTCAAAGAATGTCCAAACAGAAAGGCAGCCAACAGCAAACAAATTCAAAGAGGCAAATCCAAACCGAAGTCCAAATAGGCAGAGTTCCAAGACAACCAGATCCAACAGTACAGAGTCTCAGGGACAAAGAAACCAGTTACTGACCCTAGGAGAAAAGGCCAGCTGGAGCCCTCTTTTATCTATGTCTGCTGTCGCCACAGGTGTTCCCTCATTAGGGCTCACTTACTACTTAAACGGGCCGAGCGACACAAGCCTTCCC